>VWZX01001524.1:0-233740 GCA_013399015.1 Galbula dea | reverse complement strand
CAGGACGCGCATGCATCGAGGGCGGGCGGCACCCGACGCCATTTTTGGTGTGGTGTGGCCCGGCCCGCCCCGCCCCGCCCCGCCTCCGCTGTGGGCACGGTTGCGTCCGTGCTTGGGTGGGCCTCGTTGCCGCCGTTGCTATTTCGGGCTGCGCAGGCTGTCATTTCGGCCTTGCCTGGTCGCCGCGGGCGGTTCCCACCAAAAGTGCCTTTGAAGTGCGGCGGCGCCGGGGCGGACCCAGCTGGGTACCCGCAACGGGGCTTCCTCCGTTCCCGGCACACGCCTCAAGCTCACGGGCCAGACCGTGGCAGCCGGCTGTCCCCAGCGGTATTGGTACCCTTGGGCCTCTGACAGGAATCATAGAATTACAGAATCCTTTTGGTTCGAACGGACCTTTAAAGTCATCGGGTCCAATCGTTAACCAGCACTGCCAGGTCACCACTAAATCGTTTCTTGCAGCACAGCTTCTGCACGGCTTTTAAACCCTAACAGCGATGGTGGCTCCACCATTGTTCTGTGCAGTCTGGACCAGGGCTTGACAACCCTTTTGGGGAAGAAGTTGTTCCTCGTGTCCAACCTAAACCTCCCGTCACAACTTGAGGCTTGTTTCCTCATGTCCTATCCCTTGTTCTTTGGGAGAAGAGACCAAGCCCCACCTGGCTCCAGCCTCCTTTCAGGGATTTGGAGAGAGCCAGAAGGTCTCCCCTGAGCCTCCTTTCCTCCAGGCTAACCAACCCCAGTTCCTTCAGCTGCTCCTCACAACACTTGTGCTCCAGAGACTTCACAAGTTTTGTTGCTCTTCTTTGGACACACTCCAGCATTTCAATGTCCTCCTTGGAGTGAGTCCCAAAACTGAACCCAGGATTGTAGGTGTGGTCTCAGCAGTGCCCAGTACAGGAGGATGATCACTGCTTTAGAAGCAAGTGTGGAATCCCACTGGAAGCAGCAACTCACACATTCCTGCCAACACATGTTCAGGTGTGAGTTCAGCCTATGCGGGGTGGGCACCCCTCAGCTGCCATGGGCACCGGTGGCTGTGTGTGGTGGGACAGTGGCATCCACTGGTTGCACCCAGCTGGAGCCCAGGGCTGTGTGCTCCCAGGGCAGATGTGCCCCTGCTGTCTGTAGCATGGGAGCCCAGACAGATCCTCCCAGAGAGCATGGGACTCACAGGGCAGTGGGAGCAGTCTGCATCCAGCACAGGGAGGATACTGAAGGGTGACATCTGGTGGGGAAGGGGGTCATGGTTACTGTGACCTGTCCCTACCAGGCTGGGACAGGTTTTGAAGGGGGCTGCAGGAAACCACAGTCTTTCACCCCCAGCCATGGGGCCCTTTTATGCCCTTTGCCTCCAGAGCATCCCCCACTGCCCAGCTTTCTGAGGAGCTTCACAGGCAGCAGCCTGACCTGCTCGCTCTTGAAGCCTTGCCCTCTGCTCCAAGGGCACTGGGGTCAGTGTAATGAGTTAATGCTGGCAAAGCAGTTCTGGAGAGATAAGTGCTGTGTAAGCACTGAGGCTCCCTGCATCCTACGCAGCCCCGCACAGCCCAGCTCTGCTGCCCCACAGCGCTGATAATCACACGGGGCACAAAGTGCTGCCTCAGAACAGCCCGTCATTGTATGGCCTGGAGGGAGACAGGGCTGTGAAGCCTCCACCTTCTGAGCAAGGAGAGTCAAGCAGCTGAAGGGAGTGGCAAGGGCAGGAACAGACCCTCGTCTGTGCCCCCAAAGCTGGCTTAGACAGGGCCCTTGGGGAGGAAACCCAAGCCTGAAGAGCTGCCCATCCTCCTCGTGATGGATGCTGGCAGGGGTGAGATGGAGCAAGATGGCAGCATGGACACTGCTGGGCAGCAGCTCCCACGATGCTATGAGCCGTGGTACCTCCCAGGCTGCCAGCAGCAGGATGGGCAAGTCCAGGCAGAGAGGCACATCCTTCAGACCCCAGGCTGCCTGGGTCGTGCTAGCAGCTGTCAAAGCACCACTGAGGATCCGGCAGCTTCTCTGCCAGGGGCTCATGCCACAGATGGGCACAAACCAGCCTCTGTCAGCATTCCTCGCCCGGGTGCAGACTCTGGTGTGCAGGGCTGGAGCTGGCAGAGGGTGGCTGGAGGAGCTTGGCACCAGCTTCATAACGCAGCCTGTTGAGGGTCTGCCCCACCATGTTGGAGCCCTGAGCCCGTTTACACGCATGCCCCTGGCAGGGCTGAGCACTGCTGAGGCAGCCCAGGGGCATGGATTATGGCTGTCTGTAGGATGTGGGGAGCTGTGTTTGTAGTGGGGGGAGGAAGGTTGTGTGCTCAGCCTGGAGTCTGAGCAACCCGCTGTGCCTCTGCTCGCGCTGGCAAGCGTCCGGGGCTCAGCGTGCCGGAGACCTGCATCCTCCCTGTCCCGTCCTGCTGTCTCCTCCCAGCTGTGGGCTCGAAAGGAGTGGCAGCTGGTGGGATATATAAAGGCAGGGGAACCTCTGCCAGCTCAAAAGAAACTCTTGGAGCTACTGGTGTCCTTCCCTCCCTCCTTCCCTTCATGTGATTCAGCTTCTCCGCACCAGGACGAGCCTGACTGTGAGTACCCAAGCTGAGCTAGTGCTGTGTGGGCAAACCCCCCAGGACCAAGGGGAAGGATGGTGGCTCCAGGCCCCTGGCAGGAGGGTGCCTGTTCCCTGCCCTGCGAGAACCTGGGGAAGGTGCTACAGGGGTAGCCCAGGCTGGCAGGAGCTCTGTGTTCCTGCAGGATGAGGAGGCTGCAGCTCCAGAGTGGGCAGGCAGCACATCTCCATGGGGCTCTGGGAGGGCTGTGGGGCAGCCCCATGGAAGATGAGTCCCTGCTCTATAGGGTGCTGAGGTTCCTTGCTGCAGCACCACATGCTGCGCTCATTCCTCACCATGTGGTTTTGGGAGTGTTCAGGGCAGAGTGGGACCTGAGATACACACTGGGTCCATGCGGGGGACTCGGGTGCATCACCCAAGAGTGAGGCTGTCCCACTTATGGGCTGCTGGTCCCTGGGGGCTTAGGCAATAGGGACCTGGCCAGCAGCAGAGGATTTGAGGTGTGGGGAGCAGCAGTGCCATGGGGTGGTCCTCGGGGCCACCCACTGCCTTGGGGCTCTGGGCAGGTCGTGCAGCAGCAGCCACCTCCCTCCCTAGATGCCCCCCTCCAAGCTAGCCTGTGCTGACTCTGCTCTCTCTCTCCAGGTGTGAGATGGCTGCCGGCAGCTGCCTCCTCCTCCTTCTCCTGCCCTGCCTGGCGACAACCTTGCACAGTCCCCCTGGCTGCAAGATCCGGATTACCTCCAAGGGGCTGGATCTGGGTAAGGGGCAAGATTGGAACCTGCTCCTGGGGCCTGGCTAAGGGGCAGGTTGTGACACTGCTCCTGGAGTCTGCTCTGGGGTGAGGCTGTCGCTGGGATCCTGTACTGCCTGCATGTGGGGCGGCAGGAGAGGAGCCAGGGCACTGGCTGGGGGTGATGCTGCTGGGAGGTGGCAGGGACTGGCTGTGGTCAGCTCAGGCTCCCTTTGCTTTGCAGTGAAGCAGGAGGGGCTGCGCTTTGTTGAGCAGGAGCTGCAGAACATCACCATGTCAGACCTGCACGGGAAGGAGGGGCAGTTTCACTACAACATCAGCCAGTGAGTGCTGCCTGCTCCCCGCACACAAGGCTCCCCCTGTCCATCCAAGCATCTCTTTCCTCTCTCCTGCAGGATCAAAGTGATGGACCTCCAAATGCCATTTTCTGACTTGCACTTCCAGCCTCAGCAGCAGCTTGTCTTCAACATCAGCAATGCCTCCATCAGCCTGCGCTTCCGCAGACAGCTGCTTTACTGGTTCTTGTGAGCTGCCTCCCAGTTCCTGGGCACCAGCCCATCCCACAGCTGGGCCACCTCCACTGTGCTATACCTGCTGTGTACTGTGAGCTCCTCTCACCTGCTCTCCTCATTTCCAGCTATGACATCGGGTCCATCAACGCCTCTGCAGATGGTGTCCACATCCACACAGAGCTGCAGCTGGCCAAAGACGAGGCTGGGCGCCTGAAGATCTCCAACGTGACCTGCAACGCCTCCATTGCCAGAATGCGCGTGGGCTTCTCTGGCACGCTCAGGTACACCTAACCCCACTGCAAGCCACCCTGTCACTCTGCCTATGCCTGGCTTCCTGACCCCCTTTCCATACCCTCGGGCCTTCCCCAGCCCTGGCTGTGTGCTCAAACAAGGATGGAGGGACAGGGCTGGAGCCACAGGGGAGGGCAAGTGGCAGCAAAGCTACTGTTGTGTCCTGCAGGAAGGTCTATGAGTTCCTGAGCACCTTCATTGTCACCGGGATGCGTTTCCTCCTCAGCCAGCAGGTATGGCTGAGCAGAGATGGGCAGTGGAGCCCAGGGTGAGCCTGATCGAGGTCCTTATCTGGGAGCAATTCCCCTCTTAGCCCAGCCCCTTGCCTTTCAGATCTGCCCGTCCCTGGAGCATGCCAGCCTAGTGCTGCTGAACTCCCTGCTGGACACGGTGCCAGGTGAGTATTACCTTGGGGAGGGCAGAGCTGGGCATTGGCCTGCTGGGCAGCCTCCAGGTTTGGGAACCACAGCACCTCTTCCCTGGCAGTGAGGAACTATGTGGATGAGCACATTGGGATTGACTACTCCCTCCTGCGGGATCCAGCAATCTCCACAGACACCCTTGACATGGACTTTAAGGTGAACACTGTATCCTACCCTGCCACCCCTCCCAGTCCCCGTGGGAGTGGCTGTGCCACTGGGCACCAGAGAGAGAGAGAGCAGGGTGGGCTGCGCTACAGCTGCAGAAACAGCTCCTGTTCTCTGCCCAGGGCATGTTCTTCCCCCGTGCAAGAGAGAACCTGGAGCTGGAGAACTACGCGGTGGAGCCGGTGATCAAGGAGACCGAACGCATGGTCTATGTTGCCTTCTCTGAGTACTTCTTTGACTCGGCTATGCATGCATACTTCCAGGAGGGTGTGCTGGCCATAGAGCTCCAGGGGGAGAAGGTAACAGAGTGCTGGAAGGCCTGGCTAGTGCAGGCAGCTCTCGGGGCAGTGGCTTGGTGCCAGACAGGAGGAAGGCTGCTGCCATCCAGGGAGCACCTCTATTGGGGATCAGCAGCAACCACTTGCTTACCCCACGGTATTTTGTCCTCCCTGCAGGTGCCCAAGGACCTGGAGGTTTTACTGAGGGCCACCTTCTTTGGGACCATCTTCATGCTGGTGAGAGGAATGCATGGCCCGGGTGGGAGGGACAGGGGACCCCCAGGGGCAGAACACAGCCCTGCCTGGCTCTGTGGCCCTGTCTCACCTGCCATCCTCAGAGCCCCACCGTGGATGCTCCTATGCAGCTGGTGCTACAGGTGTCAGCTCCCCCTCGCTGCACCATCAAACCCTCAGGCACCTCTGTCTCCGTCTCTGCCTTCCTCAACATCTCGCTGGTGCTGCCAGGCCGCCCTGCGGTTCAGCTCTCCAGCATGGCTGTGGTGAGTGGGGGGATGGCAGGGGCTCCCTCTGCACCCACCCTGGCACCAGGGGAAGGCTCCAATGTCTCAAAGCAAAGGGACAACCAGGATAGTGGAGCAAGAGCAGCCACCAGCCTGGCCAGCTGCCTGCAGCAGGCACAGCAGAGCTGTGGTTCAGCCTCCTCTCTCCCTAGGAAACTAAGCTGAGTGCCAAGGTGTTTCTGCAAGGGAAGGCACTGCGTGTGCAGCTGGACCTGCGACGGTAAGGCCCACAGCAGGGTCCTGCAGGGTCTCCCCTCAGCACCCTGCTCAAGCCGCTTTATCCCCCACAGGTTTCGCATCTACTCCAAGCAGTCAGCGCTGGAGTCCCTGGCGGTGAGTGGGCCCTACCAGCCTTGGGAAGGGCTGCGCAGCGCAGGACCCCCCTTCTCACCCACCCTGTACCCAGCACAGGCAGGTTTGCTCCTGGTGCTGCCATGCTTACCCACGATTCTCTCTCTGTAGCTGTTCTCACTGCAGGCCCCACTGAAGACCCTGCTGCAGCTGACCATCATGCCCATCATTAATGGTAGGTTCTGCCACTGCCCACACACCCCTGGGCTAAGGGCAGGGCACAGCATGGCTTGGCTTCACACCATCTCTCACTCCCTGCAGAGAGGACTAAAAAAGGGGTGCAGATCCCACTGCCAGAAGGCATGGACTTCACCAAGGAGGTGGTCACCAACCACGCAGTACGTGGTGGGATAAGGACAGCCTGGACCCCTTGCACTGGGCACTGGGCCCATGTCACACTCAGCCTTGCACTCATCCTCTTTGTTCTCGCAGGGATTCCTCACAGTAGGAGCTGATCTCCACTTCTCCAAGGGACTGCGGGAGGTGATTGAGAAATACCACCCAGTCCCCACTGCCCCTGCCTACCCCAGCTCCCAACATGCAGAGCCCAGCATGGATCCCCAACACTAGCTCTAGCTCCTCTCACCATTTGCTCCTGCACCTTGACTGAAGGCAGATCCTGGGCTGGACCCACAGACTGTAGGTAGGCAGCAGCTTCCTCAGTATTAAGGTTGTGTCCTGCAGGGCGCTGTGCCCCAGTGAGTAGCAGCAAGGTGGAGACGGCTGCTCTGGGAACCCCTGCTGCACCCCTCTTCTTGTTACACCAATAAACCACTTGACTCCAACCCACGCAATGTGCCTCAATGAACCCCTGCAGAGAGGAAGTCCCTGGGCCCCAATGTCCGTGGATGAGCACTGCCTTCCACCGGATAGTCCTCAGAGAGCAGAGGGAATCAAACTGGGGGGAAGCAGAGTGGTGATGGGTGCAAGGAGCTGGGAAATGAGGAGTAGAACCACCTTGTTCTGAGAGTTTATTGCGGGTTCCCAAGAGCACTGTGCCCCAGGTAGGGAGCAGGTGGTGGGATCATCTCCATGGTAATCGTCCTTTACCGAGATTACATGTGGGAGTGGTCTGGAGGGGAGCAGAGAGCCCCTGCAGAGCAGCACCCAGCTACCATGTGAACTGTGCTTCCCTGGCAGGGGCAGCTGCCTCGGAACCTGCCCAGGGCTGTGCACGAGAGGCTATGGGGAAGTGCTGGGGCTGCTCCATTCCCAGAGGAGAAGTAGTTGCCTCCTCAAACTAGTACGAGATGAGACAGGAACCCACAGCTGAGGAGGTGGTTGCAGCAGTGGCACGACTCCTCACCCAGCAAGGTCTGAGCCCCTGGAACTCCTTGGCCCTTACCCACCACCGACCTGCAGGGCTGGGCAGAGCCCCTGGGCTGGAGCGGGGAGCCGGACCAGCGGCAGGAGTGACCCATTTGATGGTGCAGGGAGCCCACGTGAAGCCAAGCAGCAGTGAGAATGGGCTGCGCGGGATGTGCCGGTGGTGGGGGCAGCCAGGGTCCTGGGCACTGCCTCTACGGCTCCTAATAAGGCTCATTCTTGATAAAGCGGCTGAACATGGTGAAAGCGGCAAGCGGCCGGTCTGTGGGCACCATGTGGCCAGCTCCCTGTGGGAAATGGGCAGTGGCAGCTCAGTCCTAGACCCAGGCTGCCCACAGCCCTGCCAGCACTGCCCCACTGCCCACAGACCTGGTGTCTGGCATGCCCGCACCATGGCCATCAGCCCTGCAGCCCTACCTTGACGGTGAGGAAGGCAATGTTGGTGAACTCCTTCACGAAACCTCCGATCTGGTTCTCGCCTTGTTCAGTGTAGAGCCAGGGCCGCCGAGCCACCTGCACCTGGGACCAGAGGCAGCCCCCTCAGTGCTGCAGCCAGCCCGGTGCAGTCAGCTGCACAGCCTGGAGCCGGCAGCTAGCCTGGCCCAGGGCCTGCCCTACCCTTTTACCTTCTGGCAGAGAGAATCCACAAACCACTCGTCGCCGAGGAAGTTGCAGGCCATGTCAACATCCCCGTTGTACACCAGGATCCGGTATTTCTGTGGAGCAGGAGGAGGGTGAGCATTTCACAGGCCCGCAAGCCTGGCTGATCTGGCAAAGCTAGTGCCACAGCCTGGTGGACTCCCCTGCACATACCGTGGCTCCCAGCAGCTTCAGGTACTGGTCATTCATCTGCAAGTACAGGCGCTTGTAGCTGCGGTTCACCTCGAAGCTGTTGAGAAAGTGTTGGTGTCACATGGCTGCTGACATCTGCAGCTGTCCCTCCCTGCCCGGAGCTTACTCACCTGCACACGTCCCACTCCGGAGCATCTGGGGAAATGTGGAGAGCTCTCCTCACCTCCAGGGAGTTCAGGTACACCCTGAGGGCTGTGGAGTTGGTGCAGGGTGGGTCCATCCGGACATTTTTCCGAGCTACTGGCATCCGGAACAGGTTCTGTGAGAAAGTTGGGAGAGTCCCTGCCACAGCAGCACCCGGTGCTGCCCCAGGGGAGCAGCCACTGTGTCCCCTCTGCCCACTGGCAGCACTGCTACCTGGACAGGGGATGCTTGCAGCATAGCCAGGCTCACCTGCCGCCAGGAGAACCTCATAGGCATTCGGATGAAGGAGTTGCCAAGGTCATGTGTGATGAGACAGTCACCCTCGTACCTGCAGCCAGAGTGAGCATGGGGACAGACTGAAAGCTTTGGAGGAGCATGGTCTCAGGGCCCTCCATGGGGAGTCTTTGACAGCAGACAGGCACAGTCCAGCTGTCCCAGAGGGATCCCTGGCACAGTCCACCACATCCCTCTGCCAACTGGCACAACACATGCTGCAAACCAAAGTGAGCCAGTGCCTCTTTTTCAGCGAGGATCACTCTCACCTCATGCTCCCAGGGACACCACCATCACATGGGGCATAGAGGTTGTAGATGTTGAGGCCGGACTCCTCTACAATCTGAATCATCTCTTCCATCTGCAATAACCCACAAGAAAGGTTTGGGATTCAGCGGGACACTCAAGGGACTGTGAGCCTGTTCAGAGCCAGGCAAGTGGGTGCTGCTCACAGGTACCAGTGCTGGGGGCTCCAGCCCCTCTCACCTTGAGCGTGCAGTTCAGGTTGGAGTTGTCATGGAAGTTGCACTTCCCCTGGGAGCAGCAGAAGGCCTGCAAGTCCCGCCATAGCCTGCGGGCAGAGACCAGTGGACTTGGCAACACCAACAGAAAGCCAGTGGCCATGGCCCCAGCTATGCTGCGGGCTCCCTACCTGGGGGCACCATAGCACATGGCTCAGCCCAGTGCCCTGCACACCCCACAAACAAGCACCCACTGGAGCTGCTCAGGACAAGGAGCCATGTCCACAGCCTGGCTGCTGGCCCTGGTCAGGCCAGGAGCTTCCCTTGTCCCACACACCACCATGGCCAGCCCTGTCCCATGCCTATCCCTGTTCCTCTCACAAAAGGACAGTGCATTCTGTTCCTCCCTCCAGCAGCATGGTCCCCTCCTCTTACTCGGTCCCCAGCAGACCATGGTAATAGGCAAAGTAAACCAGGGAGTTGTCATTGATCTCATAGGAAGAGAGGCCATTTCCCACAGCGATTCCCTGTGAGGTAAGAAGAAAACAACTATGTTGTGTTCTAGCTCCCTGCAGGGCAGTTGCAGCGGCAACAGGAAGCAGATGTGGCTCTGTTTACTCCACAAAGGGAACAGGAAGGCTCAGGGGCGCCTGAGGACGCTCCCGTGGTCCCCTGTGGCAGGGACAGACACGTCCACCAGCAGCTGCTGCCAGTACCCCAGGAGAAGATGAAAGGCCATGAGGCCAGACCTGCACTGCACCCCAAAGTGGGCCCCACAAGCCAGCTGTGCCACCAGTCCCCACCCTGGTACTGCTAGAGAGCCCTATCAAGGCCCTGCTGAGCCCTGTGCTTCCCAGATCAGCATGGGCTGGCCACAGAGCCCAGCCACTCACCTTGAGGTTGAGGCTAGGGTCCTGCATCACCCACTCAGCTAGCGTGGGGATGTAGATCCCCCCATAGCTCTCCCCTGTGAGGAAGAGATCATTCTTAGCATACTCAGGGAAGAGCCGAAGAAAGTCCTTCAGTGCTAGGTAGTTGTTGTGAGCAACCTGCAGGCAGGAGGGGACAGAGGTCAGGCTGGGCCCTAGCATCCAGGCTGGGGCAGGCAGGAGGCATGTTCCCCTTCTCCCTCTCAGCATCTCAGGCCACTCACCTCAGTGTCGTTTGTGGCGTATTTCTTGTCATCAGAGTACGAGAAGCCAACACCAGCAGGAGACTCCAGGTAGAGAATGTTAGCAATCTGCAGGGACAGCAAATGAAATCAGAGGAGACTCTTCTCTTGGCTCAGTAAGGCAGAGGGCTGCTGGTGGCAATTGTGGGTGCTCAGCCTGCCTCAGGGCTGTGCTGGGGGGGGGGGAGGGACACACACACATTCCTGCGTGGCTCAACAGCAGCCTTGAGAAGAGGGTGTGTCAGGTGGGAGAGGCTTGTGGGAAGCTTAGCCCCATGGGAAGGGCAGGAGGAGCTGGCTCACAACTACCCTCTTCCCCAGAGCCACAGAGGGCAGTAGCACCTGTTCCCATACCTTGTTCCAGGCATAGTCGTTGTACTTCAGTGTGACACCATCAGGCTGGATCTGGGGAAGCATAAGGCAGTGACTGATGTGCACAACCAGGCTAGCCCCAGTGGCATGGCTCATGCCATATGGCCTGCCAGGCCCCAGTGGTCTCAAGCCACAGGATGGCCATTACTACTGACCAGGAAGGGGCCGTGTTCCTTCAGGAAGCCCTCCATGGAACTGCAGCCAGGGCCGCCATTCAGCCACAGTACCAAAGGGCTGCTCTGGGGGTTGCTCTGGGCCTCCACAAACCTGCAGACACACACCCATCAGTGCACGCTGCCCAGCCAGCCCCTGCACTGGCACAGCCCAGCACCAGCTCCAGTAACATCACGTCCTCACGTACCAGTAGTGTAGATGCTTGCCCGGCCCGGCACAGAGGTAGCCCGAGAACTGCCGGAAGGCAGGCTGCTTGCTCAACCCGGGCAGAAAGGTCACTTCGTGGCCCTTCGGAGCAGCTTGGCCCACCCCCGGCAGCAGCAGCAGCAGCGTCCAGAGCAGCACTGGCCCCATCTGTGGGGGTGAGAGGGGAGTCGGGGCGCTGCAGATCGGGAAGGACTGTGGCCCCACACCCGGCCGGGTCTGATCCGTTTCCCCAGGCCAGCCCCTGTCCCTCCTGTGGGTCTGGCCCCTCCCAGTTGCTTACTCCCGGCTCGGTGGCGCCTCCCATCCCGTTCTACCCCGTTGACCCCGGGCCGACCCCGTCCCTCCCACAATCCCGGTCCCAGTTCAGTGCCGCCGTCCTTCTCCCCCAGTGCCGGGCCGGCCCAGTACCTCTCAGCCGTTCGGTCCCGACTCAGGGCCGGTCCCAACTACGCTGACCTCAATCCCCCAAGCAGACCTCAGTCCCTGCCGCGGTCCTGGTCCCTCTTCTCAGCAGCCCGGTCCCGGTTCAGTGCCGCCCTCAGCCCTGGTTCGGCACCGCTCCCCTTCCCCCCGGCAGACTACCGTCCCGCTCCCCCCAGCCTCTTCCCCCCGGCCTCGCTGACCCCTGTCCCGCTCTCGCCGCGGCTCACGCAGGCACCGATTGTTGCGAGCACATGACACTCTCCCATATGACCTCCAGCAGATCACGTGAGTGGGACGCGGCCTCGCGACGGCCAATCAGCGTCCGAGGGACAGCCGGTACCGGCCCCGATACCGCGCGTGCACGTGGGAGCGGCTCCGCGAGACGGGACGGGTCCGGGGGGTTGGGTAAGGGTTGAGCCCTCGGGACCCGGTGGGCACCGATGGGCCTAGCTGGGCGCCACCAGGCACCCCTGGGCACAACCGGGTAGAGCCAGGTACAGCTGGGTGCCACCAGGCACCATTGGGTAGAGATGGGCATAGATGGGCAGTGCCAGGTGTTACCAGACACCGTTGGGTAGTGCCAGGCACCACCAGGCACCTATGCCTAGGTGGGCAGTGCCAGGCAGACATTCTGGCGAGTGCCCGCAGGCCTGGAGTGGCCGGTGAGGCCCAGCTGTCCCCCAGAAGCCGTGGGGTGCCCTCGGGTGTCCTCCCACCCTGCCCTGTGGCACTAGGACTACCTCCCCCGGCAGTGCTGCTGTCCCTGCCCGGCAGGGCTGTCACCATAACCTTCTCATGTCAGCAGCTGTGACGGGGACAGTTAAAAATAGCATTGGGGGATGGCAGCAATGGCTGCCCGGTGCCTTGCTGCGCGCTTCCACCACGTCCACGGCACCAACATCCGGCTGGACGCCTCGTGCACGCGGGCCACGCGCGTGGAGAGCTTCGCCAATGGGCTCTGCTTCAGCCAGGAACCACTGGCGCCTGGACAGGTCTTCCTGGTGGAGATCGAGGAGAAGGAGGCAGGGTGGTGCGGACACCTGCGCATTGGGCTGACGGCCCACGATCCCCAGAGCCTGGATGTGGTACCTGAGTACTCGCTACCAGACCTAGTTAATATGGGCGACACCTGGGTGTTCGCCATCACCCGCAGCCACAACCGTGTGGTGGTGGATGGGGAGGAGGCTCTGGCACTGGCACGGTGCCCACCCTGGGAGCCTTTCCTGCGGATCGAGCAGGTGCGGATCCCCCGCGACGCTCTGGTGGGGCGCAGCCGGCCTGGGCGCTACAGCCACATCCTGGATGAGCTGTACCGGAGCAACACGCTGCCTGCCACTGCCCGGCGCAGCCGCATCGGCGTGCTGTACTGCCCAGTGCCCAATGGCACAGCCGATATGCACATCATCATCAACGGCGAGGACATGGGGCCCTGTGCCCGGCACCTGCCCACTGTCCACCCACTCTATGCCGTGGTCGATGTCTTCGCCTCCACCAAGAGCGTCCGGATCATCCCCGTGGAGTACGGCTGTAGGTACCTGATCCCTCCCTGGGGCATGGGCCAGGAGCCAGGGGGACCTCTGGTGGAGTCGCCCCATAGTCCCCAGCAGCCTCCAGCCCCAGTGGAGTGCTGCTGCTGGGCAATGCTGACAAAAACTCTGCCATGTTGGGGCTGTGCCAAGGTTAGGGAGAGCCCCCACCAGCTCCCAGCAGTGGCAGTGGGACAGAGCCCACTCTGGTCACCCTTCCCAAGCAGAGCAATAGGAGTAGGTTCTCTGGGGATTGTGGGACCATAGAGCTGTGCACCTTTGGTACCACACTCAGCCCTGGCCAGCTGGACACCCCTGACCAAAGCCCAGCACCAGAGCTGCTTCTCAGGGGCTGGTGAGCACTCACCATGCCCAGCCTCACCCGCACATGCGTGGCAGCCAGGAGCCAAGTGACATCCTGCCTTGGCATCAAAACATCCGGCTGCACCCTGCCGCCTGCCCCAGCACGTGCCCAGTGCCCCTGCTGTGGAGTGCCCTGGGCAGATATCCTGTGATGCCATCAGGGATTGGGGAATATCCGGTGCCCTTCAACTGGCTGTGGAGGGGTCAGGAAGGCTGTGGCTCCTCTTGGAAGGAGTCGGGCTATTAAGTGCTAATTAGCACCACACTGGAAAACCAGCAGATGCTGATGAATCAGTGAGGCAGGAGAGTGAGTGCCAGAGTGCCAGCTGCACCCCACCACCATGAGCCACCATGTCTCCCACTGGTGCAAGGTTCATCTCTGTCTCAGGGCTGAAATCTGGGATTGTTCTGGCCAGGTGCCCTGAGCTGGATCATCCAAACAGGTGGTGAAACGTGCCCAGCTCCCCCATACCAGAAGCGTGCCAGGGGCAACCAGTCGGAACACGCTGGGCCACCTTGAAGGGCCTCTCCCCATCCCCAGCCATTCACAAAGAACTCATGCTGGCAGCACATACCTCTGGCTGTGGGTCCTTACGAGTGCTGGGTTGGCACAGGCACTGCTGCAGAGGCACAATCTAGCTTTCTCCTCGCTGCTAAGATTTCAGTAGCTCTGGTTTCTGCAGCACTTCCGCAGGGTTTTAGTTCAGCCCCAGTGCGGTTCAGTTCCTGGCTGGGTCTGGTAGGAGAAGTGAAAAGCAGAAGCGAGCAGCTGAGCCGCTGGCAACATGCAATGTGGTGCAGGGGTCAGGGTGGGCACAGGGCATCTGCCACCCATCACCCAGCACAACGCAGCCACATGCTGACAGAGATAAGCAGCGCTGCAGCCCAAGGCCAGGAGCCTGCTGGGCACCGAGTGATTGTGATCTTGGCACCAGTGGATGAATCAAGGCCCAAAGGCTATGCCTCAGTCAGCTCTCGTTTAAAATCTCACCAGATGCAGCTGGTTGCACCCACACCACTGAGCCACCCCAGGCTCCACCAAGAGAATCCCACCGGAGCACGTGTCATAGGAGTAGTAACTGGGCAGAACCCATGTGGGTAACCACAGGAACAGCTTAGGGGATTGTTGTCTCAGAGGCATAGCAGGAGCCATCTCTGCAAGCAGCACAGCCCTGGCTGGCAGGTGCCCACCTGACAGGTTTGCACTGGCACTGGTGAAATAAAAGTTTCTTCCCTCAAAGGGTTGTCAAGGGCTGGCACAGGCTGCCCAGGGCAGTGGTGGAGTCAGCACAGTTGGAAAGCCATGGAGATGTGATGCTGAGGGACATGGTTTAGTGGTGGCCTAGCAGCACTATGTTAATGATTGGACTTGATGATCTTAAAGGTCTACTTCAACCAAAATGATTCTGTGATTCCATGATTCTAAGTAGACCAAGGGGGTGGGATGAAAGGAAAGCACATCATGGGCATGAGACCCTGGGTAATTGCATGACAGCCCCCAGACAAAACAAAAGCAAACCAGCCATGGTAGCATGCAGCTGAGGCACATAACTGTCCTCCCAGCCATTCTGAGTAACAGGATGAACTTTGCTGCCCGGGGCCCTTCAGCTCCCATTCCAGCCCAAGCAGCCTGGCACCAGCTCTGCTGCACAGTTGGCTCAAGCCTGAGGCAGGACAACACCTGCTCCTGCCGCAGTTGAGCTCACTCTTGCTGCCCTAAACCACAGTGGTGCCATGGAGCCTCAGGCCCTGTCTCCTCCATGCTTCTCACCTAGCTCAGCTGCTTCTCTTTGCTCTCTTCCAGTGCCCTCCCTGCAGACCCTCTGCCGGGTGGTCATCGAGAAGCACATTATCCACCGCCTGGCCATCGATGGCCTGGACCTGCCGCCGCCGCTGAAGAGCTTCTGCAAGCACGAGTGAGGTGTCCTGGGGGCTGCTCTTGCAGCCTTCCCATGCCAGCAACCCCAACAGCAATGGCTGGGCAGGAGCTGTGCCCCTGGCTGCCCCCTCAGATGTCACTGAAGAGCCAACACGAGAGCACGGGCAGCACATCGGATGGACTTTTCTCCATGGAGAGGTGGCTGCAACAGGGCCTGTGGCACGGGTCAGTGAGCAATAAAGTGCTTCCAGGCAGAAAGCAAGCACACCAAGAGGGAAGAAGGCACCCTGAGCAGCAGGGGGTGAGGGGGCAGAGATTCCTGCTTCTGTCTGAGCTGTGCTCACCAGCTCCTGCTGTAGTAGGAAGCTGTAGCTTTGGGTTTTTTAGACCCTGGGCAAAGTGACTTTCCTCCACTTCCACATCAGGGCATTTCACACAGTTCCAGAGGCCACTCAGAGCATGTCCCTTCCAATGAGGGACACAGCCAGGCTGTGGGCCTGCCAGCACAGCCCTCAGCCCTGCTGGGCTTGGGGCCTATCTGTGGCTCTGGAACAGAGCTGGGATGGCGTGAGTGGGTCAGTGCTGGGCTGGGCAGAGCATGGGAGAGCCCAGCACAATGCTCACGGAGAGGGTAGATTACAGATGGGTGGCTGTCCGGGCTGGGCAGTTTCGCTCTTGGGAAAGATGTTTACCCTGAGAGCAAGGATGAGTTATTTCCTGTGCTCCTTCGGGAGGGGGTTGGGGCAGGTGCCGCAGGAACGCCCACAGCACCCAGGGAGCTGTGCTGGCAGCAGCCACTGCTCGGGCACATGCCTGTGGTCGTGGAGCTGGTCAAGGTGACTTGGTGCAGGGTCCGGCCATCTCACCTCACTGACTGGGGAGGGGAGCCCGTGGCCCTCCTCTAGACCCCTCATTGCCCAGCTGGTGTGGACAGCAGTCAGTGTTCCAAAAGTGCTCCTGGGAAGGGAGACAGGGCTGGAGCCACACAAAGAGGGAGAGGGAAAAATTGGAGGGGTGCCCACACACACTAGGAAGAGAAATGCCAAGGGGGCTGGCAGACAGAACTTCCAGGCCTCTTCTAGAGCATGGCTGAGGGGTAAAACAGGCAGCTCCAGGTTTCCCAAAAGGTGTTTTAGGAAACACGACACTATATTTAGTCAGAGAGACTCGAGAGCATCAGATAATGTTACAAAACCCTTGATCAAGAGGAAATCCCCAGCCACACCACGGTACTGCCCTTGCAACAGGCCAACTCAGCCAAAGCGTTAGCAAAGGAACTGCTGTTGGGGAAAACACCAGTGGTGCCTGAACCACAGCAATAAGTAGGGTCTCCAGCACCCCCTAGCAGCACCCCACCACAATGGGCTTCAGAGCTGCTCCTGCTGTCAAGGGCGGGGGAACAGGAGCTCACACAGCTGAGAGCAACACCCAAGGGCTGGGGCTTATTTGCTCTTCTCGGTACTCGTCCTCCCACACCCCACGTGCTCTCCACAGCTTTGTTTGCACTGCCTGATCCCCAGCGCTGGAGCTATGACGGAGGGTGGGTTCCCTTTTCAGAGGAATCAAGAGCAGCTGTTGCCATAGCCAGCCAAACAACTCCTCTGCTCCAGCCCACAGGCTGTGCTGGTGGCAGCACAGACTACCACCCACCGGATCTGCAGCCTCACTCCCCTGACCTGAGGGCACTGCAACAAGACAGGACCACCGAGAAGCACCCTCCAATACCCTGCCTGATCTCATGAGCCCCACTATCCCACCCAGCTTGTGCAGAGACAGACACAGCTCCCCAGCAATACGAGGCCCATTTATTAGCTTTGCTGCACAACACCGTAGCTGGATGCTAGAAGGACCTACAGGCACTGGCCATGGATCAAATAATTTTGTCATATTATACCATCCCCTCCCATGCTGCACCACCCATGGTTGGCTCCCAGCCACATCTCCTGTTAGCCAGGTCAGCAGCTGGTGACCCATCCAGCATGATCAGGAGTTACCAACCCAGTTCTATCAGTGCTGATGAGCTGCGCAGATTTCTGCAGCACTGCAAACTCACTCAAGCACAGCCTGGCAGCAGGTTCTGTGCAAATCTTGCTCAGAGTCTGCATGATGTGTTCCTCAGTCCTTCAGTTCACCTCCTCCTTACTGTCACCCTCTGGATTTTCTGTGGCCTCAGAGCCATAGAAGATGAAGGATCTCATTAGGACTGAGGGCTCACAGGCTCACTCCAGAGGACATCCTGGGGAACTTCAGGCTGACTCTGGAAGAGCCATGAGGTGCCAAGAAGCTGCCACTGGACTCTGCAGAACAATCACGGGACACTTCACAGCCATGAGAGAGGCAGGCACCAGCTGCTTCTGCTGAGCTGAGGCCTGGATGGGCTCTGCAGTGGCTGACCCTGGCACACCAGAGGGGTGAGAGGCAAGCCCAAAGCAGGAAAGCTTTGGAGAGCTGCCTGAGCTGCATTCATCAGGATGGGGAGCACAGCATGTCATGGCATGAGAAGGGCTCTTAGATACTTTTAGTAGTGCTGGGCTAAGGAGCTGAGCAGCTCTCCAGAAAAAGCCCAGCACTGAAAACCTAGCTTAACATCTGGGTGACCATCTCCAGGTCCCTGAAGTAGTTACTGCTGTTCCCCCAAGCCCTCACCCAGTGCATGGCCCAGATTTGGTCACTGTGCGTGTGGAGCTGAGACAGCAGTTACGGCATCACAAGGAACCGCAGGCTGCCATGTGCCTGCTCTCGCTGCCTGCACACAGCCTCACTCGGGTCGGCCAGGATCATGCGCTGGCAGAGGCAGAACACAGAACGCCCGAGCACCGAAAGCCCTAGAGAGCCCTACCCGCCAGTCCCGTGCACCAGCAGCGCCCGGGGGAACCGGGTGAAGGCTCAGCCCGTAGGGGCGCTTTTGAAACTGACTGAGGTCACGCTGCCGCCCGAGGCCAGCTCGTAGGCCACCAGGGAGTTGCGGTTCGGGCCGTGCGAAGCCTGCGCTATCGCCAGCCCTGCCGGGAACCGGAGTGCTCGTCCGAGGCCAGCAGCAGCACCCTCCCACCCCATGGCTACCGGGAATGCACCTCCCATCAATTCCCACGCCGCCAGCTCCTCCGGGGAGTATATCCCGAGATGCCCCGCTCCCGTCTGGGACACCACCAATCAGTGCGCTGTGTGCCATGACGTCAGGCAGCGCCCCCTGTCGGCGGCCGAAACCTGCAGGTTGCTGCCGGTGGTACCGTATCGCTCGAGCACTGCCCAGAGCGGCAGCCGCCGGGCAGCGCTGCTGGAGCAGGAGCAGCACGCAGCCCGGCCCCGCTGCAAGCCAGGGAACCAGCAACGGAGCCTAGCTCTGCTGCGGTACCGGAATCAGGCTGCTTCCGGGCCGTGCTCCAGAAACTCCCGTTGAAGCTTTCCGAGCCTCTGGAATCGAGGCGATCTGCACACTGCAGGAAACACAGGACGCTCGTCTGCAGGGGCGGTTGCTGGCCATACCGTCTGGGTATCCAGTGTGTGATGGGGTCTAGGCGGTCCATATGCGTACCGCAGCCTCTCCAGGTGTGCCTGTCCAACAGTGGCTCGCAGGTAGTCGTACAGCTCCAGGCTGACTACGTGCTTCACCAGCTGGGAGAGGGCACCCAGCCCCGAGGTCAGCGGGGGGAGGACGGCCTTCTACAGGGCCAGTGCCATGCCCTGCTTGAGAGGGGAGATCTCCGCGTCCTCCACGTGCCTCTCGAGCAGTCAGACAGCGTGACACACCGAAAGGAGCATCCAGGCAGAGAAAAAGAGCTTCGGAAGGATGACTTTGTAAAGGAAGGACACATCACAAAGACAGCCTGGACCTTTTGCCAGTCAGGATCGAACTCCTTGAAGGCAGTCAGCATTTTCCTGATGCCGTGTCCTGCGTTACCCTTCAGCAAGGACAAGCGCACTACTCTACCTGCTCAGTCCTCACCCTCATCAAGGAACGCGTAGAGCACGCGTCCTGTGCCCCGTGCAGCAGGAGACTCTTGGGGAACTGCACTATCGAGCTTCTCATCCATCTAGTCTGGAAGCTGAGCCTGTCCGGGCCGTGGTCACCGTCTCCGCTAACTGAAACTGGCGAGCCCCTGGTACAATCTGAGCCCCAAATCTCTGGAACCTGCCCCACCACCGGTGTTAAACCAGCTGGGGCACCGCCCACACCTTGAATGTAGCCAACCGGAGGGCGAGCCCGGCGTTCTCTGACACCGCCCATGTAACTGACGGCTCCGTGGCCAAGTCAGCTGCGGCTCCTGCCCCGCGGGTGGGCGGTGCTTCCCACCTCGCCGCGCTCCGGCCGGAAATAGCCGGTGTCGCCGGTCCCCGCTCGCCGAAGAGATGGCGGCGGCAGGCGATGCTGGGGAACGGGGGCCGGGGCAGCCGCCGCCCGGGGACCTGCGGAGTGTGTTGATCACCAGCGTGCTGAGTCTGGAGCGGCTGGAGGTTGACCTATTCAGGTGCGCGGGGCCACGGGACCGGGACTAGGACAAGGCCTCTCTCCCCGCCGCCACCCTCACGGCCGCCGCCTTCTCCTCTGCAGGGGCCGGCACCACTGGGTCCCCGCCACGCAGCGCCTCTTCGGCGGTCAGATCGTGGGGCAGGCCCTGGTGGCGGCCGCCCGCGCCGTGAGCCGAGACGAGCAGGTCCACTCGCTGCACTGCTACTTCGTGCGGGCAGGTGGAACAGGGGGGACCTGGGGCGGACTGGGCCGAGGGAAGTGGGGCCGCGCAGTGAGCCCTGGCAGCTGGGGGATAAGGTGGGGCCAGTGGTCGGGGGGTGCCCAGGGCTGAGAGATAGCAGTGGGGTTGGAGCAGGGTACAGGGGCTTGGGGAGGCTGTGGGATGTGGCAGGACTGGCAGCAGGCAGTGAATCCAGCGGCTGAGGGGCTGGGGAAGGTAGGGCTGAGACCCATGGGTGAGGACGTCCCAGCTCCAGCACTGCAAAGAGAGGTTGTGGCTGGCACTGCCAGTGCTTGGCCTCTGAAGGTCAAGTCCCCTCTGTGGTATCTGGTGGCTCAACAGCAGAACATCCCTTCTCTGTCTCAGGAGACCCCAAAGTGCCAGTGCTGTATAAGGTGGAGCGGACCCGTACAGGGAAGAGCTTCTCTGTTCGTTCCGTAAAGGCCATCCAGCATGGAAAACCGATCTTCACCTGCCAGGCCTCCTTCCAGCTCTCCCAGGGGAGCCCAGTGAAACATCAGTTTACCATGCCTACTGTGCCATCCCCTGAGGAGCTGCTGACGCAAGAGGAGCTCATCCAGAAGTTTCTGCAGTGAGTAGGGCCAAAGGGCATACCGGGTATGCCTTCTCTGGGGCTGGGCTTTAGGGAGGCACAGGGACTGCAACAACTGCCTGAGGAGTTCCCAAATATGGCTGGGAGTAGAGAACAGGGCAGGAGCCATGCCCCTCCTGTCTTTCAGTGTGGCCCTGAGACCGTGGGCTGAAGCCACTGCCAGCAGGATGTGCCCCTGGCTTGCCTGGCATTAACCTCCACATTGGTCTATAGGAATCCCAACCTGGCAGAGAGGTACAGAAAGCACCTCAACAAGATTCAAGCTGAAGATGTGCCGATTGATATCAAACCAGTGAACCCGCCAGATATATTGGGCTTGGAGCCACAGGAGCCAAAGCAGCTCTTCTGGGTGCGGGCGAGAGGCTATATAGGTGGGTCCAGTTACCTCATGAGCTGAGGGCTCAGGTTTGGGCTCAGGCTGCAACTCATGCTGTAGAGCACACTTGCAACAGAGCACACCAAGAGGGTTGTGATTCAGAGGCTGCCTGCTCCAAGCCTGCAAGGATCTAGGGGATTTGGGGGCATTTCAAGGCTGAAATGCAGGTGTGGGTGCCAGAGTGTCATGCAATGCCTGTGTGCTGTGCTCAGCCATGACACGTGTTCCCTGGGGGCACGGCAAGGGGAGTGGGTCTGAAGGACCATCTGCAGGGTCTGAAGGAGCATTGCTGCCTGGCCAGCAGCTAATGCACAGGGGAGCTGAGCTCCTGGGGTTTAGCCTCATGCAACAGGCTTGTCCCACAGCCACGCTGTGGGGACGGGCAGTACTGGTTGCTTTGCAGGAGAGACTGACATGAAGGTGCACTGCTGTGTGGCTGCCTACATCTCTGACTATGCCTTCCTGGGCACGGCCCTGCTCCCGCACCGGCAGTACCACATCAAGTTCATGGTGTCCCTCGACCATTCCATGTGGTTCCATGCACCATTCCGAGCAGACCACTGGATGTTGTATGAGTGTGAGAGCCCTTGGGCTGGTGAGTCCTTACCATGTTCCCCAGGGATACAGGTGGCAAAGGCCAGCCCTGCCTGTCCCAGGGGGCAGCAAAGGCCAGCCCTGTCCATCCTGGGGGTGGTGGGCCACAGTCTGACAGACCCTCTCTGCAGGTGGGTGCCGGGGACTGGTGCAGGGACGGCTGTGGCGCAGGGACGGGATCCTGGCTGCCACCTGCACACAGGAAGGAGTTATCAGGGTGGACCAAACACCAAACCAGAGCAAGCTCTAGCTGAAGAACACCCATAGTACACCAAGGGTGCAATCCCCGTGACCAAAACAGATGCAGACAAGGTGGAAGAGCTGGTGGTAGAGGCCCCCTGCAACGATAGAGTATGTGCTGTGACCGACTGCCAGCTGCACAGTGTGTAATCACACACTACCATCAGCCACCTTTCTTCTGCCTTGAATAAAGCTGTCAAGTGATCAGCCAGGCTCCCTTCCCTGGAGTTTGTCCCCTTAGCCCTGTGACTGTGCTCGCCAGAGGGCAGGCAGTGTCAGGGACACTGGGGCTGGCTCTGCCCTTGCAGCAGGGGAAAGTGCTGCTGTGGTACATGTGGCTTCCCCTTCTTACTTTTGCTGCCCTCCTCATGCCCCAGCACTTGGCTTAGTCACTGCTTCTGCTTGTCCTTAGCCTCCTCCCCCAAGGACAGGCTCAGAGAACCAGGGAAAGGGGACAAGGCAGCTCCCAGGTAATCGTGGGGGGCTTGGGGCTTCCCACTGATGATGCTCTGGGGGAAGCAAAGTTTAAGAGACACAGCAGCTGCCGTGTTCTTCCCACTAAGACTTTTATTAGTCAATATAAGTCCTTTTTATGATTTAAGTTCTACAGGAAATACCCAAAGAGCCCCGAGCAAGAGAGAGCTCGGTGTCAGGGCAGTGCTGCAGAAGCAGCAGTGCAGAGCTAGGTGTGTGGCCACAGAAACGTTTGCTCAGGCAGGAGAGCATGAGCTGGGCTGCTGCAGCCACAGCACCTGTCAGCAACTTACCTGAGGCTCATGAGCCCTGAGCCCAGACCATGCCAGAAGCTTTCCCATTCCCTTACACAGTGCTAGTATGTCCCATCTAAAGTCCTGTCTGCTCCAGAAGCTCCCTCAGAAGGAAGCCAGCTCCTGACAGTCCTGGTGCTGGTGGTGAGCACTCAGCCCCAAAGGACAGAATAACAGTGTATTTTCGTGGCAGCTCCTGGGTGCAGGCCATGCTGGCCCATTCCTGCCCTTGCTGCTCCCCAGGCATGAGCCTGGTACAGGTCCTGCTCTTATGCCGCCATGGCCACCAGCATGGTAGGATGCTCAGTCCAGTGGCTCCTTGATCAGGCACTCCTTCAGCGTGGGCTGCTGCTGCAGGGGCGGTCCAGCCTCCCGCAAGTCCTGCAGCCGGGCCTCCGAGTGCCGCTTGTCCTTGCCCACCTTCCAGGCAAGGTGGATGTGGGCCTGCAGGAAGGGCCCCAGCAGCGGGTGGCTGCCCTGGGCCTCCAGCAGCTGCAGTGCCTGCTCGCAGCAGGCATGGGCCTCTCCCAGCTCATCCAGCTCCTGGTGGCAGACAACCAGCCCGGCGAGTGTCAGGAGGAAGCGGCCAGAGCTGCAGACCCCCAGCCGGTCCTGCAGCCGGTAAGCGTTGGCCCAGATGGCCAGGGCCTCACGATACATGCCTGTGCAGGTCAGGCGCTGTGCAGCACGCAGGTCCTGCAGGAAGAAGAACTCGAGGAACTCAGGGGAGCGGCGGATCTCGGCGATGGAGTGCAGGTGGGAAAGGAACTGCTCGAAGGCTCGGCTCCGCTTGGCAATGGTCTCAGCAGTGAAGTTCCGGCGCAGCCTCTTCCTGGGGAATGCGACACCAGCCATATCGCAGCTGAAACGGCAGCGCAGGCGGCGGTTAAGCCGCTCAAAGTCTGAGTAGCGCCGGGCGATGGCAGCAGGGGTCTTGTCGAACCGGCCAGAGTGGATCAGGTAGATGGTGTAGAGCTGTGGGGAGAGCTGGTGTCAGAGTGGTGCTGCAGGAGCAGCCAGGCAGAGCCAGGTGTGTGGCCACAGAAGGGTTTGCCCAGGCAGAAGGGAATGAGCTGGGCTGCTGCAGCCACAGCATCTGTCGGCAATAGTTACCTGAGGCTCATCTGAGCCGCCAGCACTGTCCAAGCAGCACAGGGAAAGACAGAGAGAAATAAGTGCCTGCCCCATGGGACCCCTGCCCCGGGAGGGAGCAGGACCCGTGTCTATCCCCCACCCACCCCATGCCCAGCCCTGCTGGGCTCACTCACCACGTACTTGGAGGAACGCTCGCTGACCACGTTGGCACTGGTGACCTCGAAGAGCAGCCGCTGCGGTGCCAGTCTGCCCCGCGACCCCCTCCACAGTTCCTGCAGCTGCCGGGTCAGCAGGCTGCTGCCGGGATGCCGATCTGTGGGGCCCCAGTCTGCACCGGGAGAGAGGTGTCAGCCTGCAGGGCTCAAACAGCACCCTGACATCGCTGGGCTGCTGGCCCCTGCCANAGTACCCCGTCCTCAGAACCTGCCTCCATCCTCGGCACCCGCTGCTGCCCCGGTCGGCCGGGTTGGCTCGCCCAGCTCCTCTCCAGCACCGTCCTCCTCCTCCTCCTCCTCGTGGCTGGTGAAGCTCAGGGTGCCGCTGAGGCGTGTTGACAGTCCCTCCGTATCATCCTCCAGCTCCGAGCTCTCTGGGAAGTCCTCAGCCTCGGAGCTGCCATGTGCTTGCTCTTCCCGGACACCTTCACTGGCCAGCACATGCCGCAGCCGGTGCAGGATGCGGGATGCCATCTCGGGCGGTCCCGCTGCCAACGGGAGTCAGGATCGGTTACTCCAATCGGGTGGGACAGGCAGGGGCCAGGGGCTGCCCACCACGGCCTGGGCTGGGACAGCCTGGTCTGGGGACCCCTCCGTTGCAGCCCCGTGCCCCTCTCCCTGCCACGGCTCGGTACAGTCCCAGAACCCCGCCCTATTCCCTGCTCCGGCCCCGTACAGCTCCGGAACCCCCTCGCCCCGCGGCCCGCTGCAGCCCCGGGCCCGCCCCGGCCCCCTCCGACCCGGTGCAGCCATGACCCCGCAGCGGAAGGTGCCGGCCCAGCCCTGTCTGGTCCGTACCTTGGTGTCCCCGGCGGTGCCAAGCGATGGCCGCTCCACCGCGGCTCGTCCCGGGATTCTCCTTGCGTGGCTCCGCCCCCGCCGGGAACCCGGATCGCGGCGGCAGGGCCAGTACAGCAGGAATGGAGGTCGGTGTCGGCAGTGGCACCGCCCGGTACGGCCGATCCGGGTCAAGGTGGGTCTGACCAGCGCTGAAAGCCCCTGCCCGACCTCACCCGGTCACCTCTGCCGTTCTCCCCTCCCCAAGATGTCCTGGCAGGGCACCGGGTGTCCATACACGCACTTCACAGCAGCTGATACTGCAAGGTCCAAGGGTCTCGATACCCCAGTACCCACGTATCCTGGTACCCTGATAGCTCCGTAACCTAATAGCCTCGTACCTCAATACCCACACATCGCAGTACCCTGTACACCAGTTCCCTGAGACCCTGTACCCTGATATCCTGGCACCCCAGATTCCCACACCCAGGCTCACGATCCTGCTTTGGCACAGCCTCCACGGGACATCCCCTGGGCTGCTCTGGCACCCATATGCCCTCGGCCTCATCCCAGCCACCCTCACCATGTGCCCCTGTGGCTCAGCTGCACCGCTGGCACTTGCCTGCCCTTATTTAGGACCTCACCCACTCCCTCCTTGCAGCTTTCTTGGGAGTGTCTATTAATATCGAGCAACCACCTCAGCTGCTGCCATCGCTCTGCCACTGCTTGCCTACTCCACCCTGCACCCTGCCCAGGCTCAGATGGGGATCCCTGTGCTCCCCTGAGTGTGGGTGGGTCTGGGGGGGGCTCCTACACCCACTGCCTACGAGACCTGAAAGTCTTCCCAGACCCTTCCTGCCTGGCTGCTGGCAGGGTGGGACACACAAGGGGGCTGCACTGGTGCCACTCTGATCTCCAACCTGGGAAAAGAGGTCCTCAAATCCAGGAGCTGTGGAACCTTCTAGATGTCCCTGATGCTGGGACCTTGTGGGACAATATGATATCAGCCTGACGCTGCTGCAGCACCAAGTCTTCATGCAAACATCCCAGAGCACTGTGGGGCACAGGCCACTTGGCCAGTGCATCCTGAAAGCCACTAGCCCCAGGTGTATGGCATGGGCTGTAGTGTGCGAGGGCAGAAGTGGCAGCTTTCCCACTCACCTAGTCGCACAGAAAGACTGAGCCCTTTCCAGACCTAGGTGCCAAAATGACTTGGGATCCCATACCACAGGGGGGAAACGTGCTCTCTGCACCCTCAGGAGCTTCTCACCCTATGCCAGACAGCTCTGCACATGAGTAGCCATGGCCCCCTTGTCTGGGTGATGCTGGCAGATCCGTGGCTATTTTTAACCCCCTCCTTGCTGACCTGCCCTGGGGGAGGGAGGGATGCTACTGGGGGGGGCAGAGCCACCCTCCTGACAAGGCTCCAATGTCCCTCCTCAGAGGGCTTGAATTTCTATCCCAGCTTCAGACCCATGTTTAATCCCCAGCTCTTGGCCAATAATGCTTTGGCTAAATTAGGTAAAACACTCCCATTGCCAATGAGCGAGGCTGGATTGCCACTGGGGAGCTGATAGGCTGCTGAGGTTGGGGGGCCAGCGGCTGGGGACACGCCACACAGTCAGGACAGTACAAATTGGTGTGCCAGGGACACCAGGAAACTTCTGGGGGATTCTGCTTTAGGAGGTGGTGACTCCGTCAGGGAGGAAGCAGCAGAAATGCCTTCAATGGTAAGAGCCTCCATGTCTCTGTGTGGTGTGTGCCATGTGCTGACTGTTGGGTGCTGCAGTGAGGCTCAGTAGGGCAGGAGGCACCAGGCACTGCATGAACTCAGGGGATTAGGTCTGCTGAGGTGTGTCCACAGGTTGTGGCAGGGAGACTGTGGCGGGTGCTGGGCTCACCATGGGGGACAAGGACAGGGAAGTGTCAGGGTGGTGCAGGGTCCCTGTGGGATGTGCCCTGTGAGGGACCATGCAACTGCCCGAAGGGTGCAGGAGCTGGGGATGCTGGCTCACCTCTGGCTGGATTGAGGGGCTGCAGTGGCAGGGGGTGGCTGAAAGCCGAGCACTGGGTCATGCGACACGGCGTCGGCACCAGCTCTGCAGCCAGCCTGCGCCTCCAGGAGAAACTCGATCAGGGCTGACAGGTGCTGGTGCTTGAGGCCTCCCTGATCCCTGTAAGGGGAACTGAGGAGATCCCAAAAATAGTGCCACATGCCTGAGATGCCAAGGCTGTGCATGGAGAGCACTGCCCTGGCTGCTGGGGGTCCTCAGGAAGGCAGCTCTCTGCAGCCCACCATCCTCCTAGGTGCCCAGGTGGCACCAGAGCCACATGGATTGCCGGGGGTGCTGCTTGCCCTGACATGGCATTGTCCTCCAGCTGGGCAGGGTCTCTCCCCACAGCCTGCACTGTTGGGCTGCGCTGTGCAAAGGACTTCCTGGGGCAACAAAGTGGCCATGGTGATTGTGATGACCCTGCTCCCTTGTCTTGCAGACAGACCAGCAGGCTGAGGCCCGTGCCTTCCTCAGTGAGGAGATGATCGCTGGTGAGTGCCAAGGTGGTGGGGAGAGGGGACAGACCCAGCCAAGACCTGTGGCTAGGCTCTGTCCTGCTGCCTGGCCCTGACCTTCTTCCCTACAGAGTTCAAGGCTGCCTTTGACATGTTTGATGCGGATGGTGGTGGGGACATCAGCACTAAGGAGCTGGGTACAGTGATGAGGATGCTGGGCCAGAACCCCACCAAGGAGGAGCTGGATGCCATCATAGAAGAGGTGGATGAGGATGGTGAGCAGCCCTCAGCAGTGGGAACCAGGTGGTGAGCACCTAGTAGACAGCCTGGCCGAACACTCAGCTTCCTCCTTGCAGGCAGTGGCACCATTGACTTTGAGGAGTTCCTGGTGATGATGGTGCGCCAGATGAAAGAGGATGCAAAAGGCAAATCAGAGGAGGAGTTGGCCAACTGCTTCCGCATCTTCGACCGGTGAGTGTGGTGTGATGCGTGCCCCTCCTGCCCACAGCAGTGAGCAGGGCTGCATCCTGCTCTCATCCTCCTGCAGGAACGCGGATGGGTTCATCGACATTGAAGAGCTGGGTGAGATCCTGAGGGCCACCGGGGAGCCTGTCACCGACGAGGACATAGAAGACATGATGAAGGACTCTGACAAGAACAATGATGGCCGCATTGACTTTGATGGTGAGTAACAGCCCTGGGTGAGTGCCTGTGCCATGTTTCGTGGGCAGGGCCATGGGCTGAGGCTGCTGCTCTCTTGCAGAGTTCCTGAAGATGATGGAGGGTGTGCAGTAAGGGACCAGACATTCCTTGGGCTAGCTGCTGCACCCAGCCCTGCTCCACCCCACCTTCCAGGCAGCAGCAGCTTCACAGTGCCCACCTCCTGGCTGCTCACGTTGGCTGGGACCCTGCCCAGTGCCAGGGCTCTGGTCTCACCCTGCTGTGGGTGGCTGTGCTTTTCCTCTGGCCTATTGCATGTGGTATCCATCTAAGCCTCAATAAAAGGGGAAAGGCTTGAGCTGCTGCTGTAGAACTTCACTGGGTTCATGTGGGGAGTGGTCACAGCACTGTTCCCCCTGCATTGCTCCTCAGGGAGGGGATTGTGTCTGGGCGGGTGCCTCATGCCAGCCTGGCTCACCCTGCAGAGCTATGTGGCCACAGTTCCCACAAGTGGAAGAGTGGGTTCCAGTGCTGAGCTAGACTTTCCATGAGGAGCAGCCAGTTGACACACTGGCCCCAGCAGGCAGCAGAGCTCTGTGTGCTATGGGCCAGGGCTGTGGAACCCCAAGACATCCACCACCACTTTCCCCCACACCAAGATGGCACAGAGGACCTGGCTATAAGGTAGGAGAGCAGCAGCAGTACTGTGGGGCTTGACTCCGTAGAGTCAAAGCAATGCTGGAGCCTCTGTGTCTGGCCAGCCAGTGCCAGCCCCTCAGTGCTCCTCAGGGACTTGCTCCTCCCAAGGCTGGGGTGGTTGGGAGCCAGGGAGCACTAAGCAGCTGTGACTACCATAGGGCTGGTGCTATACAACTGGTGGGACACAAGGACATGGCTTGGAGCCTGTCACAACCCTGCAGCACTGGGGAGCTGAGCCCACACAAGCTGGCAACCAGAACAGCAAAGGGGTCTGACACTGCCCTGTGTTCATGGGGCATGATGGCACCAGGGCCAAGGGACACATGCCATGCATACAGGGCAGCAGGGATGCATGCAGCAGCCCAGGCTGCCCTCTGCAAGACCAGAGCTGGGCACCGGCTGCTGGTGCTGCTTGGGGGCAGTGGTGACAGACTGCGGCTGCAGAAGGAGCAGGGCAGGAGGAGGAGCTGCTGCACACTGGCCTGGGGGGACAGTGAGCTGGGGGTCCCACACAGCCCCTGGCTGCTCCACACCTGGACAAGGAGATTGAGCAGGTGAGAGACACGCCAGTGGAGATGGAGAGCACAGCTAACATCCTGCTGTGGACCCTGGAGTCCATGCAGCCAGTGGGAACTGGTGACATGGTGGAGGCACAGGAGGATCCTTGTGCTGGGCACTGCCATGGGGTCAATCTGATGGGGGACAGGAGAGGAAGTGGCAGGACTGACATACCTGTGCCTGCTCAGGCATCACAGAGCAGGGAACAGAGCCCTGCGTACCCCCAGGAGGCAATGCTGGGTGCTGCTCCCACCCTGTGGAGGGAACATGTTGAGCTCCAGGCACCCTGATTTTTAATAAAGCCTGTTCCCGTCCTGCCCACACAGAAGGGCCCATGGGACCCAGGGGAAAAATGTACCTCCAGGCACTCAGAGGATGCTAGGCTGCAATAAAATCCCCAGGAAAAAAGTTATAATGTGCATTTATTTATACATTGACAGTGGCTTGGATTGCAAAATTAACTTAAAAACAGCCTATGATACAGAAAGCTGGAGGGGGAGTGGGCAGAGATGGCAGCATGGGTCAGGTTTCCTGGCTCTTGGCCTGCTTGGCATATGTCTCCCGCACATACGTCTTGTAGGCTGAGAAGAGAGGGAGAACATGGGGCTGAGGGTCTCGAGGCAGCCACGGCATGTAGTGGAGTTGGGAGCTTCACCACTGCCCAGCCCGAGGGAGGGAGGATGGAGAAGGGCACCCACCCTGGCACTCACCAGTTTGGTTCTTCCAGAGCTCAGCAGCATGTGTGTTCAGGGGGCTCTCGATGTTTGGCTCTGGGGACAAGGGGTCAGTCAGCCGTGGGGTGGCCTGGACCCCTGAGCCCCACCACCCGGTGCTGCACTGGGATGGCAGCACCACCACTGCCTCCTGTCAGCCCCCCCACTGCAGCATGGCCATAAGACCCACCTGCAAGCAGGCTCTGGATGGAGAGCAGGATGGTGCGGACATCGTAGAGGGCTGACCACTTGTCCTTAAGGATGTCAAGGCAGATGTTGCCTTGGGTATCGACATTGGGATGGTAGCAGGGCGTCAGGAACCGGACGGTGGGTGCCGTGTAGGGGTACCCACTGGGGAACTCCAGCGACAGCTTGTACCGCAGCTCCTCGTAGGCCTGGTGACAGGGAACAGTCAGCGGGGCGGGGGACGAAGACACACGGGGACACAGTCCAGGGGGGTACCCGGCTGGGGCGGGGGGTCTCCGGGCCCCCTCGCTCACCGTGCCGGCTGCGCCATCGATGGTCCCAATCCACTTGAAGAGGTTGTCGGACTCAGGGAAGGCAGAGATACCTTTGTCACCGGACATCTGCAGGCGACAGCGATCAGGGAGGCCCCAGGACTCCGTCCCCTGTCCCAGGAGACTCTCCCGCCACAGGATCCAACAACGCCTTCCCCCTCCCTTCCTTTACCTTCACCGCATCGGCTCGGCTCCAGAACCCACCTCCCGCCCTCCGCACCCCATCCCCGCCAAGGGACCTCCCTGCCGCCCGCTGCCCCGCGACTCCCCGGGCCCAGCTCCCCCTCACCATAAGCGCCATCAGCTCCTGCTGCAGCCTGCAGGGAAAGGACACGTTACGTTACCGATCTGGCCGGGCGGGGCAGCCCCGTCGTCAGCCCCGCACCCGGCTCACCTCTTCCCCACCGCGCCCCGCGCTGCCGTGGCTCCCCCTTCAGCGGCTTTGCGGGCGGCAGCGCTGGGCACAGCAGCGGGGTCAGCGTTCTGAGAAGCCATGGCGGCTCTGCAACCCGCTGCCCTCTGGTTCACGGGCGTTGGACGCGGATCCCGCTCCCGACTAGCGCCGCACCGATCTCCGCTTCGACCGACCGCACCCGACGCAGAACCCGGGGCCCGCTACGGCTTTCCCGGTGCGGGGGGTTCCTCAGCGTGGAGTAGGGGAGCTCTCCGGTCCGGTACCGCACAGAGGGACACTCTGGCAGTCCAGTCCCGAAGGCTCTCCGGTCTGGTCTCGGCGCAGTGCAGGAGGTCCGACCGGCGGTCCGGTCCCGGTGCTGGATACTCCCTCTCCGGCCCGGTCCTGGTCCCGAACGCTGTCCGGTATCAACAGTCCCGGCACCCTCTCGCGCCCGTTTGAATGTTCCCAACGTGCGACCTCTGCACCAATCAGCTCGCAGCTGCGTTCGAGCCAGCCAACAGCTACTCGCCAAAGAGATGGCTGCCACGGTAACGGCCCGAGGCCGCTGACTGGCAGCACGGCGCTGCCGCCGCAGCATCACGATTGGCTGCTGCGCCGCGGGGCGGGACAACTAGTTCTTAAAGGTCCAGACACCTCCTCCCCGTCCCCGTCCCCAGGAGGAGGCGGAAGCGGGTGCGAAGCGAATTTATTCGGCCTGGGGTGGGACTCATGGCTCCGGAGGATCATCAGGGGGCGGCGCGTCCCCCCCACGGCGAAGGGTCTCCATATGCCTCTGCATCTTCTGTGTCATCCAGGCTGGTGGGATGAAAGGCTTCAACTCCTCCAGGTGCAGGTCAACCGAGTCCCTATGGAGATAGGCCATGAGATGGGGGGTCCAGCACCCACCAGGGACCCCTGGAACCCACTACAGACCTTGGCACCCACCATGGACTCCCAACCAGCACGAAGCCCAACGTCCTGGCACCCACCATGAAACACTGGAACCAATCCTCAACCAGCATCCAGCCCTCACAATCTGAGTCCCCAAACCCCCAACATCGAGGCTCGCAGCCAGCAGAGAGCAGGGCCCCTCCAGCACAGGGTGGATATGATGGAGTACCCCAGGGCAGCAGTCCCCAGCATAGCAGCTCACCTGTGCTTCAGTCCTCACCTGTAATCGTCGCTGGCTGCCAGATCCCGAATGTCCTCTTCGATAAGGAGATAGGCCTGCAGCACAAGGCAGGGGACACCTCAGGACTGCCTGCACCCTCCATCCCCATCCCACACAAAGCTGCTGCTCCCCACCCTTGCCTGAATCCCGAGAGGCAGCAGATGGATGGACAGACAAGCCTCCACAGCACCCTGGGAGCACCTTACCCTGCCTATCCTCCGGCTGCAGCCCTGCGGTGGGTCCCTGTGCAGTCCCACTGGCTGCAGGAGCCGGGAGCCAGCCATACTCACCATCTTGCCCCCCGTCGCCCTCATGTGCTGCTGCTCTGCCAGCCAGTGCTTATCCTGCGGGTCAGCTGCATACTGCAATAAAGCAGCAAGGACCTGGCTGAACACAGGCGACAGACCCCCTTCCCCCGCTCTAATCCCTCCTCCTGCCCCGTTCCAGCAAGGTGCCCAGCATGGTGAAGGCTCCACTCTGCCTGCTGCTTCTTCAGCCTCAGGGCCTGGCTCCAAAGCCACTAACTGGGAGGCTGTGTTAAGCCTGTAACTCATATTCCAGTGTGCTATAGCCAGACTGTGTGTACATGATCTGAGATAACACAGTCTGAGATAAAGAGGGCATGAAGGAGGAAGAAAATGAGCCAGCTGAAGCACATGCTCCTAGCTTCCATCAGAAACCCCGAGGAGGAAGCATCTGCTGCAGCATCTGACCTTAAAGAGGTGGGGATGCTTGATGTAGAGTCGCCCTCTTGTTCCTCCCATCCCGAGAGCTCTGAAAGAGGAACACAAGGAGTGTCACATGGGTGTGCAGGGTGGCTGCGGTGGTCTGGGGACACTCCCTCTCCTCCCCAAGCCCTTCCTACTGCTTTCGATGCAGAGAAGCGAAGTGATGTGATTGGAGGAGTCTTACGGGCTCCTGCCTTGGAGACACCACCCTGCATCGACAGGGCCCTTCCTTACTTGTTTGCTCGAGATCCCAGCACAAAGGTTGTGGTTTCAGTCAGTCGGGATGGATCCCACTACAGAGCAATTGGAAAAGGGGCAACATTAGAAATGAAGCTGGTGCTGTCCCATGCTTCACAAGCCTTTGGAAGGAGCACCTTGGAACCACCCTTGGCCTGGAAGGGAGCTAGCCACAGACCTCCACAGAGGAGGGAAGTTATGTTCCCTCTGGGCTGATCTAAACAGTCTCCCTCATGAGAAACGCTTGTGGGATCCTCCTGGCTACCACTGCTCTCTCCAGGTCTCCCTATAGAGGCACCATGCTGCAGAGTTACAGTCTATGTGGTGCCCAGGGGCGAAAAGCAAAGGCCTCCAGGCACTTCATTCCTCTTTGTGCTTCTCTCTTGCACTGCAGGGCCCAATAGAGCAGAGCACGGCTCAGCAGTGTCCTCCATGCCTACAGCAGTAGGGCTCTGCTGGCGGGAGCAAAGGGGAGGAGAGGGTGAGCCCAGCAGTGTTGGCCAGCCAGTACCTTTGGTCCATCCCTTCTCACAGGCTCAGAGACTTTGAGCTTCCACCTGTGGGAAAGGAAAACACAGTAAAAATGAGTCCTCGTGGGACCAGCAGAGCCTCCACTGTGCCACCAGCCCTTCAGATCCACCTTTGTTCACACCCTCCATTCCCCTGCAGCCCCCAGCTCTGCACCTTCATCTTTGCTGCACATTCTCATCTCCCTGGCTGCTAAGGCGCCACCAAGATCTCACACTGCTCACTCTAAATGGCCCATCGGAACCTTTTCACCCCTTTGGGCCTGTTTTGGACCTTCCTTGAAGGTCTTTGCCTCCTGCAGGGAACAGCTCAACCCAAACTCCCCCCTGTCCCTTCCCACTTCTGCAGGAGGGGAAGCAGATCACAGGGGCTCTGCACTCCCCGATCCAGTCAGCCTCATTTCCCCCTGTTCTCCTGAAACAGGGCTTTCAGCTCAGGACCCATACTCACGCTGCCATGCCCGAGACCCCACGGTCATTTGACAGGCTCTGTCCTGGAGGTCTCCCCTTTCTCTGCAGGGAAGAAATCCTGCACTGACTTGGCTGTGCAGGCTGAGAACCCTCATGTTACCCTCCCCTCCCAGGGAAGTTGCTCTTTTTGTCACAAGCAGCAGTGCTGGCTGGTGTGAACGTGAGCACCTCCAAGGCATCCCGAAAGCTGCCCATGCACTTGCAGACACTCACACTGCAGGAATGGCTGGGAACAAGGAACAGGCTTCCCAAAAGATAAAAACCCTTGTGCAAAAAACTCTCCCACCTTTTTGGGAACAGGGCTCCCTCGACGGTTCAGCTCCTCATCCATCTGTCGGGCTCGCTGCAAGGGAATTGCAGTGGGATGAGCAGGGCCCTCCTCCCACCACCCAACCAGCTGCTCTCTCCTTTGCCATGCTCAAGGCTGAGAGCACAAGTATGCAGTGAAATGCTGACCCCAGCCTCTCTTGGTAAGAAGCACCAAACTCAAAAAGCAGTGACTGCATCTGGGATTTTCCTTGCCCTTGGAGGTACCTCTCCCTCCTAACCCAACATCCACTGCTCTCCCTTCTTGCTGGTCACTGACGGACAAGAGGCATCAGAGAATAAAGCAATTCCAGCACTGCTCCTCCTTCTCCCAGCTCTTAAAAATCATTCAAGCCTCTGGGAATAATAATAACTTTTACCTTTGGCACTGCCTGCTCATGGGGCAACCTGGGAACAACCTTTTTGCCATCAGAGAACAGCAGTTTTGCCTGCAGGGAGAGAATGAAGGGTTACCCGATTGTAGGTCCAGAGAGGGACCTATCAGTGACTCCCACTTTTGTGCAGCTGTCTCGCAACAGCTCTGCCTTCAGAATGCACCATGCAGTGCTTTCAGACAGCGAGATGCAAAAGCACAATCTCAGTGTGGTAAGTCTGGGCAACTAGCACAAAAGCAAGATGTGAAGGAAACAAAGTCCCACCCACCTCCCCCCCACTCCAGGACTCTCCAATGGTGCCAGGGGCACCAGGCTTGACTGCTCCTCTCGTCCCAGTGAGAAAGAAGCCAAGCACAGTAACCTCACAGAGGCTGCAGATGTCTCCCTGGGCTAAGGGCAAAAGCCATTAAGAGGGACGTGTCTTAGATGGACTGCGCTGTTCAGCCTGGCACCAGGCTCTATGGAGGGAACACAACCCCTCACTAGTACCCACCTGCTCCAGGCAGCTCCGACATGTGTCCTGGATGAGCTGCTCTGGGTCCACCTCTTCTCCAACATTATCACGCACATTCATTGCTGCCTTTTGGAAAAACTGGAGAGGAGGTGGCAGGAGAGGGTTAGAGCCCGAGCATCCAGGCAGTGTTGGGCCACAAGGGCCCAGCTCCCACACTGCACCCACAAACCAGTGCCTGGGAGTTGGGCCCCTTTCCCACAGCCCAAGATGGGAGGGGGCTGCCAGGCCTGTTCCTGCAGCTGTCACCTTCATGTACTTGTTGAAGACACCTCGGATCTCCTCGTTGATGCTGGGCTGCAGGACAGCTCGCAGCAGGTCCATGGACACAGCTGGGTCTGTGAAGCTGAGGGTGGAAAAGTCAGGCAGGGGATACGGAACTTCCCCCACCCCAGTCTGGTCTTACACAGAACTTTCCCTCTGGTCTGCTGCCCAGTCCGTTCGGCCCAGTCCAGCTGTTCAACCTACCCCTCGGGTCCTTCCAGCCCACGCCCACCTTCCGCCACTCCCGTCCAACTCCTGGCCGCCAAGCTCCCCTTCTCCACGAGCCTGTCCCTACCTGGTTGTCATCTGGGAGCGCCGGCCGCGCCGCTGGACCTGCCGGTGCTTGATCATGATGTTCCAGGGGCTCTGCGGGACACACGTGTCAGCCGCTGCCTGCTGCATGCTGCCTGCCACCTGCCACCCGCCGCCCGGCCCTGGCCCTGGCCCTGGCCCTGGCCCTGGCCCTGGCCCTGGCCCCGGCCCCGGCCCCGGCCCCCGCCTCACCGTGCTGACCAGCTGCTCCTCGGCGCCACCCAGGCCCTCCTCGCCTGGCGGCCCCGGCTGCTGCTCGGCATCGCGAGCAGCGCCCATGACCTCACCGACAACCGCGCTCGCACCCCCGTCCCACACCGCCGGAAGCGGCGTGCGCAGCACTCATCATCCTCCTGCGACACCTCGGTAGCGCCGGAAGCGGCGGACTGATGACGCGCTGCCATGGCAACGGCGCCGCGACTTTCTCCGGCGCTCTCCTCTGGTTCTCCTGCGGCAGTGGTTGGGGCATGAGGCTGGGCAGCGAACTGGAGGCGAACAGCCCGCGGGGAGAGGCGAGCTGGCATGGCCAATGTGTCGGGAACACACCCGCGTTAGCTTCCCTCTATGCCTCCGCCGCTGTTCTTTCCTCGTGGCTTGTTTTCAACCAACCCCTCCGGGTGTGTGTGGCCTCGCTCATACCTCCCGGCTGAGAGGTCTGCTCCCTGGAACCACCTTAAAGGAGGCTGGAGCGAGGTGGGTGTTGGTGTCCCAAGGAACAAACAATAGGACATGAGGAAACAGCCTTAAGTTGCACCGGGGGAGGTTTAGGTTGGACATTAAGAACAATTTCTTCCCCAAAAGGGTTGTCAAGCCCTGGCCCAGGCTGTCCAGGGCAGTGGTGGAGTCACTATCCTTGGAGGGATTTAAAAGCTGTGGAGATGTGGTGCTGAGGGACATGGCTGAGTGGTCACCTGGCAGTGCTGGTTAATGGTTGGACTTGATGATCTTAGACATCTCTTCCAACCAAAACGATTCTGTGATTCCATGATTCTCTAAACACACATCAATAAAGAAATCCTTAGTGGCAAAGCAGAGCAGCTTGATGGATGAATGTTGTGATGCATGGTGTGGTGGGTTTGACCTTGGCTGGACACCAAGTGCCCACCCAGCCGCTCTATCACTCCTCTTCCCAGAGGGACAGGGGAGAGAGAGTAAGGTGGAAAAAGGAATGACCCGTGGGTTGAGACNCCTGCGCCCCAACCAGAGAAGGAATGTCACAGTGCTAGTGTTGTGCCCAGCGGCAGCCAAAACACGGGTGTGTTATCAGCACCCTGCTAGTCACCAATGCAAAACACCGCACTGTGAGGGTCACTATGGGGATGAATTACAGCTCAGCCAGACCCAATACACATGGTCAGCTCTAAAGCAGTCCTAAGTCTCAAAGCCTTAAGAAGTGATGCTGTTGCATCCATCTCGTTGCCATGTGTGTGGATGGTGAAGTGTTTCACTGAGAGTTTAACAGGTTCCCCTTCCCTCCAGCCCTGCTATCCACTCCAGCCTGGTGCTGGTGGTGCCTCCAGAGGATGGTCTGTCAGTATTGTCGCTGTGTCTCCCCAGCATGACCAGTGTGCTTCTTACACTGCAGCCATTGGCCCATTAGTAACCATGCTTGGCACCCAAAGGAGAGCGGAGCCAGTTGTGGGAGCAGAGGCCAGAGAGGCCAAGTGACTCAGGGCTTACGTGCTGGAAGAAGCTCCTGCCCATGTCCTCTTCCTGCCATTTTGGCTGTGGCAGCATCAGCCCAGGATGAGATCAGGCTGTTACACCAGCCTGACCTGCAGATGTGGGCCAATCAAGTCATCATCGGTGATGCCACAGCTTCATAATCATCAGCACTGGGTTTTTTATGTTTCTGTTAGGGTTGATCCAAGTGGTTAGCAACAAAAACTGAACATCGTCCCAGGAGAGAAAAAATACCTAACGGTGTAGGAAGTCATGGGGAAAGGTGAAGAGGATGGTTCTGTGTCACCTGAAAAAGCTTCATTTAGAGAGAGTTCACCTCAGTTGCTCTCTGTACCCACCAAGAGTGGACAAGAAGTCACAGAATCACAGAATCATTACGGTTGGAAAGGAGCCTCAAGATCATCTAGTCCAACTGATAGCCCTACACTACTCTTATCCCTAAATCATCCCCTGAAGAAACACATCTATCCTCTTCTTAAAAACCTCCAGGGATGGTGACTCCACCACCTCCCTGGGCAGCCTATTCCAATATCTTACCACTCTTTCAGTAAAGAAATTCTTCCCAATATCTAATCTAAACCTACCCTGGCACAGTTTAAGCCCATTCCCTCTAGTCCTGTCACTAGTCACAAGGGAGAAGAGGCCAACACCCGCCTCCCTAAAATGGCCTTTCAAGTAGCTGAAGAGAGCAATAAGGTCTCCCCTCAGCCTCCTCTTCTCTAGGCTAAATAACCCCAGCTCCCTAAGCCTCTCCTCATAAGGCCTGTTTTCCAGACCCTTGACTAGCTTAGTTGCCCTTCTCTGCACCCTCTCTAGTAGCTCAATGTCCTTCCTAAACTGCAGTGCCCAAAACTGCACACAGTACTCGAGGTGTGGCCTCACCAGTGCCGAGTACAGTGGCAAGATCACCTCCCTGCTCCTGCTGGTCACACTATTCCTGATGCAAGCCAGGATGCCATTGGCCTTCTTAGCCACCCGGGCAAGTCCTTATATTGGGCTGAATCAAGTGAGACTTGGATCAGATCTTTAGAAAAACTTTGCAGTTACAAGAAGTTTTAAATCCTGGAACAAATTCTCCATAAAGGAGTCCCCATCTTTGCAGGGACACAGCGTTACCTGTATAACATCACTTCCTAGCATCAGATGCTGTAAAATTATCCCAGCCGCCACAGAAAGACAGTGAGCAGGACATCTTGGAGGAGCCTTGTGCTTCAGTGGTAGGAAGGGGAACGGAGGAGGGAGAGAGAGAGTTTGAGTGCTGAGCCCCCCTGTCCCATCACCCCGTGTCAGCTTCAGGACATTCCATGTCTGTGGAGCCGGGTGGGCATGTGTAGGAGTTTGAGGCAAGCTCCTGCTGCCACGGGTGAGCAGGATATATGTGGATGCTGTGAGCTCTGTGTTAGCTTAGTGATGACGTTCCCTGACCCCAGCCCAGACATTCCCAGGAGGATCTGGGTGCAGGAGCAGTGCTGCTCGTCACCATAGGCATTTGCTCTTCCTTCTGGCTACTTCTTTTGCAAACGACTGTGGCAGCAGTGTCTGCAAGATCCTAGAGAGGAACTACACACAGCTGCCATGTCCTGCTGCAGCAGCAAATGTGATTTTTTGGTTTATTTTTCTCTATTCATCCTCTGACCTCTCAAGAGACTGGTCCTGCACTGCAGGCAATCAATGAGAGTCAGGAAATAGCTGATAAAGAGAGGGAAAAGCAACTAAAAAGCTTTTGGAGACCAAAATAATGTTAGTGGTGGGCACACAGCAGTCTCTAGTTGCTGCTGGGACCGAGCCAGAGGACTCTTGATGGACCTGTGCTACTGTGTGTGGCGAGCATGAGTACAGTCCTGCTCTGTGGGATCTCAGCTGTGGAGCTGGAGCAGGACCTGCAGGGTTCATCTCTCTTACGCGTTTATTTCAGTGGTGAAATACGCCTGTCGGACATCCTCTCTCATTAGTTACCTCAGTCTTATCCAAGATTATTGTCTGCTAAAACGGAAATACGGAAATGTGCCAAGACGACGGCTTGCTCCCAAGAGGAGGAGCCGCAGAGCTCTCTGCTGCAGCAGTCCCCAGCTTGGAAGGAGTCTCGCAGTCCCTCAAGTTGTTCCAGATGGTTTTCGAGGTGAGTGGAAGGGAGTCGACACCGGCAGGATGGCACCAGCTGCTCCGTGGGCAGTGATTAACAGCAACGGCAGCATGTGATAAGCACCGGGCCGGCGGGTCGAGCCGTGGGGCTGCGAGGTGTGGAGCACTGGATCTTCAACAGGCACGGGCGGTTCCTGTGGAAATTGCAACCCAAATGAGTCACGCCCACGAGCAGAAGACAATACCTGCAGTTAGAGTATATTTCCTGCTGTAATCAGGTGTGGTGGCCTGGAGCCGTTCACCTTCCTGCTCCTGAGTCGTGTTTCTTGCATGGCCCCTGCATTGCTTCGCCACGGCTTGAGTGCACACTCTTTGAGCAGGACCTGGCCTTAGAGTTGTAGAAATATGTAGAGCTCAAACTAATTCATTTCACTTGCTCCACAGTGGCGGATTGACCCTGCAAGTCTGACCGGTGTGCTGGTGTGTCATGGCCAAATGAGTCCGTAAGCTCTCCTGTAATATTGATGGCACTTTGGTTTGGGTATAATTCAGGAAGAAATAATTAAAAAGGGAAGGAAAAAATGGCAGTATCTGTTTCCAGTCAGTCCTTGTGTGTGACTGGAGAATAACTTAATTAAATGGATTAGCACTCACATAATTGAAGGTACTATTTAGTCTGTTGTCTCAAATATACTAAATAAGTCTTTACCCTGAAATCAGATGCAGAGAAAAAGGAAGTAAATGTGGCAATTACTTTAAATTTTCATTTAATGGGGGTCTCCAGTGAAGGCTGGCAGTCTGGATCTGGGGTTTGAAGGCAGATTCCTGTGCTCTCCTTGCCGTGGGCAAGCCCTTGTGCTTGAAATCCCAAGACTTTTCCCTCCAGAAAGCTCCATTGCATTAGGAGAGAGCATTAATGTCCTGAGGAAACTCTCTCATCTGGGTGCCAAAACCAGGCAATTTCCACTAGTAACATGGGAAGAGCTGGAACATGCTGCTGTGAACAGACCAAGGACAAGAAATACTGGATTTCGAGGTAGATATTCAAATGATGCCTTGAATACTGAGCCTGCAGAGCTCTTCAAATAGCATCTCATGTGCAAAACAGCAGCCTTGGAATGAAGGCCACTTGTGTGTGGAAGGAGGGAGCTTCCCTCCTCCTGGTCCCTGCGCTGTCCTCTACACTGCATGTAGTCGACTCTGGATCCTGCTCCTGCCTGGGCTGTGGGTGGAGAAATGTAGCTGGAGTGGCTCTTTAGAAAACAGAATTGCAGGAAAATGTGGGAGGTTCCTACAAGTCACCTGTGAGCTGCTTCCTCCCCTTCCTGACCTGAGGAGGAACTTTAAATTGCCACCCAGGCTTGGCCTGGGCCACTGGCTCTGGCAGCATGACGGTGAGAGGCATCTTCCTGCTGGTGCTCCTCACTCTGTGGGCAGAGCTGCAGGCAGCACCCACTGCAGGCAAGTACAGGTGTGGAAACACCTACTTCTGGAGATTAAGGATATTTTCCTTATTTTCTTAGAATCATGGAATGGTTTGGGTTAGAAGGGACCTTTAAAGGTCATCTAGTCCAACCTCCCTGCAGTGAGCCAGGGTATCTTCAACTAGATCAGTGTTGATGGTGATGTTCAGTGATGAGTGTTTGAATGTCTGTCTTAATCTTTGGGTTGGTGAAGATTTTCTGTGGAGAGTTATGACCTTTGTAAGGTTTAGCCCTTGCTTAAACTTCATAATCTTTGAGTTTGGCAAAACTCCTGCTGGAGATGGAGTCAGTAGTGATGCCATCATGCTGGCATAGGGATGCTGGGAGAAGTTTGTCAGTCAAACAAGTGACCAAGGGAGGAACTGGTGGAAACATCAGCCCAGGCAGAACCCTGTGATGCTGCAGATGGGACTGGGATGGGCTGGACCCAGACTGGGCTGTGCAGGGGAACTGGGATGGTCCCTCCTGACTGACGAGAGCAGCTTCCATCCATGGGCCTGGGACCCCCTTGGGGAGCAGGGATCCCCACTCTTCCCATCCTGCTCAGGGTATCTGTAAGAAGATGCAGGTTGTTAGAGCCAAGCTGCAGTGGCTGAGCTCTGCTGCCTGCCCTGGTGCAGGGCAGAGCATGTTCCTTGCCTGGGCTAATCTGACCCTGCGCTTTGCTTCAGGGCACGTTCAGGGCAACTCCCCACTGTGAACCCTCCAAAAGCACCAGCCCCATTGGGGAGGAGACAATTAGGAGAAGGGAAGTTCTCAGAGAAGAGTATTTTTCCTTCTTGTATTTTTCTCTTGGGGAAAAGAAAGTGGCATTTCTTTGAATTGGGCCATGGAGTGATTTTAGAGCAGTGTTTGCAATTTTAGGACACCTCTTCTTGCCAACGTTCCTGCCTATGTTGCCATCAGGACTCTTTTATCCTAAAGCTCAGACTGGGAGGCAGCGATGGCTCCTGTGCAGCAGGAGCCAGGTTTGTTCTTGCTCTGTAACAGAACACTGGGGCCATTGCATGCTGATGAAAATGTGTTGGCAGAAATGTCATTGCTTTCCAAACTCCTCTCTAGAAACTTGAGTTTCTTTTGGTCTAGCTTTACAGGCTACTTTTGAGCCTTACAGTATAACCTGCTCTGCGCTGATGCTTCCATTGCCACCACGTGGGTCCTGTTCCATGTCTCAGAGCGATGCCAAGGGGCCAGCCCTGCCCATGGGGAGCCTTGTCCTGCTCTGCTGCCAAGCAGGATTGTCTGCTGCTGCTCAATAGGAGAGTGCCTAGACTGACCCTAAATATACTTAGTAGGATCCTTGTGCCCTGGCTAAATGGCAGATGCTGTGCCTGTGTGTGTTTTGCTGAGAAGTTGCTGTACTCACAGACACACATATTTTCGCTTTTCCTCCCCAAGCTCTGGCCCAGCTTCTGCACCTGCAGTCAGCCCAGCCAGTGTCTGCCTGGGCAGGACTCAGGGTGCCATAGAAGCACCACCAGCAGAGGGATGCCAGTGCTTTGAAGGTGCTGGCAGCTGCCAGTGCTGCTGCCCGTGAGGCTCAGGGAAGCCACATGGGGAGCAAGGTGGGGACGAGCCTGGGCAAAGTGGGGCTTGCTGTGGTGTCAGGGTGGGCCGCAGTGTGGTGCCATCTCTTCCTGGCTCACCTGGTGCATGCAATTGGATGCTGGTTCCAAAGCAGAGATGCCCAGGAGGGCCTGGGTGTGCGGCAGCTCCCACAGCAGCTCTTCCTGGCTACTGCTGCTGGTGAGGGTCCTGGGGACACCAGCCGCATCACAACTCTGCCATGTGCCAGGAGGCATTGCCACGGCCCCAGGAGGCTTTGTCAGCCTGGCCATGCAAGCAGCAGAAGGTGGGAAGAGCCCTGAAAACCCATCAGGAAAAGCCCCTTCAGTGCTCTGGTTTGGGGTCAGAATGCCAACTCTCAGACCCTGGGCCATCACAGGGCAGATCCCTGTAGGCTTTGCCTGCCCGTGACCCCTGTGTATTGACGCAGGGTGCTGGTGGGTGGGAGCCATGGTGAGAGCTGTGGGTGGGAGGACAGTGCAGGGCTCACACACCAGGGCTGAGGCTTTGCTTTCTGCTGCCTTCCAGGGCTCCACGGAGCAGCCCCTGCCAGGTGGCCACAGTCAGGGCAGACCGGATGCACTCTGCCAGAAAGGCCTTTGCCCGGGGAAGGACCCAGTGCAGTGCTTGGACCACAGCTGCCTGGCAGGGTCACCCCAGAGCCGGGTGTGGAGTGTGTGGGTAAGGATCAGTTCCTGCCTGTGTCTGTGCCGGTGGCTGCTGCAACACCCATGTCAGGGAAAAAGCCAGTGACTGAAGGGGAGCCCATAGTGGGGAACAAACCCATGCTGACTGGGAAGCAGGACACTGGGAAGAAACCCAGCTCAGGGGAAAAAACAGTGTGTGGGGGAAAGACTGATACTGGGGAAAGGCCGGAGGTCATTACAAAGCCAGAGACTGGAGGGAAGCCAGAGACTGGAGGGAAGGTGGAGACTGGTGGGAAACCAGCCACTGGGGGAAAGCCAGGGGCTGCAGGAAAACCAGGGACTGGTGAGAAGCCAGAAGCTGGGGAGAAACCTGTGCTGGGAGGGAAGCCGGGGACTGCAGGGAAGCCAGGGGCTGGGGAGAAGCCAGGGGCTGGGGAGAAACCTGTGCTGGGGGAGAAGCCAGAGACTGGGGGGAAGCCAGGGACTGCAGGGAAGCCAGGGGCTGGGGAGAAGCCAGAAGCTGGGGAGAAACCTGTGCTGGGGGAGAAGCCGGAGATTGGGGGGAAGCCTGAGAGCGAAGAGAAGCCTGAGTTGGGAAAGAAGCCTGAGTCTGACCAGGGTGACAGTGGGGAGGAGGATGACGACGACGATGATGACGACGATGATGATGATAAAAATGAGCATGGCGATGGTGATGATGACGGTGATGATGATGGTGACGATGGTGTTAACAATGATGACAACAGTGATGACAATGGTGACTACAACTATGACGACTATGGAGATGATAATGATGGTGATGGTTATGATGATGATGGTGAAGACGCTTGGTGACCGATGCCACAGGGTGTGTAAGGAGCATGTGGGGCAAGGAGGATTCACAGTGGGTGTGTGCAGGGGTGGCTGCTCCCAGCCTCTTCCTCTGCCTCACTTCACCAAGGCCGGTCCTGGGCACCAAGGACGTTTTGGGCAGGACCTTCTCTTTCCTAATAAACCCCACACTGGGACATTGGCTTGACGTGACAAAATGTCCCTGGTCAGTGCCTGGCACAACCAGGCCATAGTGGCTGCCCCAGCCCTGCCCTGGGCACGGGGAGCTCCCACACCCACTCCTGCCTGGCAAGGCTCTTTGCACAACAACGTTACCCTGTCCCCTATGGGACAACCATGGGGATGGCCCTGACCAGGCGCCCACCCAGGACCAGCGTCTGTGGGCCAGGAGAAGCCTCCCTGGAGGTCTGTCTCCCACAGATCCCTGGGGTGAGCTGCTCCATGGCCAAGGCCCCCTGGCATCCTCCAAAAGCTGCCAGTGTGCCAGGGCTTGGCCAGGAGCCACATGGGCATGGCCAACAACAGCTTCCAAATTTGGCAGTGTGCCATGGTGCTGGGATCTCATGCACACTTTGGAGCCTTGCCTGTGCCTACTATGCCACGCTGTGCTGTGCTGGCAGTGATGCCAGGAACTGGGGAACCATGGCCCATGCAGGACATGACGGGCAGCCCCAACCTGGGACCCCAGCCCTCCCACAAGGGGCTGACACAGCAGGAGCTAGCCAGTGTTCGTATCAAACTGGTTTTACTGGGAGATGAGGGGTACAGAGACTTCAGTGCTCAGCACGGAGCTGGGGGCAAGGGAGTGGAGGTGGGATCAGGGGGACAGATACCTATGCAGAAGCTGATGGATCCCTCCATGGCCATCTGTCCAGCTGTCTGGTGTGGGGCGCTGCACACGGTAGGTCTACAGTTTGGGTCCAGATGGGAGTTAGGTAAATCCTGGGGATAGACAGGAGCAGCCATGTCCCAAGCCCTGGCTTCAGAGTGTGCCAAGGCACAGCCATCAGTCCTGCAGCAGGGCCCTGGGGGAAAGGGATCCCAAGACCCTGGGCACCCCTCCCAGGGGACATGGCAGGTTTTTGCTGGTGACTTCAGCAGACCCTCTCACAGTGCCCTGTCACCGGCTCCCTGTGCCCACCCCATACCCCCCTGATGCCTACCCCACACTCACCTGTGGACACTAGCCGGGCCCAGAGGCAGCAGACCCCCAGGAACAGGAGGAGTGACAGCAGGAGCATGGCATGGGGTGGGCAGCGTGGGGGCTGGCTGGCTGGGCACAGGCAAGGATTTAAATCCTTCTGGGGCTGGAGGTTGGTCCCAGTGACCTGGTCTGTGCCCCAGCACCTGGCACACTCCATCCAAGCGTGAACACCCTCATGCCCTCCCTCTTGTACCTGCTGCTCCTGGACAAGCCATGCAGGGAGGCTGGAAGGGGTGCTTGGCTCTGGGCAGCCCTGAGGGGGAGCAGTATTGTGCCATGCAATGCTGTACCATGCCATGCCAAGTCACAAGATGAGATCAGCTGGTGCAGCTTCTCACTGAAGGGGACAGGTACAGACCAGACAGCAGCATGATGCCATGGGACCCTGATATGGGGCTGGGTCTGCTGAGGTGGTGGAGGTAGCTCTCTGGCTGTGCGCTGTGGAGCAGCCCGTGGTGCCCTGGCAGTTCTCTGGGCATTGTTCTGCCTTCAGGAACAATTGCTGGCTCCCAAGGGACGTCCTGTGACCAGATACGGTCCAGAGCCCTATGCTGCCTCTGGCCCCTCAGGCCCACACCTCCTGGACAGCTGGTGCCCACCCAGCCCCATGCCCTGGGTTGTCAGCTGGGGACCAAGGCTGGTCAGGACGTACAAGGTCCTGGTGCTGCAGGCAGGGAACTGGAGACTATGTGGGAGCTCTGCCCAGATGCCAGGGCCACAGGGCAGTAGCACCCGGTCCTTCATCCCTGCTGGAGCTGAAGGGTCCCTGTCACACAGTGCTGAGCTACCTCTCAGCCTTTGCTCCCTTCCATGGGGCTGGCAGGACCACCCTCCCCCCATCCCTGCAGCCAGCTGCTGCCTGTCACTGGACATGGACATGGATCTGCACCAGCACCATCACTCAGAGTGACACAGACCTTCCCACGGCCTGCAAATCTCACCCGTGGCTTGGCCCATTCCTGCAGCCCCATGGCAATTGCTTAGCCTGCCTCCCCAGGAGCCTCAAAGCCACCTCCAGTCCTGCGCTGAGGGCGTCTGCAAACATGTCACAGGCTGCACCGGCAGCAGGGACTGTTCTGGGACCTGTTCCCTGTCCCCAGGGCTACACCGTGCAGGTTGCCGCGTGGGGCTGCCAGTTGGTCTGCTGCTGCCAGGATGTCAGCATCAGAGCTGTTGGGGCTTTCCCTCCCGACTGCCTTCCGGGAGCGCCCGTCCCTGGGAGAGGCCGGACGGAGGGCTCCAGCACTCTCAGCCAGGCAGGCTGCTTGCACGTGCCCTGTGTGTGTGCAGGTGCAGCCCAAGCTGGCCAGGCGTGGACACGTGTGCGTGTGTGCGTGTGCAGTCCACACTCCACGTGTGTATACAGTCTACACTGCATGTACCACCGAAGCTGTACATGCCTCTCTGTGCCTGTCTGTAGTTCAGGCTGGCATCATCTCTCCCATCAGTGTGTCCCTGTGTATGGACCACCTATCCTGGGAGCACATGGAGCCACGAGAAGAGGAGCAGTGGGTAGAGCTGGGTCCTCTGTGTTGGGGTGTCCCCACTGCCAGCATGGGCTATCCCTGTCCACAGGTGGGCAGCAGGGACAGTGCCCAGCCTGTGTCAGCCCCTGGGAGTGTTGCTCCTGACAGGCCAGTGGGCTCCATGTGGGCCCGGCTGGAATATGCAAAGGTTGTTGGGAACCCCCTCTGCCCCTTGGTTCCCCTCATTACCTCTCGTGCCATGCACCCTGGTCTGGGCAGGAGCATCATCCCGGTGGCACAGCCTCTCCCCATCCCCATAGGGTGCTCGCCCTGGGAGGTGCCACATTCCTGGGTGCTACCCGGATGGAGATCTGCCTGGTGGCTCTGCCCCACGCGGCTGCACCCATTGCTCACAATGTGCATCCCTGGTCACGTGAGCTGGACATGGCAGCAGAGCAGGGCAGGGCAGATATAGGGTCACTGACATGGCAACACTGACATGGGGTCACTGACATCGGTCCTCCACAAGGCATGGTTTTCTGTTGATGCAACCCAAACATCTACCTGGAAACAGCTTCCCTTCTCCCTCGTGGGAGTTCCCAGCACCTTTGGGACCAATTCTGCATCTGCCACGGCCTCTGCCACCAGCTTGGGCACGGCGTCATTGTTCATGCAGGGGCTGCTCTGGACGATGATGTTCGTCGTTACGGTGATCACTGGGTGGCTGAGATACTGAAGGGAGATAGGAAGGAAAAATGCAGCTCCGGTGGATTTTGATGCCGTGGCCCTGCCCTCCTGCTGGGTGCGGAGCTGGGAGTTTCCGTGTCACCAACAACGTTCTGGACAGCTCAAGGTTGTGGGATACATGCTGAGTCGCAGCCCTGGGACCACCACTGTCCTCGCGCAGGAGTCCCTTTCCCACTGCCCACCCTGACCCTATGTACCTGACTGTCACCAACATATCCGTCCAGCTTTGCTCCTGATCTGCTCAGGCTTTGCCACTGGGATGCTGCCGGGGCTCTGTCCTGGGGCTTTGGAGGAGAGTTGGGGAAAGTTGTGCTGGGGCACAAACGGGTCGTGGCACCTTCCTCCAAACCACACCCCGCGTCTGATTTTCCTGGCTTCTGCCCACGGAGCTTTCCTTGTCCTCCCCTTCCCCCTTGGGACAGTAATTACATCAGTAATTAGGAAGAAAATTACTCCTGCTGGATGGGAAAGGCTTAATGTGTTTCTCCTTCCTTTTGGCAGGTTTCACCCCACGCCCGCCCACGGGTGGTGGCGGGATGCCAGGGCCCCGCCTGCAGGCAGCCCAGCCCCAGGAGCCCTGCGGTGCCGTGGGTCTGGACCCACAGCTGCAAGCCGTGTCCCATATCCAGGAGATGTTCCTCACACTGGCATGATGCAGCAGCCACGCTCACCAGGAGTGGAGAGGCTAGCACCGAGCTCCCTCGCCTGTCCCCACCATCGGCTCGATCCCACGGGGCTGCGGTTGATCGCCGGTGGTGCCCTCAGCCCAGCCCGGTCACACCACTGCCACCCAGCCAAGCACCCTAAGGGCCGTGCCGGGACAGCTGTCCTGTCCTACCGGTCCCCCCAGGTCAAGGGCTGTGGTCGGGATGCTGCTGGGGAGGCTGGGTCCTGCTTGGGTGCGACTCGTTACCCGAATGGCAGGAATTATTTGGGTTTTGCTCTCTCCGCCCCACCTGCACCCCTTAAATCCCATCCAGCCACGCCCGGGGCCCAGACCCGGCTACCCAGGGCACCATGCAGCTGCCGCCCGGCCGCCGCCTTCTCCTCCTCCTCTCAGCCCTGCTCCCCCTCGCCACACGGTCTGGCCCAGCCCCACACGCAGCCGGAAGAGAAGAGCCAGTGATAGGTGAGTGCGCCTGGGCCACGTCCCGGGGACAGGGATGCGCCGGGTGCTGCTGTCGGCCGATGCTGCCCGCTGCTCCGCGTGATGACAGGCATCGGCGTGGACACGGGGCTGTGGGTGATCAGGATCTGGCTCTGGGGTGCTGGGGGGCTGCTCGGCCTCCTGCTTCGCAGCCATTCTCAGCGTCCTGGCCACTGTGTCCGGCAGTGAAGCCCGGGTACTGCTACCATATCCCCGAGGTGGAGGACCCGCTGGACGAGGGCTGCGGTGCCTGCCGCAGGGGCGCCTCCTGCTCCCGCTGCATCGGTGACGCTGACTGCCCTGGTGCTACCAAATGCTGCCCCAGCAAGTGCGGCTACACATGCCAGGAGCCGGTGCTAGGTGAGGGCTCAGTGCTGTGGCAATGGGGCTCTGAGCAGGTGTGTGATGAACACAGGGGTGTGTGACAGGAGGGATGAGCCAAGCTCAAACCCAAACTGGGAAGGTGGGTTCCAGGGGTGCCTCTGAGCTCTTGCTAGGTCCTGCAGACCTCAAGGGGCACCATGCTGTGTGGTGGGAGAGCAGTGGGGCTGCTGGTGCATGGGGCCATGGGGCAGGTGGGCACAGAGCTGGCTGCCAGCAGGTATGGTTCAGCAATGAGAGGAGACTGGTGCTGAACAGGCTTTTCCTGGGGCCCTGGGAGCACTGAGCCTGGTAAAATCCTGGTCCCTTTGCCAAGCTCAGTCTGTCCCTCTTGGACCTTGCAGACTTCTGTTACTTGCCCTCTGTCTGCGGGAACTGCAAGGCACTTTTCCACCGCTTCTTCTTCAATGCCTCCAGCCAGCAGTGTGAGGAGTTCATCTATGGTGGTTGTGGTGGCAACCGGAACAACTTCGAGACCAAGGGGGAGTGTTTCCAGGCCTGCTCCCACATCGGTAACTAGCTGAGAGTGGTGTGCCATGTGCTGTGTGCAGCCAGCAGCTGCTCTTGTACCTGGTGATGCATGACCTGGCCTTGCTCCGCTCCTGACACCCTGTCTTTCAGTTGCAGGTGCCTGATAGTTCTGGCCTGGGGAACACAGTGGCCTCTCCCTGGACCCAGCCCAGGGAAGCTGCTGCCCTCGGCCACTGCCTCATCGCCACAAAGAGCCATTCCCCATGGAACTGATGGCGATGAGTGCTGCTGCCTGGAGCAGCCATGCTGGGGCTTGTGGCTCAACCAGAGATGCTCTCTGGCCTGAGGGCAGGGACATGTGCCTGTGGTGGGGTGGCTGTCCCCTCCTTCGCCATGGTGCCCAGCCAGAGGAGCTCAGCTGTGCCCTGGGGCTCTGACACTTCAATATAAGGACAGGTCCTTGGATGAGCACGTCTGGGTCTTGTCCTTCCTGCCTGTATGGGCAGGGGCAGGCAGTGCCCATCTCTCTAGGCCACGCTCCCAGTGAGCCCTTGGCAATGCTGGGGCTGCTCCAGGAGCGCAAGGGTCCATCTCAGAGCCTGATGGGGCCAGACTGGCGCGGCCACAACTCAGGGGCAGCTGGAGGTGGCCAGGCACATGCTTTATTGCTGAAAGTGGTGGGGAAGGGACAGGCCAGCTGGGGTCTGTGGCCACCCTGTGTCCTCTAACAAAGGTGTCTTCCTGCCACAGAGGAGCTGCTCTCCTGTCACTCAGCATCTGGAAAGGAGGACGGCATGCTTTTAGAGAGTCCTGAGGCTGCAGAGGCAAGGGACCAGTGGCCATAGTCACAGCTGAGCATGGCCAGCTCTGGTGAGAGCTTCATCCTGCTCCACAATCCAAAAACCCTGAATGTGTATCTCTGCTGGGAGCAGAGTCATGGGGCAGCAGCAGGAACTGGCCCTGCTGTGACACCAAGATGGGACCATGCTGAGGGCTGTGCCCTTCATGCAGCTCTGGCTGGCATCCCACATGTCCCAGTGTCAGCCCCAGTTTGGCAGCCCAAGGCCCACTTACCACCAAGCACTCGTGTGCAGACATGGCCGCAGCCATTGCTGCAGCACTTGTGGCCCCAGGGACACTCCTCATCGAGGCTGCACATCTCCAGGCACTTCCCACGGCCCCTGGGCTTAGGGCACTCTCCCTCTCTGCCTGCAAGACACAGCAGCTGCCATGGGGCACCCAGCTAGGGGCATTCTACAGCTCACAGGGAAACTCTGGGGTCCTGATTGGCCAAGCAACAGCTCACCTCCAGGGCTGTCCATACAGACGTAGCTGCAGCCATTGTGGGTGCACCTCTGTCCCCAGGGACACTGCGAGTCAACCTCGCACTCCTCCTTGCACTGCTCCTCACCGTGCCGCGGCACAACCTGCTCTGTGGGCAGGACAGGACTGTCAGGTGACAACTCTGACCTGAGGCTGTGAGGGCTCTTCACTTTCAGGGAGAGAGGGACTGGGACAGATCGTGTCCCTGGAGCAAGGAAGGTGCAGGACCCTGCAAGCATAGCTGCCTCGGCAGCCCCTGGCATGGGGCTCCAGCATGGTCATGGCACGAGGTCCTCTCTGGGGAGAGAGGGCAGGATGCTCCTGCAGGGTTGGGGCCAAGGGGACCCTAGGCTCTGTCCCCACTGGGCTCAGCTAGGTGGTGAGACCCACGCCCTGGTGCAAGGGGCTGACCTGGCAAAGACGCTGGTGTGCAGACATGGCCACAGCCGTTGCTGCAGCACTTATGGCCCCAGGGACACTCCTCATCGAAGCTGCACAGGTCCAGGCAGGTCCCCCCTTCTCTGGGGATGGGGCACACTCCCACTCTGCCTGCAAGGCAAGTACCCAGCTGGGAGGTACTTGGCTGCAGACACCTCACTGTGGGACACCTCAGGGCAGCCCCATACGGCTCCCAGGGACTGACTCGCTCTCACCTCCAGGGATGTCCATGCAGACGCGGCCGCAGCCGGTGCTGGTGCACCTCTGTCTCTGAGGACACTGCGAGTCTGCCTCGCACTCCTCCATGCACTGTGCCCCGTCCAGACTCTCTGCAGGGGCACAGTGACCTGCAGTCACCCAGCTACCCTTGGGGGGCTGGCAACCACCTCCCCCCAGGTAGGCTGCTCCGGTACCTCTGGGCACGGCCACGCACTGCCAGCTGCAGCCAGTGTCACAGCACTTCTCCTCTGGCCTGCAGGCACTGTCATCCAGGCACTGGCTCCTGCGCCTGCGGCGAGGATCCCAGCACGGCTCTGCCCGGGGACACTCCCCGGGGTGCTCTGCGGAAAGAGGGGACCCAGGCAAGGGTGCGGGGTCCCAGACCCGCTCTTGTGCCGCTGGTCTGTGCCGCTGGCAGGGCTACCTACGCTCACCTCGGGCAGGGCGGGTGCAGCGCATGACACAGCCGGAGAAGCAGCACTTCTCCTGCCGGGAGCAGTCTCTGTCATGGGTGCAAGAGTCCTCCTCCGCGCACGGCTGCAGTGTCTGCTGCGGCCTCACCTTCGGGCACTCACCGGGTTTGTCTGAGAGGGGTGGGAAGAGGCAGCAGGGGCAGGGGTGGGCACCCCAATGTACTGCGGACACTTGCCCTGACGGCTGCACCCTGGAGGTCTCAGCGCCTCCCCTGAAGCAACAACTGCTCATGAGGTTTGCCAGCGTGCCTGGTGGCATGTGGCGTCACTGTTCTGGAGACTGTCTCCTCACCTTGTTCAGGGGCCAAGCACATATGGCCACATCTGCTGCTGCAGCATTTCTCAGCCCCTGGGCACTGCCAGTCCCCAGAGCAGGTGGTGCCACACAGGGCCACAGCAGTTGGCACATCCTTGGCCAAGGGACAGATGCCTGGTTTCTCTGGAGACAGGAGGCAGCAGGGCTGTGGGCTCAGGGGACAGTGGTGGATCTGCCCAACACAGACCCACACACCTGGAGCTGGGAGAGGGACCCTTGCCCGCTGCTTCCCTGCCCTGCCCATCGTGGCACCAAGCGACTCACACCTTGGGACGGGGACAGGCAGACGTAGTCACAACCACGCAGGCAGCACTTCTTCTCACCAGGGCACTCAGCATCACGCCAGCACCAGGCTATGCAGTCATAACTGGGGAACAGTCCGGCGTGGGCTGGGCAGAAGCCTGTCTTTCCTGCAGGCCACAGTGCAGGGTGGCTGTGGTGCCCCCAACAAGACTACATGGACCCGTACCACAGCCTGGCTGCCCCCATGGCATCATGACCTCCTCTACACCATGGCCCTAGGTGCACCAGACACTTACACGCAGCTCTGGACCATGGCAACGCTGCAGCACCTCCTCCTGTGGGAACCACAGGGCTGGCACCAGACACCTCTGCCAAGGGGCACAGAGGAGCCACCCTTGCCCCCATGACTCGCCAGATCCAGCCACCTCCCGTGTCCCACTTTGGTGCTCGGTGCTGCACAGCCCCATGCACTGGCCACTGCAGAATGTCTCCCCAATGCCGCAGTCTCTGTCACTCTGACACCTTGTCCATTCCTGCCAGGCTGACGCAGCCGTTGGGGGCCCTGTGAAGCAGATGGCTCACAGCTGCCATAGGGCTGGGGATGCCAGCAGGGACTGGGACACACCTGTCCCCTCTATCAGTCGTCGCCCCCCACTGGGACAGCAGTTGAGGAGGCAGTGTGGCATTGCCTGGCTCCTGCTCCAGTCATGCAGGCAACAGTGGGGCTGGGACTGTGTCTCTGCTGCACATGCCAAGGGGCCCCAACTGCACAGCAGGGCAGCTTGGCACTGTGGACCTTGAGGTAGCTGGGATGCAAGGTCCCGGGGGCCCCAGCCCGAGTGGATCCCCACAGCCCTTCCCTGCTACTTTACCAGAGTCCTTGTGCCCTCAGCTCCTGACACCACTCAGAGGCACATCCATGGGGGCCAGAGCAGGCACAGCTGTCACCTCCTCACCTTGGCCATGTGTCTGGCAGTCCTGGCTGCACCTCTGGTGACAGCACAGCTTGGGTGGGGGACAGTCCTCGTCCTGGTGACACCTTTGCTGAGGGTGTGTCTCCGGAGTTGCTGTGGCAGGGCTGGTGTCCTCTGTGCTGTGGAGCAGGGCCCGGCCAGCAGTGCCTGCAAGTAGGAGATGAGAGCAGGATGGTGGCTTCACCGTTCCCTCCCTGCCACAGTGCCCACCTGGGATCCACATGGTTGGTTTCCACCTCAACCCCTCTCTGCCCTGCTGGCACTGTGGCCCCAAGCACTGTGTCCCGCTGAGCATGCGTCGGGGTAATGCCAGTGCATGGCCAAAGCTGCAGCCATGCTGGCAGCACTTGCCTCCCATGGCACCACGTTGGCAGCAGGCCCTGGCCTTGGGAGGATGTGGGGCGAGGGCGGTGCTGGCCCCTGGCCCTGCCAGGCTCACCATGCAGTGGGGCCAGGCAGGTGAGCCCGCAGGAGAGGGAGCAGCATTTGGCACTGCCAGGGTGATCAGTGTCCTGGGGACAGGGGTCCTGGCACAGTAGGTCAGTGCCTGGCAGGGGGCTGGTGGGGCAGGCGCTAGGTTTCACTGGGTACATCAGTGAGAGTTTGAGGACAGGCACTGGCTCTTCTGCCAGTCCCATGAGCACTGGTGGAGCATGGGGTGAGTGGGCACTCATTGTGCTACTGTTCTATGCCTCAGGGCACCTACAGCCCCACAGCATCTATCCTGATCCCCAAACCATAGCCCTGCCTGCACTGCCCATCCCATCCTGTCTCACCAGCTGGGACTGCTGGCAGGCACCAGCTGCCACAGTTGCTGTTGCAGCATTTCTGCACCTCAGGGCAATCACTGTCACCTTGACATCACTTCTGGCACAGCCCTGGCTGCCCTGGCTGCACGGCTGGGCACTCCCCAGGTTTGGGTTGATCTGGTGGAGTGGAACAAGTGCAAGGCTTCAGCATCCCCAACGAGCAGCCCTTCCCACCCCAGGAGTCCTTGGCCCCTTGCTATTGTCCTCCACAGATGCATGGCACCTACAGCCGTATCTTGGCATTGGGCTCCCTTGGCCAGGAGTGGCTGGTGAAGGGAAAAAATCTTGAGGCTTCCTATGGCTGTGGAGAGCTGGGAGGCGTCTAGTAGGATGGAGGGATCTGGGGTGAGTCAGGGCTGCCCCCATGCTGCATTCCCAGCTGCCCCCACAGGTGTCTTACCCTGTACCGGCTCCAGGCAGGCAGAGCCACATTGCAGCTGGCAGCACTTCTGCATGCCCAGGCAGTCCTTGTCCTCCAGGCAGGGGAAGGAGCAGGGGTAGAAGAGACCCTCAGGAGCTGCCACTGGGCAGGCGCCAGGTTTCTCTGCAACATCGAGTGGCATGGGACTGAGAGGTGAGGCTGTGTCAGTGACATCCCAGAGCAGTGTTCAGAGACCTGACCTTGCCAGAAAGATCTGCTTGACCTTGCCAGACCCCTCTGCCAGCCCCTGCCAGACCTCACCACGTACCCCATCCCAGACCCTGCCACATGCCCCATTGCCAGCCCTGGGAATCATGGGCAGGACATGCCAGCGGTGCATGGAGAGATGCTCCGTGGCAATGAGAATGGCACAAGAATGGTGATGTGGGATGCTGGAGAAAGATGCCAGCTGCCCTGGGACAGAGATGGTGCTGGTGGCCATGCCACGGTGCCGTACCTTCTGCTGGGGCAGTGCAGCGGAGCCGGCAGTCCTGGGTGCAGCACTTGTGCCTGCCAGGGCAGCTGGTGTCGTTGGCACAGAGAGGGGGCTCCAGATGCAGGCAACGTGTGAAGTCCCGTGGGCACCTCCCCGGCTTGTGAGGCTCCCCTGCAGTGGGACAGTGGTATCAGGACAGTGACAGGAAGAGGTCCTCAACCTCCATCCCCCAGAGAGGGGTGAGGGACCTCTCTGTGGGGGACAGGACACTGGAGCAGGGAGCACAGCCTGGGGCGCAGGGTCCTGACAGGAGCTCAGCGTCTCAGGGCCCAGCTCAGAATCCCATCTCCCACTGACCCTTTCTTGCTGGCATGGCAGTGCCTGGCTGGCAAAACGCCCGGAGCTGCCAGGCAGAGAGTGGGGCAGGGACAGCACTGATGCTGTGGCAGGAGAGGGACTGGTTGGAGAATCACCTGCAGCATGGCCCCAGGGCTGCCATACCCCCACACTGAGACCTGCACAGCACAGCATGGCACAGCACAGGGCTGTGTGTGCCCTCACAAGGCAGCAACTGCTGCAAGGAGTGTCACTGGCCCTGCCAGGGAGAAGCCAGCACCAAGCCAGCACTTGCTGGAGGTGAGGATCCATCCCTGACCATCCTGCTGTCCTGTGCCTCCTCACTAGAAGCGGCATGCTCCTCACCGCTGCTGCCTCCTCTTCTTCTTCTTCTTGGCACCCTGTGCTCATCTTGGCCATGCTGGGAAAACAGGAACAGCCCTGCCTTTGGCCCTGGCGTGGGCGAGCTCCAGCTGGCACCTGCGCCTGGCTCTGCCTGCCAGCCAGGGGATGCTGCAGGAGCAGCAGTTTCTGCAAACATCCCTTGCTGGCTCGCTGTTTGGGCTGCAAACAGAGACTCTGCTGGGAGGTTTCACTCCAAACAGCAGCTGTTTGGTTAGAACAAAGGAGCCTGGCCATTGTGTCAGGGTGGGCAGAGCTTTGCCCCAGCTGGGCATTACCGTCCCTGGTATCACCTCTGTGGTAGAGGGGGCCTGGCTTCAGGGTCTGTGCCCAAGAAAGAGCACCCATGACTTCTGCAAGGGTTTGGGTCTGTCCCAGTGGTCGGGGACCATGCACAGGGATGGGAGGTGTGAGGAGCAGAGCCTGACACTACAGGGCTGCAGGTGCAAGGGTCCAGGCAGTCCTGGCCCCTACCAGCACCCTCCTCAGTCCTGCCTTGCCACACGGCCCAGGGGCACTGGGAGAGGTCCAGGGGGTGCACGCATGTCTGTGCAGCCTTGGGTGGGACCAGGCTCCCCTAGGCAGCAGGGCTATGGAGCAGCCAGCCAGCACATGGTCCCCACCAGAATGTGCCAGCCAAGGACAAGAGGGGACATGGGTGTTCCAGGATTCAAGGCACTGGCCCCAGCGTGCCTGTGCCTGTTGTCTGCTGGGTTTCCTCACCAGTACTCACCACTTTTCTCCTCTGGTGCAGTGACCAGCTCTGCCCTGAAGATGAGAAGCCCCAGGAGGAAAATCCCTATCCTCATGGTGCTGCCAGGGATGTTGTGTATCTGCAGAGCTGGACTGAGGCTGGGTTAGACTCTCTGGACAGGGTGCCTAGAGTTCTGGGGCAGCTGAAGCTGGGCTGCTGGCTGTGCCATGGTCAGGAGGGGCAGGAGGAGGGGCAGTTCCCAGAACCCACCGGCGCCCTGCCAGTCATCCTGCTTATCTCTGGCTGAGCCACGCTTTTGGGTCAGGATGACCTGTGGGGCAGGGGTGAGCAGCTGGGGTCAGGTGGCTGCTGTCCCCCACCGTGCACGGCCCCAGCCCTGCTGTCACCAGCTGTCACCCTCTGCCTTCCGGCCCCAGTTGCACCTCACCTCCCTGGGGTGGGGGCCACAGACAGACCCCACGGCTTGGTGCAGCAGCAGGGAGCAGCCAGATGGGCTCTGCCACCACAGTGTTGCTCCACAGCCATGGCTCGGCTCAGCTGGTGTTGCCTCTGCACACAGGACCACTCAGGATCTGGCACCACGAGGTGGGAGAGGTGTCCTGGGCTGGCTCGGTGTCCCATCATGGTGATGGAATTGTGCTGGGGCTGGGGAGCGAGTGGGTCCTACCGTGGCCCCTGGTACGTGGCTGCTGCTCCCTGCCCCTTTCTCTGTCCCCGGTTCTTTATCTGCCCCAACCCGTGACTGCTTTTTCAACCAGATTTTCGCACTTTGGGATGCAAATGAGCCCTTCCTTGGTGCAAGGAATCCGAGGGAACAGGTTCCCGCACTCCAGGATTGCTGAAGGGACAACACTGTGGTCCCCGGACCCGGCAAGACAGTCACCGGGGGTCGTTGGTGACTGGAGGCACCCTCATGGAAACAGGAACTGCTCTCTGCCCCAGGGCAGCGCTGCCTGCAGGGACAGGTGCCGAGCCCCTGTCTGCATCTCCTGGGAGCCCATCGCAGAGCACGGGGACAGTGATTCAGAGCAGGCCAGTTTATTCTGTTTCCTTGCTGTGAAGCAGCCAGGGCCGATGGGGTTGCAGGGGTTTATCTCCATGTCCACACTGCAAGGAGCCTTGGCCTGGCATGGGGCAATGTGGGTATGATGGCAATGTGGGTATGATGGCACACCTGGGAGGAGCTAGGGGTGCCAGGGACCCCAGCTAAGATCCATCAGAACGATGCCGGCGTTATCTTGCCAGTGGTGCAGGGAGTCTGGTGCAGGGGACAGCAGGCACTGCTGGTAGCAGCTCATCTTTGCTCACCTACAGAGGTGTGATGGCAGCAGGGTGAGGAATGGCCCCAAAATTGATGCTCCTGGTGCAGCTCTTCCTGGCCAGAGCTAGGCTGTGCCTGGGGAAGATGGATGAGACTGTCAGTGTAGGATGGGTGCTCCTTCCTAGAGGGCTGGGGTCCCTGGGGTGCCCCACCCTGGGCTCCTCCAGCCCCTTCCAGGCTTGGTGAGACATGCACAATGCCCTGGGCTGCAGGAGCCAGGAGGTGGCAGGTAATAAGGGACCCCCTTCTGGGGCTGAGGAGCTGACCTGCCTGCAGCAGGGGAGCCCCTCACCCAGCTCCTGCCCTATGAGGACAGCAGATGGGTTTCACACACTCATCATCCTCCTCCCCCCAGGAGGGTCACAGAGAGAGGGGCAGCCACTGGGGAGGACAAGTACAGCCAAGGGTGTCCCAGCCTTGGCCAGGAGGTCTTGGCTCTGTGGGGTGCTGGTGGCTTTACCCTCGGTGGGAGGTTTGCAGACGTGGCCACAGCCAGTGGAGCAGCACTTGGAAGCCCTGGGGCAGTCGCTGTCGGTGTCACACAGCTCCAGGCAGGGCCCCAGGGAGCCCCGCAGCACCATGGGGCACACACCAGACTTTGCTGCAGCACGATGACTCACTGGTGACAACAGAGACTGTGACTGTGCCAGGGTCCTGCTTCTCCAGCCCCATTCCTGGCACAGTCTCAGTCTCCATCCTGTCCCCATCCTGCCTCCCATCCTCCATCACAGAGCTCCATGCTGCCTTCATCCACCAGCCTCACACCTACACCCAATGAGACCAGTTACAGCTCAATACGGGATGCCAGCTGGCAGATGGAGTGATGAGGGGTAGCCCTGGCTGCAGTCCCTGCCAGCACACACCCCAAACAGGGTGCAAGAGAGGAGTGTTGGGAAAGGATGCAGGATGGGGTGCAGCCCTGTGCCCAATTGTGGCCATCACCCCTTCACAGAGGAGCTGTGCATGAGGATCCCTTCCCACAGCACCTCGAGCGTCTGATGCTGCCCAGGGGCTCATGAGGGCCAGGGCTATGCCCAAAGTGGATGTGCAGCACCAGTAGCTGCAGTCAGTGGCACATGCTCCCAGGGGCCTGGACAGCTGCTACCAGCTGCACACTTAGCCAGACAAAGCTGGGTGGCACAGGCACATGTTGGGCTTCACGGGGTGGGGATGAGCCATGCTACCACCAGCACAGCTGTGGCATGGATGCAGGGTGGCAGTCGGGTAACCATGGGGCAGCCATGGGCAGTGCTGGGGGTGCACACAGGCTGAGGAGGTGTGGACTGGCCCTTCGAGGAGCAGGGTCTGCTGGGGCCCAGCCCTGGGAGGAGGTGTGGTGAGGCTGTACCTGTGTCTGGTGGGATGCAGGCCAGCCCACAGCCAGAGAAGCAGCACTTGCGGTCCCTGGGGCAGTCACGGTCATCGGCGCAGCGGCTGGGACAGGGAGCAGTGCTCCTTTGGGCACTTCTCCGTGGGCAGACCCCGGGTTTGGCTGGAGGGGAGGGGAGGTTCAGGGCTCGGCGTGCAGCCAGCCTGGCCCCACAGTGCCTGCGGCTGCCCCACAGAGTCATGGGGTGCTGCAGACCTGTGGGGCTGCTCTGTGGCACTGCCAGCCTGTCATGGGGACATGCAGGCCACCTTACCTGGCTCTGCACGCATGCAGTGGGTGCAGCAGCCACGGGTGCAGCACTTCTCCCCGAGGCTGCATGTGGTGTCGTTGAGGCAGCTTATCCCGCAGCTCTCCCTGATGGGGATGCCGGCGCGGGGGCAGTAGCCTGGGCTCTCTGTGGAGGGAGATGTTCTGCGTTTGCACCAGGGGCGCTGCCACGGACGCCGGCCCCTGCCCACATCCCAACCATCACCCAGTTCCCGCGCTGGCATCTCTCAGAGGGAGCCAGTGGTACCTGTGGTGGGGAGGAGGCAGATCCTGTCCAGCCCGACCTGGCAGCACTTCTCAGCACCGGGGCAGCTGTGGTCGGAGAGGCAGTGCAGCCTGAGGGGACGCAGGCCTCTGCTCCCCACCGCTGGGCACTTGCCTGCTTTGCCAGGGGTGGGCAGGGCAGCGGGTGGCCAGTGTGCCCACAGGGCCCGGCGTGGTACCGGGGTGACCGTGGTGGCAGCAGCCTGGTCCCTGCCATGATGCTGCTGGGCCAGGGTGGGTGGCAGCTCCACAAACAGTGCCAGGAACGCCAGGAGGAGTGTATGCTTTCTCAGCATCATGCTGCTGTCAGTGAGCTGTGCTGCTTGAGCCCACCGGCTGGAATTTAAACCCTGCCGGGGCGGGGCAGGACTGAACGGAGATGCTCCTTCCCACGCCAGCACCATGTCGTGACCGTGGGAACACTGGGCATGAACAATCCAGCTTGGGGGAGACTCCCAGGGCAGTGCTGGGCTCACAGCCTCTGGCTGATGCATCCTCCACAGACTGCCCTTTCCAGGTCACCAGTGACCCGTAAGAGCTCCTGAAGCCCCAGTGCCTGTGCTCCTCAACAGTGAGCGGGAATGGGAGACAGGGCGGCAGTGCCCTGTCCCTGGTCCTCAAAGTCCAGCCAGTCCTGCCTAGGAAGCATTACTGGTTGCCTCCCGGCACAGATAGAGCTGCTGTGAAGAGCTGCAGTGCTGTGCCAAGGAGCACCAGCCTGCACCCACACCACAGGGAGAAGGTAAACCAGCACTGGGCACTGAGCTGTGCTGGGCAGGGTGTGGGGCTCACTCTGCACCAGGGTCAGCTCTGCTCTGTCCCCTGACAAGGGCAGGTACCCGTAGGGTACCAGCCCCTCAAAGGCAGGTGGGACTGGTTGTTCTAGTCCCAGGGCCTGGGAGCAGGAGTGGGGTGGGTGCAGGAGGGTCGAGGTGGAGGAGGATTGAGCAGGAGCCCCGTGGGAGGCAGGAGATGCCAGGGAAAGCAAGGTAGGAGCAGGAGTGGGGCTCAGCTCTGAGCAGGCATGGGGTAGGCACAGGGAAGGAGTGTGTGAACTTCAGTTCCCATGGTTCCTTCAGGCTTCTGCCATGAGCCACGAGCCACTGCTCTGCTGGGTGTGTGTGGGGCATGAAGGGGTTGGGCGATGCTCATGTAACAGCACACGCTGGCAGCCTCCCCACCCCCTGGGCATTGCAGAGCAGGGAGCAGCTCTGCTCCAGTGGGACATGGATGTGGCTGCACCTTGATGGTCCTGCTCTAAGCATGTGCACGCAAAGGTGGAGGAGCCAGGGAGAGAGGGCAGACTGAGCTGTGGGGCTGTGGGACAGCCCTGGGCAAGAACATGGGCTTGGAGACATGGTGCAGCTGGTCAGTGCTGGCACTTTTTGTGTGGAGCCCCTCCAGGTGGCCCTGGAACCAGCACCAGCTGTGGTGGGCAGGATGCGGCCAGAAGCAGGCAATGAGGCTGCCCAGCTGTGGGCACAGTGGAATGGAGAGACAGCCATGGGCATGTCAGGGAGAGCCTGCTTTATTGTTGAGAGTGCAGGGAGCTGTGGTGTGCCCCAAGCAGAGGAGCCCAGGGGAGGAAGATGAGTCTGAAGGCTCCAGGCTGGGGGGAACGGTGCAGGGGCAGGGCCTGGGAGTGCAGGAATGGTGTCAGGCAGCAGCTTCCCTGTGGCTGGTCTGACAGGAGGCAGCTGCACCTAAAAGGGAGGAGAGGGCAGTGAGCACGATGAGCATGCAGGTGCCATGCCGTAGGTGGCCTGGGTTGCCTGGGGATGGTGGGTGTCCAACTGACCTCAGAGGAGGGGTGTCACACAAGAGACCTTGCCGCAGCCATTCCTGCAGCACTTCTGGTTCCCAGAGCAGTTGGAGTCGGACTTACATGTGTCCTTGCAGACAGCCAGCATGGGGATCCCCGGGCTGACTGGTGGGCAGGTGCCAGGCTTCTCTGCAAAGGTGAAGGGACATGGTTTGAGACCTGCTGGCCTGGCATGAGGGACAAGGCCATCCCTGCAGCTCCTGGAGCCACAGACAAGGCTTTTCCCCCTGGCTGTCACTGAGGAAGCCCCATGCTGGCCAACGGCTCCTACACACCACAGCTCTGCTTGTTGTTGTTCCTGCCAGCCTGATCCAACGAGTGCATGTCAGGGAAGCCATGTGGTCCCCAACAGTGGCTGGCACAGGATGCATAACAGTGACATGCAGCCATGATGGCAGCCTTGGTCCTGCTTTCCCCCACAGCTGCTGTGGACAGCCCTGGCTGTGTGCTCATGGCATGCGGGCTTAGCCCAGGTTTCACCAGGGGGGCACATGCCCCCAAGACAGCCAGTGCCCTGGCTGTGCAGGGTCCCTGCCATGCCGTCCTCCTGTCTGCTACTGCCTGCCACTGGCACTGGACTTCCAACTCTACACCATGCTGTCCTCCCCTGCAGCACAGCCAGACCACCTCTGCCATTGCAGGTGGAACTGCCTCCAGTTCACATCCAGGTGTTTGCAGCTGGAGATCCCAAATCCTGCACCTGTCTACCAAAGCTGCTCTCCGGCAGGACCAGTGTGGTGAGTATAGCCAGCTGAGTGGCTGTAGGGCCATGTCCGATGCAGGGCTGGGAATGATGCCGATGGGAGACTCTTCACGGGCACGGGGTCAGAAGGCAGAACAGCGTCCGTGGGGCTGAGCAGGCAGCAAGGGCTGCTAGGGGAAGCAGTGCAGACCCCAGCCCTCTGCACTGGCCCCCCCTTTCGGAGGCTCAGTTCAACCCCCTTGCTGTAGGGAGGAGGAAGGGGTGAGCGTGGTTCTGCAGGAGCACACCCCGACGCTGCCCGGGGCCACGGCCCAACACTGCAGGCTTCCTGCGCAGTCCCCAATAGCTGCGCTGCAGCTGAACAGGTAGTGGGTGCCCAGGCTCACAGCTGGTCCCGCACCCTTGAGCACCAGTGCCGGTGGGCGGGAGGGGTTTGTCTGCAGTGGGACCAGCTCCGGGCAGTGGGGCCAGGAGCAGGAAGGAGAGTTACCGTCGGGTTTCTGGCAGGCCTTGCCGCAGGCTGCCGGGCAGCACTTGAGGGTGCTCTCGCAGTCACCATCGGACTGGCACCCCACCGTGCAGTTCACTGCTTCCGTCGCCGGGTCCGGGCACACACCGGCTTTTGCTGCAAGGCAAAAGTGGAGGGCGTGGGTAGGCACCGGGTCTGCCAGCCCCACTGCGGGGCAAGGGCTGCCAGCCCGAGGTGGGAGATGCTGCCACCAGCCCGAGGGATGCTTATTCAGCCCAATCGTACTGGGCATCGGCTGGGTCTTGGCTCCATCCCCGACCCCAGCAGGCCCCGCGGCTGGGAGTGATGCTGGCCTCTCGCCCGGGGCGTGCCGCGCTGGGCCATGCCGAGCCGTGCGCTCATACTCACTGGTGACATTCTGGGTGGATGCTGGAGGCAGCTCTGCCCAGAGAGCCAGGAGCCCTGCCAGGACGAGCACGCTGCGGGCCTTGGGCATGGTGCAGGAGCCGGTGCTGCGCCTGCGGGACCGCCCGGCTGCCCTTTAAGCTCCTTTCCAGGTGTGGCTGGCGGGCTCAGCCTTCCGGGTGGTTCCCAAGGGCCGGGCAGGGCCAGGCTCCCCCTTCGCGCTTGCACAACCCAGTATCAGGTATCTGCCGCTGCTGGCTGCCGACCAGGGAGGGGGAGCCTCGAGAAGTCAGGCCGGCCACACCGAAAACTCGCCCGGCAGGAACAGCAGCCAACCGCCAATGGCCACAGCCCCCGTGTGCCGCATGCCAGACCCCGGGCAGCCCTGGTCTCCAAGCCAGCTGGGCTGTGCTGGTCTCACGCACAGCTTGGCCAACAGAAGCCACGGAGATGCAGCTGGTACCGCTAGCATGGGTGCACAAGGGATGGGGCACAACCCATTTGTGCCACTGTCCCAGCCACGGTCACGAGCTTGAGCAGAGTCTCTGGCCTGGGCCACAGATGCCCAGAGGCCAGGACGAGCTGGTGGAACGGTCGGGAACTGCGACTTGGCTGCAGCCACTGCTCACCCAGATCCTCCTCCAGCCACTTGGTCTCCTCCTGCTTTTGCTTCTCTACTGAACGTCTCTCCAGGCTGCCTGCACACCGAGGTCATCCCTGCTCCAGGTGCCCTGCACCACCCCAGCAGCCATGGCAGCTCCTTCCACTCGGCCACAGCCTTGTCCTGTGTCCTCTGCCATCCTTATAGCCACCAACAATCCCAGGGACAATGGCCCAGACCATCCGGCAGCGCCGGTTGAGCAAGTGGCTGTTGGGGAGGGAGCCGCTGGCATGCTCTGGCTGTCTGCCTGGTGCTTGGGGCACAGCAGTGCTGGGGGCCGTGTGTCCCCAGAGCCCCTTGGGGTGGTGGCTGCCAGGACGCACCTGCTGCAGCACGAGTGCCGCCCTCTGGCGCACCAGGATGCTCCGCAGCACCTGGCACCATCAAGCCAGTGTTTGTTTGGGCAAGCCCAGCCAGCCAAGTAGCCAAGATCACACGGTGTGCCCACCCTGCTCCCATTGGTGTTTGCCACTCTGCCACCTCCTGTCTCTGCCTTGATGATGGTTGTGCTTCCTCTGGGGCTGCCAGCAGAGAGGAGCAGCCCAGCACTGTGACAGGGGTCCCCCAGGACCCCAGACACTTTGCTCACAGTTCCCAGGTTTGGCTCAATGCCTTGGGTTGTTTGGTGGCCATCCTGACACAGGTCCTTCTGCATGGTTCTGGTGCTGCCTGTCCATGGGACCCCTTTTCTGGGAGGCAATTCGAGAGTATACCAGCTTCATGGGCTCCCTCCTGGGCACGGTAGCAGGCTGAGCCTTTCCTAAGCCAGGAGGAGGGTAAGAGCTGCCCTCTTGCCAGTGATGTGCCCTCTTTGCTTGTAGAGGCTCTGGGGTAGCCCTACCTCTGAGCTGGAACATCCCACAGACACAGTGGGCCAGGAGTGAGTGTGGACAAGGACATATTCCCTGACCTGAGTCACAAGCCAGTGTCTGCTCTGCCATGGTCTGTCTCAAGGTAATTTAACCCCACAGTCAACAACACGGCACAGAGAGTGGCAGTAAATCAGGAGCTGTTTGCCTTTGTGGTCCCCTCCCTGCCATGGCTGTTTATGGAGGAACAGGAGCCAGCATGGATGGCACAGCCCCTGCACAGCCACTGTGCTGTGCTTCATTGTCAGCAGTGGGACCCCACGTGTGGGGACAGGTACAGGCCTGGGGCCAAAGGGAGAGATGCAGGGCAGTGGCAGGGAGAGTGGCAGGGCAGTTCCCAACCCTGTGCCATGTTTGGTGGCTGGGTGCCAGGTAGCTGCCAGGACCTGCTCACACTCAGGCTGGCCACCATGGTCGCACTTTGCCCGTGCAATGGGCCTCACTAGGGACCGGGCTGGTGTTTCCAGCCCAGGACCGAAACCAGGACTCCCTTACACTGCCCACTCAGCACTGCCATCCCAACTGCCAGGGCAGGGCATGCCCCAGTGTCCCACCGTGACTGGGCTGTTCCTTCTGTGCCAGCGCTGCCAATGGCACTTGCCTTTGAGGGTTATTGCTCTGCTCTGACCCTATGGTTGCTCTGCCCCAGTGTGTAGGACGTCCTTGGTGCCGGTGGTGAGCAGCTGGAGCTAGGAGGCTGCAGCCGTGAATGCCAGCAACTGGGCTTGCACTGGAGCAGCCAGACTGGAGCAGCTGGGAGGCCAGAACTGGGCTTGTGATAGGAGATGAGAGGGAAAACACAGAGAAAGGTGAGAGCTGCCAGGAGCAGTGTGGACGTTGGCAGGTTTGCCCACGGCTGTGCTGTGGCCCTGGCATGCCCAGCTGGCTGCCACGTGGCCGATCCAGCCGGAGCTGCCCCCAGCCAGCCGGAGCCAGAGAAGGACTGAACATGCTGGCAGCAGGGCCAGCAGCTCCAGCCCATGCAATCGGTATCGCTTTCCAGGAGACAGAAACACTTTGGCTCCTGTCCCAGAGCGTGGCATCCAGGATGCTGCTGTCCCCACCCTGGCTCTGCCAGGCACTTCCTCAACAGAGGCCGGCAATGGCTGTGGGGAGTGCAGGGATCTGCCAGTGTGGCCACGGGCAGCCATCCCCATGCCAAGGGGCACACGTCTTGAGGGAAGATATTGGCTGAGAATGCAGGATCAGCAGCCCTGAGCCTGACCCCAAAGCTCTTCCTTACAGCATCCCCAGGTGGAAGTGCCTGCTGCTGATCTGCCTGGTCATGCTGGCTGTGCCTAAACCCCGTGGGCGACTCTGTCTGCTTCATGGCAGCAGGGAAGGTGCTGAAGTCACGTCTCCCTTCCAAGGGAGGGTGGTCAAAGGTGCCCTGGGCAGCTGGCTAGCCTCCCACTGCCAGCATGGAGTGGGGAGAGTGGGAGGCAATGAAAGAGAGGGACACTCCTTCCCATGAGACATCAGGCCAGCTCAGGGTCCACCACACTGCAACACATGGGGAATTATCCAACTCCTTTGGGGTGCAGATGTGACCCAGCTGCCACCTGAAGGCTGGTGCCGGCACCCTGTGGGCAGGGAGGCTATTGCTGCTCTGCCGTGTCCTGTTGCCACCAAGCCTTTGTGCCTGCATGGCACAGACATCACAGCTTGGTGCTGGTGGCCATGGGGTGCCCTGGAGATGGGGAAGCACCTGGTTCTGGCTGATGTCTTACCTGCTCGTTCCACACCGGCCCCCCAGACAAAGCCAGTACTGCAGCACCCTCAGAGCCAGTGAGAAGTGGCCACCCCATGCCCCCCCAGCACTCACCCTTTGCCCCGGAAGCCGCAGTGCCTGGCTGCATCTGGGCACACAGGGCCAGGATGCCCACGATCAAGATGCTGGCAGTGGTCTTCATGGTGCTCCCCACAGGTGCCGGATGGCCAGCGCTGGTTGCAAGGGGTTTATATCTGCACAGGGTTGGGGAGGGGCTGCCACACGCATAACCAAAACTCTGTCTGCGTTTCACAGTTGTGCCTGAGGCAGCAACAGCACCTCGATGTGTTATTGCCTGAGAAATCATTTACCACGGCCCCATCCCAGCCTCAGCAGCCAGGCTGTGCTGGGGTGGGGACGTTAGCACCCAGGCTGCAGTTGGGATGGAGAAGTCAGCACTCAATAGCTCTCCCCTCGAGGGCACAAGGAGAAGTGGCCGTGGGCAAGGGTCACCTCGATGTCCACGGGGAACCCAGAGGAGGGGGCTGGAGCTCCCCAGTTTGGGAAAGAGGGAACAGGGGGAAGGTTGGTACACCCAGAGTGGCCCAGAGGGTGTGGATGGGAATTCTTGTGGAAGCTGGGGGTGCTGGGGACACCCACAGTGAGCAGCAGAGGACAGGCAGTCTCCTTTCCAAGATGTGGCACTAGAGATGCCAAACGCTGCCCGGGTGTTGCAAGTGATAGGATGAGTCTATAGGACGCAAACCCAGCAGGGACTGAACAGGGGAATGCTCCCTTGGGCGGCGGCTGTCCTGGCAATGTGGCACGGGGACATTCTCAGACGGAGCAGTTGGGAGTCTGACCCCAGCCATGTCGACTCTGGAGACCCAGTGCCTGTCTGCCCCCATCCTGGCATAGTGCCTGTATCCTGCTGCGCCTGCCCACAGAGCCGAGTGTGACAGCCTACCAGGTCCCCGCGGGCGAGTGTGGCCTCAGGTGGAGTGGAGCTTGGGAAGGCTGTGCGACATGCCAGGCTGGGCACACCTACTGCCCGCGCCGTGCACCCAGCCCCATTCCTCTGTGGGGACAGGTAGGTGGCTGGGTTCTGTCACCTCAGCTGCAGCAGACGTGTCCCAGCAGATCGCTGCTCTGACAGCGTCAGCATCAGGGCTGCCTTTCACCTCACCGTGCACCGGCACCGGCGGGACTAGGTGCTGGACGGGGTGGCGAAGCCCAAGGTTAATGGTGCAAGGAGGTCACAGAGAAGCCACCGAGGCTAAGGGTGACTCTGCCAGGCATGAGGTGTGCTCTGTGCCATGGGGACCCCACTATGCTGCCGCTGCTGCACCTGAGACTCCACCAAGGAGACCTTTGCTCCCTGCTCCCTGTCCGACCAGCTGTGAGGGCACAGCCGGGTGTCTGCACCAGGACGCTTCTCACTGCTGAACTATGGCCATGCTGGCACTGCTCACCACACCCCACTGCATGGCAAAGGGCAGAGGGAGGTGCTGCCAGGAGGTTTGACTCTCTGGGCATGGGAGGGGGCTGTCAGAGCTGTGCCAAGGTGTGGGGAGAAGCCTGTGACCATGATGGGCAGACAGGGCAGGAACTGGGCTTTGGAGGGGCTGGTGGACTGGGCTGGTCTTTTGCTGGAGCTGGAGACAAGGAGAAAGGCCTCAGCTGAGGTGCTAGTGTGCTGGGGGAGACCACGCCAAGGACATTCACTGCCTGGGGCTTTGTTGCAGGCATCTTTGTGCTGAGACGACGTGACCTCTGTGGTCTCATATGGGGTTTTACAGCTCAACGATTGCATTTCCCTGCTCGGAAATTCCTGTTTGCGTCATCTCTGCTCCAGGTGCCAAATGCCCTTGTTGCCACAGAAACTCTGGGGCTGACACAAAGGGAACATTAGCAAGCAAACCAGGGGCTGGGAGAGCAGCCCTGGCCCTGGGCAGTATGTATGAGGACCCTCAGAGTGACACCTTTGCCTCGATGTGGCACGTGCTTCAGTGCCACCGTGGTGATGTGAGGGCAGTGCCTGCTCCTTCCGCCCCTCTCTCTTTGGGGCTTTGCCCTCACACCCTTCAGCCCCTGACTGCTGCGTGTCCATCGTGTGTTATGGCATGTAGCCATGTGCCATTAAAGATGCTGTGGCCATGTGCCATTAAAGATGGTGTGAAGACCAGCATGTACTCCTGCCACCATGCCCCCGTTGTGGGGAATGGTCACACTGGTCTGTACACCCCTCCCTGCCTGTACCCCCACTCCTGCCTGCACTCCTCTCTCTTCCTGCATTCCTCCTCTCTGCCTGCATTCCCCATCCCTGTCTTCACTCCTCATCCCCGTCTGTACTCCCATCCCTGCCCGCATTGTCTCTCAGCTCCGTGGGCTGCTCTCCCGGTTCCGCTCCTGGTCCCGGTCCCGGAGGCACAGGGAGCCCTGTCCCGGTCAACTCCCCAGTCCCGGCCGGCAGAGGAGGCTGTTGTTCCGCCGGAGCTGGGCCAGGCTCCTCCGGGCTCCGGAAGCTCAGTCCCTGTCCGCGTTTCCATCCCCATTCTCGGAGGCGGGGACCGGAGTTGGCCCGGGTCGGTCCCGGCGCTCTCGGGCTCTATTTAAGGGACCGCGGGAGGGACGGGGCAAAGCCACAAAAGCGAAGATGCTCCTGCTCCTGCCGCTGATGGTGGGGGTCCCCCTGGACCCCCCCGGGCCCCTGGCCTCGGGGAGCTGCCTGACAGGTGAGCTCTGTCCGGGATGTGCCAAGCTCGGATCTGTCACCGACACTGCCCCACTGCCCCCGGTGTGTCCCGGTAGGGCTGTGCTGGGAAGGGATCATGGGTTCCGATCTGGAACGTCCTGCCGGGACCCCTTGCCCGGCCCCACGACCCCTGCCACGGGGGTTCTGCCTGGGCTGGGGTGTCCTGCCTGCACCCTGTAACCCTCTGACCACACCTAGTGACCCCGTACCTGCACCTACTGCGCCTCTACCTGCACCCAGTGTCTTTCTGCCAGCACCCCATGATCCTCTGCCCACAACTCCATAAAACCCCGCCTGCACCCTGTGCCCCTCTGCCCACATCCCTTGACTGTCTGCCTGCACCCCATAACCTCCCGCTTGCCCACTCTGACCTCCTTCCTGTCTCCAGGGACACTCGGCCAGTGCCCCCTGCCCCACCGGACCCCCCACCAGCCCTGCGACCTCTTCTGCTCCTCGGACCAGGACTGCGTGAGCTGGGAGCGCTGCTGTAGCACCGGCTGCGGACAGGAGTGCCGGATGCCCGTGGGAGGTGAGGGGTCCCTGTCATCCGGAAGCCCCCAGCAAGCCCCTGCCCTGCTCCTGAGGTGGGACCTGCAGCCCTGCGAGCCCCTGTGCCCTGTCCCGAGCACAGCTGCTGCCTGTGGGGTGTGTGGTGTAATGCCCCGGTGGGTGTGAGGGCTGGTGTGTGGGACCTTGGCACCCAATGCCCTGCTCTCAGCCCCTCTGGTGCAGGGGGACAGAAATGTTTGCTGCTCCCTGCTTGCGGGACCCGGGGGTGGGTACCCAGGGGTGGGCTGGACTGTGGGAGTGGGTAGAATCTGGAGGGTCTCTGACACTGCCGGGCACCCCCAGCCAAGAGAGGCTTCTGTCCACGGCTGAATCCTGACATGGCGACCATCTGCCGGGTGGAATGTGGCAGCGACAGCGAGTGCCGAGGCAAGGAAAAGTGCTGCAGCGTGGGCTGCCACATGAGCTGCATGCAGCCGGTGCCAGGTAAGGGTGGCTAGAGCTTGGCGGGAGAGGGGCCTCGGGGCAGGCCAGACCCCACCTATGGCCTGTTCTCCTTTCCTACCTGCAGCCAAACCTGGTGTCTGCCCCCGGAGAAAGGTTCTGCAGACCTTTGCTCCCTGCAAGAGCACCTGTCACGATGACACCGACTGTCCCCGCCACGAGAAGTGCTGCCTCACTGGCTGTGGCCGCGATTGCCTGCCTCCCAATGGGTCCTTGGGTGACATCTGTCACCTCCCACCTGTGCCTGGCCCGTGCAGGGGACGCTTCCTCCGCTACGCCTGCAACCCTGCTAGGCAGACCTGCCAGCCCTTCATCTACAGCGGCTGTGGGGGGAACCCCAACAACTTCAGGACGGTGAAGGAATGCCAGCAGACTTGCCAGCTGAGGTGAGAGGATGAGAGTATGAGGTGAGGGTGAGAGGATGGGCTGTACTGGGCTGCACAGGTCCAGACTGTGCTGCCTCTGCTGCCAGGCAGCTGGACCTAGAGGGTCTGCTGTACTTCTCTGGCACTCCCACTCACTGTCCCCTTTTGTCCTCCAGGGAGAGCCAAGGAATGATCCCGAGGAGGAGGCAGCAGCAGTCCTGGGCCCCCCCAGCCTGAGGGGGCTGGCAGCTGGTGGGCCAGGGTGTGCTCTTCACCATGCAATAAAGCCACCAGCATCTTTGGCTTGCAACAACTCAACCTCTGCTGTCTCACCTGACACACATGTCCACAGCTCCATGTGCTCCCCAACTCCTTCCCACTTCCCTTCCCCATCACAGCTTCCCGTGCTAGAGCCAGGGCTGGGGCAGACACAGGAGCAGCTCCCACGGGAGTGGGACTGTCCCTGCCAGGCACTGCCTCCTGCAAGCCAGGGACCTGCAGGTCTTCCCCAGAACCCTCTCTCAGCACTGATACTGTCTTATTAATTTGCTAATTAATAGAAGCCCAGAGGGGAGTGGGCTGTACCTGAGCACCCTGCCTGCCAGGGATGTTTCCAGAAAGGGCTCAGGGTACCCTGGTGTGCTATAGGACAGTGGCACTTCCACGGCTGTCCCACAGCAGTGACACCCTGGTCTCTGCCTGCCACTGCAGGGACCCTTGGGCTGGGCTGGCAGTGAGTGGAGCAGGAGAGTGTCCTGGGTCTGAGCTCAGCTCTGCCTGCATGCCCTGTACCAGGCTCAGGGGGTGATGAATCATGGAGTGGCCACAGGAGAGCCATTGTTCTGGGCATCACTCCAGGCATCACCAGGGAACTGGTGGGTGTTGCTCACCCACTCTGGCAGCAGTTCAGTGCCCCTGAGCCTGCGGGGACAGGTCTGGGGGCCTGGGGCGTCTCAGGGCTGGTGTTTGGCTTGGGGGACCAAGTTTTGGTGTCAAACCAGCGGCATTAGGATGGTGCCATACGTGCTCCCTCCCCACACACTGCTGACTGCAGCAGCCAGTGAGCTCTGCAGGCAGCGACAACAAGGGACTTGAAACAGAAAAGATGAAAACCTCCTGAAAGTCCTGATCTATTATTCAGGTCCCTCCATGCCTGTTCTGCCTGGCCCCAAGCTGGCACCGTGGCTGCTGCTGGCTGCTGTGACGAAAGGCCCCATGTGGGGCAGGCAGGAGGAATAACACCCTGTCCTCAGCATCTCATACTTGGTACCCCATCCCTGGCACTCCATCTCCAGTATCCTATCCTTAGCATCCTGTCCCCCCATCCTCAGCACCTTGCTCTTGGAGTTGGTGAGGATTGTGACCATTGCACAGAGAGCTTGGGAAGGGCCATTTCATGTGGCACAGGGGCTGTCTCCCAGCTCTGGGTGAGGAGGGTGCCCAGCCCAGACAGGCGCTGTTTGCTCCAGCCCCTCATCAAGCTGTCCCTAATGATCCAGCTCTTGAGGGTTACTGGCACCAGCTGTTTGTCGACACAGAGGCTGCAGCTCCATAACTACTCTAATAGCTCCAATCCATAAACTCTGGTTGCAGTGAGGATGAGGTGGAGGGGTAGGGGACCAGGGCTGGGATGGTGATGGCTGCCCCACCCCAGTGCCACGCAGCACAGGCCGGCTTGCAGCATGGGAAGGCAGCCTCCCAAAATGGGGTTTTTATTACAGCCATACATCACTGCAGTGGCCTGATGCGGGCAGACGGTGGTGATTTTTCTTCATGGTTTACAGACAAATGAGGGGAAGGAAAATTGATGTGAACTTTGCTATAGCAAGGGGTCGGGTGCGGGCAGGGAGCTGGTTATGGATGCGATGGGGGCTGCTGGGGCCACCTGCTCCTGGGTCCCTCCCATAGCCTTCTCTGGGTGGTATGGATGGGAGCAGCAGCAATGGCAGAACTGGGAGCACCACAATCCAGCACGGGGACCCTGCTGCTGCTCCGGGGACTGGAGCTGGCCTGGCTTCCCTGGCCCCCATCACCCACAGCATGGCCTGAGGAGGCAGCTGTGCCCATCTCCAATCGCTGCAATGCCAGGAGGGATGCTCGGGGATAGATCATGTGAGCAGGGTTATTAATTCCAGCAGATATTCATTAGTGCTGCAAATATGGTTTGGATGTGCAGTGTCAGGTGAGCTGCTGCCACCAGCTTCTGGCAGGATCTCAGCTGCTTTCACCACAATTACAGTTGCCTCCAAATGCCATGGTCCTGTCCAGTATAAGATAACAGTTAATGCCCTCAAATAGCATCTATCAGCCTCTCCATACGGCCCATAAATATTAATGCAACTCTAATTAGTTCCTTCAAATACATGCCTAAATTAAGGGTTTCCTCAGCAATAAATCAGTGGTGGTTTTGCACCCTGCTCATGCCTGTGAGGCAGGTCATGAGCTCTGTCCTCCTGCCTCATGGCCAGTCCCTGCCTGCCAGGGGTTGGGACCTGGGGTTGTGCCATGCTGTGCCATGCTGTGCCGATGTGAGGGCTGCTGGTGCTCTTATTTTGGGAGTTCCAAGCTTTGGGATGGGGATAGTTAGGTGAGTTTTGGTTCTGGGGCCATTTTTGGAGTAAAACTGAGCATGCACTAAGGCACACAGGCTGCAGGTCTGAGTGGTGCTGGTTGCCGTGGGCATCCTCCCCATGCTCTGCTGTTGCTGGTACTGGAAAAGAGCAAATACCAAGCTCATTTGTTTGAGGAGAAATTAATACAGTGAGAAGCCTGTAGTGGGTGATTTAAGAAGTGCATTTAAAATCTCAACACAATAGATTTTTTTATAAGGTCAGAAGAAAGATTAAACGTTACAGACAAGCACAGCACTTGCCATTTCCAGCGTTGCTTTCACCATAAATATTTTGGGCAGGCGCTGTGTCCCTGTGCTGCCCACGTGGGTCAGAGTCTGCTCACTGCGGTGAGGCGAGAGCTGCTCTGGGCACAGCACAGCAGTGGCCAAGTCAGGACATCCCTGGAGAGGGCATGACAGCTTGCCATCACCTTCTTCACGCAGCAGCCCAGATCTCTGTGGGCACAGGGGAGTAGAGGAAGTGTGTAGAGCCATGATACTGATAGCCCTGGAAGGACCAGCAGCAGCACCCCCGGGCAGAATCCAGCCCCAGACCTGCCACCAGCCTGCAAAGATGCCGGTTCGTGCCGGGACAGTCACCCAGGCCAAGCCACGGTGCCAGCCTGGTGGTATGTGTGCCCACTGTCACCTCCTGGTCCCTCTCCCACTGCCTGGCAGGGACGAGGATTGATGGCAAGAGATTTGGAAGGCTCCAAGAGTGGAAGTTCTATCACTGAGCCACCCCCATCCATCACAAGACGTTCATTATTAAGAAACACCCTGCACGCCAGGCTGATTTCACACCTTATCTGAACCCAGCAGCTGTGCCCTAAATCCTGAGCACCGCAACTGTCTGGAGGAATTCGACTGCCGGTGCTTAAAATTAGTGTTAGCATCTATCATTTCCCCACACCAAATGGCTTTTGTGTCGGCACTTGGCAGCACTCATCTGTCACCAGGGCTCTGGGCTGCCCAGCTCTGTACCCTCTATGTCACTGTCACAGGACCCCTTGTTGGCAAAATGTCACCCAAAGGACAAGTGCAACAGCTTGGCCTCTCCCTTCCACCCAGGCTGGTCGCACTGCCAGCAGTGAGGGCATCCTCCATCCCCTTGGGCACAGTGGGCACCAGCTCTGCTCCCAGTGGGGCTGCCCCCATACCTCTAGCCCCACTGCAGCCAAGCATGTGGTGCAGACACAGTCTGTGAACCCTCCCCTGGGCACAGTGTCCTCTCCCCTCCCCTGGCACGATGGCTTGTGGTGGTGCCACAGTGCCAGCTGCTACGGCCAGCAGCCATCCCTGGCCAGGAGCTCCTGCCAGGCAGGTGATGCTGGAGCTGTCGGCGTGATGAAAAGCCTCCCGTAGCAATGCAGATAACATACAAGCACAGGTCAGGCGAGGCCCGTGTAGCCCATCCATCAGGCACAGCGGCTCCAGGCACTCCTGGTGCCACCATCTGATGCATGTTATCCGCCACAAATGTGTTTCTTCCCCCAAGGTTAAACGGATGAGTGAGGTTCAGGCGCTGACAGCTCTGCCCGCCCCGTGCAAGCGACAAACGAGCTGCAAGAACCAGAGGGGAAAAAAAAGGTTTGTTTTCTGTCAAATGCTCCTTTTGATGGTGCCGGCATGAGGACAGCAGCAGCAGGGAGACAAGTGTGAGGATGATGATGGGGATCTACTCCCGGCATGGCCAAGAAGCAGCTGCCGATGGGCACCATCACAGCTGCATTGGGTGCCATTGTGTTGGCAGCAGTGATGGATGGGCGAGAGAGAGGGCTCAGCGAGATACTGGAGCACCAAGTGGGCTTGGCAGCAGGCATTTGGTGCACCCTGGCATGCTGGGACTGGCCAGGATCAGTGTGACAACAGTGGGTTAGGACATCCCACCCATCGGCTTCTACAGGTGGCCCCAGGAGTGATGCCTTGGGCTGCAGCTGGGCAGGGGTCAGTGGTGCCCAACACTTCTCCAAGCACCCCAGCTTGTGATGCCGAGGGTTTGATCCTGCTGGGTGCTGCCTGCCCATTTTGGGCACTACCCGCAGCCACGGCAGAGCGTCGGTTCCTCAGGAGTGTGTGCCAGCAGAGGTCTGCTGCCCTGCCCTGTCCCCACCGCTGCCACTGCCCTCGCTCAATGTGACACTTGGAGCCTGTCAACTTGAGAAAAGGTTTGGAGGCGATAAGCGATCTGGCTGTCAGCGCCTGAGTGCCGCTCACTCGTGATTTACTGCAACGCCGCCAACACAGCACAGATTTTTCTTAATCTAAATTGAAAACTACTCAAGTAGAAAAATAATTTCATTGCTTCATCTTGAAGGGGTAGGGGGAGAGGAAGGGAAAGAGCTGTGCCAGGGCAATCAGGTCTGGGTCTGTCCATGCCCCTGTGTCCCCCATGGCCCTGTGCCACCAGCCCCAGTCGCCTTGGGCAGCTCCTGTGCCAGGGGTAAGCAGCAGCTTCTCTGGCTTGGACAGTAAAATTCTATTGTTGTGCCCCATGCCCAAGCCTGGCACACGGGTGGGGGCAAGGTGGGTGGCAGGAGCTGCATTCCCATGCACGGGGCATGGGAGAGGCCTTGGGACATCCTTGTGGAGACATAGGACGGTGCCATATCCCTGCAGCATCCTCGAGTAGCACAGAGGTGGTGCAGAGCTGTGGTGCTTCATTGTGTCCTGGTATTTTGCTGTGTCGCAGTGCTCACCGTCACACGGTGTGACACAGCAGAGCAGGGCAGAGCAGGGTGTGGCACGTGTCTCGGTGCGTGGGTGTCTCTGATCTAAATTACGAGGCTTTGACAGTGATGGTCTCCTCTGGCGCTCTGGGTCCAACACATAACCCGGCTGCAAAGGTGTGCACTCAGTCCCGGGAACGTGCCAACATGGTGAGCCTGAGGAGGGTCCTGGGGCTACGGGGCAGGCACTCAAGTGAGCCTTGTGTTTGGTGGTTGGGTGCATTGGGTGTGTGTCAGTGTCATGGTGATGCAGGAGCAGCCACTGCCCTCACCACACAAGGCAGGAGGCCCTGGCAGAGCTGGTGTTGGGGTGGTGGGGCCCAGCCTGGTCCCAGCCCTGTCCACTGCCCCTGGGGTTTGCCACAGGTCCCTGGTGCCAGTGGACGCTGGTGCAGGCAGGGACTTGCTGCCTCATGGAGAGACTGGTAATTTGGAGTGCAGGCGAATTCTGGGAGCATTTGCTGAGCTGGATAATAATGTGCCCAGTGAGCTGCATCCCAAGCACGCCGTCAAATTAAAGAAAGTTTTTTCCCCTTTAATTTAAAAGTCACCGTTGGGAAATCTCCACTGGCCACAGTAGTGATTTCCCCCAGGTTGCCTTACTGGAGAAATCTTTAATTTTGATTGTCACACTTTGTGGAATTTAACTGGAGGAAGCAGAACCATACATAAGGTGCTGCCTGGCACTGAGGCTCTAGCTGTGCCACAACAGCAAGTGGCAGTGATACAGGCAGGAAGGAGGGACCGGCCCTGCCGTGGCCACGGCCACCCCACCAGGGCTTGCAGGCACTGGCTGCCCTCTCCCCCTGCCCCTCTCCCTGCCCACCCTCTGCTTCTCGAGCCCCAGCACCTCACAGTCTGATTTCACAGGTCAGCTCCTTTTAATTAGCTGGTTCCCAGCCTCTCCCCCGCCTGGCAAATGAATCTATGGGTTCATGGAAACTCATGAACCTTAACACCACAGCTGGCTTCTCCTGATGGCACCAGCATCAGCATCTCCTGGCCCACACAGTGCTGCCTGGCACCCTGCTCCCTGGCATTGTGGCACCCCAGGACCCAGCACCCAGCAGACTGGGACCCTGGCCAGGAGCTGTGGCAGGCGTTACACAGGCCATGAGGCTGTGCTGTGGGGCTGGAGCAGGTGTTATGACCAGCCTGTGATGAGAGTCAGCTCCCAGGGCTCCCCCAGTCCCTCTGGTGCTGCAGGCTTTGTGGAATGCGTGTGTGACCCAGGAGAGGGTACTTTCCTCTCCTCTCCTCTCCTCTCCTCTCCTCTCCTCTCCGCCATTAGGGAGGAGGGAAGGAATGCAGGTTACTCCATTTCAGTGCCGGAGTGAGCTCTGGAAAGGTTACAGCTCATTTGCATTTTACCCTTCAGTAATTTTGACACTTAGGGTGCAATTAAGAGGCAAGCCTGGCGTTACGGAGCTATTGGCGTGGAGAGACCTGAATACTAACACACTCTGGCACTCTCCCACCCCCAGCTCTCCCATCTGGCCGTGGGTACACGGCAGTAACACCAGTGGATTTCATCGGTCACAGTAATGGGCCTCAACCACATGACGAGCCTTTTTCACCTGTCTGATGGCCCATCCCTCCCCAAGCCGTTCAGGTGATGGGTTCAGTGCTCACTGTGGGCAGAGCCAGAGGTGCAAGGGAGCAGGCATTGGCATGGGCCGGATGGTGCCTGCAGCAGAACCCAGGCTGGGTGGGTGCCACACTCTTCAGCTTAGAAAAGGTTTGCTCCAACTTTGGCCTCGGGAGAGGAGCCCCAGGTCACAGTGTTGTACAAGTGAATTGCTGATACAGCAGCACCAGCCAGACCAAGATGCCTGGCACAGTTCTGGTGGTATAGCCCTCCTGTGGGATGGGGTTTTGGCAGCAGGTCCCCTTCTTCGTCTTGGAGCATGGCCACCTTCCTCTTCAAGCTTCATCCCCCTTTAATTGGGTAGTTTTGAGCCGTGGCTCATGATTTCTGCAGCAATTTGCTCTGAGATTCCTCTCTTTCCTTCCATTACCCACCCTGATGAACTCAGCCGCTGCCGACAGCTCCCATCCTGCAGCTCGGGGAGCGCCGGCAAGACCTGTTAAAATGCATGAGTTTGATGGCAGCAGCTCTGCCTGGCCAGTGATGCTGAACGGGGAGGGCAGGGGCTGCATCAGGGGCTGGGCTCTATGGGGGCTCCAGGCTGGGCTTTGAGTGCTGCAGGAGCGGGGGTGGGTGACTCCCTCCCTATGCTGGGAGCTGGTGGCAGAGAGGAGCCCACGGGTGCTGGGAGCTGCAGGCAGGGTCCTGCCACCACCCCACCGCTGCCGGGGTGCTGCATGGCTGCAGCTTCTCAGCTTTGCAAATCCTCGTTTCTACATTCCAGCTGCAACTTGTTTCTTTTGCCTCATTTTAATAAGGACGAAAGCACCCGGAAACACCGCTGTGCCCAAGAAAGAGCCAGATCTGACACCATGAAAAAGTGGCTTCAATCAGGCTGTTTTCCTAATGGTTTGTCATATCAGCCCACACCGCCCTGCACCCCTGTGCTCCCAACCCCCTGAGGCATCATTTACATTTCTTAATAACTCGTCATTAATATTCATGACGTGGGGAGGGTAATAACGGCTGAGTGCACAGCACTAATTCAATTTCAGCGAGGCTCAGTGTGTTTAGTTAATCACTGGGGGACCAGGGTGACGAAGTACAATTATTTATTCGGAATTAGATCTGGAGGCATCTGGATTGAAACCTGAACTCGGAATAAAATTAAACTGGGATTCTCCTCCTCACCTCCTCCTCCTGCCACTGCTCCCAGCCGTTATGCTGAGCATCACCCCATGGCCCTGCCGTGCTTGGCTGAGGGATTGTGGCTTCCATACGGGCACTGGTGCCATGCTGCTGGGAATGCTGTGGTCACTGGGGCTTCTCTGATCACCAGTGGCTGAAGGATTCTGGCTCTTCTGTGCCCAGCCCCACGGCCAGAGCTGCAGCCAGGGTGGCTGTGGTGCCAGCCGGCAGCACCAGGACACCAGCTCCCCACCATTGCCCTTAGGTGCCAGCGTGATTAGGGGAAAGGGGTTGGGAAAGCTCTGGTTTGGGCTGTCCCGAGACATCCCAGAGCGCTAGGGGAGGAGTGCACAGAGGGAAGGGGACGGGGAGGAGGCACTTCAGAGCAGCAGGTTGCTTCCTGGTACTGTCTGCAGATGGGGGGTGAGTTCCAACTCCCAGTGCATATCCCGTGCTCCGCAGCTGCTGTATCCATAGCCATCGCTACTCGTGTGTCTCAGAGCTGTGTCATGGGCACATGTCAATACTCCTTGAGCATTCTGATTTCACAGCTGGTGAACTCTCTTTGAACACTGAGTGAAGCAGAGCCTGATGATCCAATAATTATCTTCTATTTATCTCATCTTTTAGCATGCAGATTTGTGGAGTTAATTTTGTCGTGACGGATATCTCCTGTGTTTTATTGAAATACCAGGAGACGTGAGGGACTTCTCTGAAAATATTATATATACTTTTAATTTTGTGAGCGTTCTCAGACCAGACCCACACTGAGATAACTGCCTAATTGCTACCATCATTATGTTATGAAAAATTATTTTAGCTCAAACCTGTTTTTTAAAACATAGCTGCAATAAATTCTGTAAGATTTTGGCCGAGTTGACTCTTTCCTAATTATTCATATTTGTTAAGTTGAAAAATGCCTCCAACCGTCTGTGGTTCTGCATCTTGTGGAATTACAGGAGCATTTGTCACCACCTCAGCAAACAGAGGGATCGGCACATCCCCTCCTGCTGCATTCGGTGCTCAGTTATTGGTCTGTTCTCAAGGTGACAGCGGTTAATGATGCTGTGTATAAATAGAAGCGTGTTGCCAATAGAGGCTGGCAGCAGCCTCCTGCGTTTCCAGCCCGGCTCAGCCCTGGGGAGGATTTGCAGAAGGTTACAGAAAACGTGTCAAAAGAAACCCCTGATTTTCAGTGCTGGTGCTTGGCTGTACTGTGGGTCTGCTCCGGGGGCTTTGCTGGGGTGAGGGCAACCCTGCCCCCTGCAGCACCTGGCTCCGGTGGCACAGCTGCGTATGGGACCCACAGGACCCCCCGATCCCCATCCACCCACAGCAACCAGGGGCTCACGCTGCCCCCGACAAGGGCGGGTCCGGGGCTGGGAGCCCCTTCCACCGGGAGGGCACCTGCTCTCTCCCGCTCTCCCCCCATCTCCCCGCGGTCAGTCGGTGACGTTCAGCTCCTGCCCTGCGGCTCCGCTGAGCAGGCCCAGCAGACCACGAGCAGACGGAGGGACAGGGGCCAGCCGCGGGACCCTGAACCGAAGCGGTTGCCCCAGCCGTAGGGTTTCCCTGGGGTCGGCCTGGCCTCTGCCCTTTGACCTCTGCCCTCTCCCGGCTAATTTACGGTAGTGGGTGTGGGAGTGCTTGCTTTCCGGCTGTGGGCCTCCTGCCTCTCGCTTTCCGGCAGAGTGGCACCACGTGGCCCGGCTGCGCTCCCTACTTTACGGCACGCTGTCGCGCGGTCGTTGGCGACGGTTTGTCGGTGGTGGGGCCCAGTTGGTGCCATGGACGTGGGGGAGCTGCTTAGCTACCAGGTGAGAGGCCCAGCGGCGGCTCCCGCAGCGCTGGGGAGGGGAGGAGAGGGGACCCTCAGAGCCGGCCCGAACGCTCGGTACGCGGGGAACGGCCCCCGGCCAGTCCCGGCCCTTCCCGGGGAGGCGACGAGCGCGGCCCGGGCCCGGCTGGGGCTGGCGGAGGCTCTCGGCCGGGACCGTGGGGGACCTCCGCCGGCGGCCATGCCACTTCCCGGCTCGGTGCTGCTGCAGCTCGCAGTGTGGCGGCGGGCCCGGGGCAGGCCGCTGTGCAGAGCCGGCCCAGCCGTTCTCGGTGAGCTCTCACGGGACCCAGTGATGGTGTCGCGAACTTTGGGGAGTTTCTCCCTCTCTTCGGAGCAGCGGTGCCCGGGTGGGAACCGGTTACCGGCGGCTCTTGGGAACGTGGCTCTGCTGATGCCGTTTCTGCCACAGACGGGCAAAGCCTGTGCTCGGTCCATAGCTGCCCTCTCGTTAGCTTTCTCTGCCTATTTTATGACAAAATTTATGTGATTTTGAGTTTTACTAAAGACTTCTGAAGACGTTTTCGTAAAAGCTTCCTTTTCTCTCGCGAGCGTTTCTGTCAGCCTGTGATCGTTGTTTTTGGCTGTTGGGCGGTCAGCTCGTGAGCAGATAACGTTCAATCGTGTCTTCACTGTTACGGGAGAGGAAGCAGCATGTTCCCCTGTGGATCTGGAGTGGGAGCACTGGTTTCAGTGAGATTTTGATACTTTCACTGTGATTTGTGCATGCAATAGTGTATCTAGTGCTTTAGTTCTTAGACAAACTGCAGCAGTGGCTTTTTCTGCTTAGTCAGGAGGAGAGAAAAGCACTCCGAGACCTTCACTGCCTTGTAAGTGATGGAGTGTGGGAGTTCCCCAACTAGATCAGCATCTTAATTGAGAACTCAGGATTCTTCATGGGACTTCTTCCTACCTGCATTAGTCTGGGGTGGACACTGCACGTGTGCAGAGGGGAGAAGAGCATCCTGCTGTTCTGGACATGTCTGTGCTTTCAGAATGTGTTGTTTTGAGATACACAGGGAAAGGGAGAAAGCTACCTTTGGGTCTGAGAAATTATCCATCTTCTTTCCCCAGTGGTATCAAAATACCCTGCAGTGTCTCCATAGGAATAGTCTTAAGAATTCCACTAGACGACTCCTCCGTTCAGCTCTAGGTTGTTTTCCTCTGTGTGTGTTTTGTCTGGCTCTCACTTCCTTCCTGCCTCCACACCTGGTGTGGTGCTGATGGCGTGGTCCTGCTGTCCTGAGAGCTGCTCCACTCTGGTACTTCTCTGCCTGCTGTTTTTTTCTGTGATTTTCCAGTATCAAATCAGAATGAGCATTTCTCATGTTCCTCTCATGAGGAAGGTCTCCTCCTCGGTCACAGTTATTGATGCTCTCCTCTGCTTGTTCTCTGATGCAGTTTACACCTAAGGCACAGGACAGGGAACCTGTGTTGAGCTTCTGCTCATTGTGATTTTTTTAACGAGGCTCTAGTTTGGGATTTTGCTTGTTGGGTTTTCTCTTGCTCTGAAAATGTGAAGTCCACAGGGTTCCCTTCTGCTCTGGAGCAAAGTGTGCATCACTTTGCTTCAATCACTTCTGTTTTGCACAGCTTTCCTTGGCTGACCTTTCTGTACAACGATGAGGCTGGAGCTGAAGTGCTGCTCAGCTGCTGGATGTTACAATTTTACATGCTTTTCTTGCTGCTGAAATGATTCTTAGCTGCAGGACAAAACATTCTGTAGCTTTCAACCAGCTAATGAAATCGTTCCTGAGGGGTTTGTCCTGGCTCTGTGCTCCTCTGGTATCTTGCCTGAGTACAGATGGTTCCGGTGTCAGCAGAGGAGGCACCTCAGAGCGAGAGCTGGATTTCAGTGTTGCTGGATTTAGCCCTCCAGAATTAGGTAAAATGGTGAATTTAAGTGAATGGGGAGAAGGAGCAGGAGACAGATAAATAGCTCTGATTCTGAGAGATTCCCTCTGAGAGTGCTTCTGCCTGAAAGGTAGAAAAAATAATTGGAAGCAAGAGATTTTGCTGCCTCCCATCCTGTGCAGGTCAGGTCTGGGCGAAGCTGGTGCCCCCCAGTCTCATTTTTAGAAGTGCACGTTCTTGTCCACCCACTGAACATGTAGAATTCAGAGGAATCAGAGCTGTGTCCTGCTTGTGACACACAGAGGATGCTGATCAGTGTGTGGCAGGTGAATGAAGTGAGCATTGCTCTGGGCTGTGGGGAGGAGGAGGGTGGCTCAGTGGCTAGTACAGTTCTGACTGGTGGTGTGAGGGTAACTGGATTGTGAGTCTGGGAGCTCCCCTGCACCATGCTGGCTCAGAATCTCCTGGTCCGGCCTCGGTGCAGGAGTGGCACTGGCTAGCAGGGCAGCTGGGCTGGGTTGAGGGGTGATGTGCACTTCTGCTGCCTGATTGTCATCTCATGCTGCTAATGAGTCGATCTTCTCAGCTTCTCTCAGCACAACCCAAAATAATTGCTTTTCTCTTGCATTGTTTTGAATTTGTCTGTGAATGCCTAATCTGTGCCCTTGCTTAATGAAGAAGATGTCCTCCCTCAGTGCCAAACCTGGCATGGAAGATTTCAGGCACTGGGCCACCAATTCAGTACCAAAGTGTCTGTCAGAGTGAGAGAAGGAGCCTCTTGCAACAGAAAACCCCAATTAAACAGTGCCTGGCAGTTTATCCAAAGCTCAAGGGTCCATAAACTTTGTGTTGATGCAAAACAGTTGCAGATGGTCTAAACTGATGATTAAATGTTGCTGCTGTGCTGCCCAGAAAGGCTGTGCCCAGATCCTCTGTGCCTTGTCCCGGATTACAGAGGGTAATTAAGGGACAAAGCCTGCTCTGGGTCTTTCAGAGATCTTGTTCAATTGCCTTGGGAGGGAATAAGGGAGATTATTTTAATTCTCATTAAATGCAGATTCCACCCCTGTGAGTGATCATTACAAATTGCTAATTTTTTAATAGAATATTAGTGAGATCCAGTAACAAAAGCAGCAGCAGATGATGGGGTAAGGTCTGACTTCCCCAGCCGGGCATCTGCTTGTCGTTCCAAGGGGTCGAGGGCAGTTTGTTGTGAGAGAGCTCTCCCCGTGTCAGTGCAGGCACATGATAACTGGCACAGATAATCTACTGTAAATTTGCAGTGCAGTGGGGGGGGTGGTGGCCGAGGAGCTCCGCTGAGAGGGTTGCTGGCCCTTGGCCCTGGTGTTACCCTGGTAGCTCTTGTCCTGTCTGTGGGCTCAAGTGAGGAGCCGTGGCTGGCTCTCCTCCAGGCCCCATGCTATGGAGCTTGTGTTGGTAACACTAATGAGGTTGCAAGTGAATCTTTAGTTTACTTTCTGATGCTTTATCTCTGGCCACTTGTCAAGGGTCAGGGCTGGGCCCTAAATGAGTCACAGAGGCTCTCTCTGAACCCCTCTGCTTTTCCAAAGGGAGGAGAAAGGGAATAAGGGAGAGAGACTTATGGATTGGGAAAGAAAACTAAACCAGCATTAGTAACAGATTAAATATCTGCAGATATATACAAATCAATATTGAACCCAACCCCCTGCTGGCAGATACATCAGTGTCAACACTGTGGGTGGGCACTGGGGAAGTCCCAGACTGGACTCGGCAGCAGATGGGAGCTGGATTCTGAAACTGCATTCAGGAACTTGTGGATTGGATCAAAGGTAGAAGGGACAGAGTCCACCTTGGATGCTGGCCATTAAAGAAGAGGTTTGACCCTTGTGATTCCTCATCATTATACTGAATGTGACATATATGGAATGGAATCCCTTGTTGGTCAGGTTAGGGTCACCTCTCCTGTCACCTCTTACTGCACACCAATGTGGGACACAAGAGTTAGTAGTGACTTTGGGCTGCAGCCCAACCCTTGGTACTAATTCTAACCATGGAGTGTTGTCACTGTTAGAAGCAGACACTGTGTGAGAACGTGCTGGTAGCTGCAGAATGTGAATCACTGAGAAGAGACTGAGCTGGAAAGTAGAATCACTGAACAGAGTTGGTTCCGTTCTAACTCAAACTAGGGCACCAAGAACCTGCAGCATGTGTGTAAGCCTGTCAAGGAGGATCCTGCCCTGGCCCTTCCCTGCAGGAGTCCTGGTGACCAAGCTTCTTGGGGCCATTTGGAGCTTCATGAGAGGGGCTGGGGGTTCATCCTGTCTGAAAATAATCATCTGTGTCTTGTAGGTACAGGGCACATCTCATTTAATTTGCCTCAGTTTCTGTGGTTTTGGGGCTTCTGGGACTTCCTGGGATCTCTGGGTTTCCCTGGTACCAGTTCTTCTAGTATTTAATGCTTGGATCCTGCACCAGCTGGAAGTGTTGTGCTTCAGAGAGGAAAAAACAACGAGAAGTGAGATTGACAGTAGCCTGGTTGATCAGAAATGTGGGAAACAGAATTAGGAAGTTAGTGAAGATGCCTCTGGAGATTTAGAGCTTGCTTTCAGAGTCCCGAGCTGCCAGCTGGTGCCTGCCTTTCTGCAGCAGCTCTTCCCAGCAGGCTGCAGCCACCTGGGATGTGGTCATGGAAGAAACTGCATCACTTAGGAAGATTCATTTCAGATTTCATTAACAAATAATTTCTGAGCTTTACAATAACAAGGTTACTTACAAAGCAGATGTCTTAGTAATATGAAACTCCATTAGAGACTTCTCTAAACCTTCCTGGAGAAGGCTGGAAGCAATCAGGGACCTAAACAATGTGTGTTCAGACTCTATGGGATACTCAGTCCCAATATTAATGTGTGGCTGCTGCTTTGAGGGAAGCCAGGCAGGGCCCTGGGCAAGTCCTTGTTCTTTGACCCAGGGCATCATGCCTCCCACCTTCACCACACGAGGGGAGTGCTGCTCTTCTGCTGCCCTGCAAGGGGCAGGCAGTGGCCTTAGTGCTCATGCCTAGTGTGTGTGTCTGGAGATTTGCCACTCAGAGCCTCAGCCCAGGCTGGGACAGCTCAGGGCATGTCTGTCGACATCCAACTCCAGCCTTAGACTGGAAGAGACACAAAGATAGTTCTCCCTTCACCAATTGCCAGCTTTTGTTTACTTTACTGTGTTCTATAAATGTCAGCTTTTTCAAAACCCTTTTATAGTCATTGTTTTTTGTGTGATGGTATCAGAGCCAGGTTTACATGAAGTCTCTGGGAGGAGTGACCATGAGTGCACTCTGTTCAACGGGAACAAAATTAAGCTTAACTAAGAAGGCAGTTTAGAAAATGCACAAGAAGAGCATGTTTAAAGAATTCCATCTTCTTGCCAAATGCACCTTAGCAAAGCTGAGTAAACCCCCCTCATTTTATTTATCAAATTATTAACCTTCCCTTTTTCCTCCAGAAGGGCAAAGCTTGTGCAGCTGCATCTGAAGCTATGAAATGGTTGAAATGAAGGTGTTTAGACATATGGATGTACTTGCTTACCAAAAAGCCCCAGTCTCAGCGCAACAGTGTTTGTGCTCAGTTCTTGCTGGATGGTGACAGCCCCTCAGAAAACAGAGACACAAACCAGAGATGGCAATCGATGAACAGAGCTAGCACTGGCCTTCAGTCAGTGCTTCCTGGCTGTGCAGCTCTCCTGAAGTGAGCAGTAACTGGGTGTTTCACTTATGCCTTGACTTCTTCATTGTAATAGTGCTGCTTGGAAATCTGCAATATTCTTTGCAGGGTTTTGCATAACATCAATAACAAAAGGAAAGTCTTTAATGCTGCTTGATAGTGTTTGCCTGGGAATTCAATTACTGCCTGTTGCTGCTGTGTTGGCAGCATTAACGATTGCACGTGGGGCACGTCTGTCGTTTATCATCCTGATTTCTGGTGTGTAGTACAGATGATTCCTCCCCCCAACAGTGTATAAATACCAGAAAGGATAAAATAATTGAGATTGGAACAGGGTATAAATTGTCATTCTGAGGATTATGCCCTGGGAGGAAATGGAGCTGGTTTTGTGATGGAGTTTTCATTTAGATTTTGCTCTGCTGGTCTGTCCCCACCCATGGTACATGACTTCGTGTCTGACAAAGCACCAGCTCCCTCAGTCCCTTGATAGGGCTGCAGGCTCATGAGGGTTTGTCTCTTTATTCATGTTTAGGGATAGGAGTGAGATCCCTCAATTCTGGATGTCCAGGGCAAGTCCTGCAGGACATTTTCTGCATGTTTCAGGACTTCTGTCACTAGTTTCTGTATTTGTGTTTGGAACAAGAATGTGTGGAGAGTGGTGTAGGATGAACTGGGTGTTACTGAGGAGTGAGTGGCAGGACATGGGAAGGACAGAGCCCTGTGTGCCATGAAGGGCACTGAGTAAGGAACAGAGATTTCCTGACGTTCTTCCTTAGAAGAGCACAGTCTTTCTCTTTCTTGTCTTTATTGTGTTGCTGATTGCTTGGAGAGGGTTTGAATTATTGATTGCTGACAATGACACACTTGTTTCCAAATGGAGCTCTTTTGAAATTCTGTTTTGATGTTCCTAGAAGATAAGTAACAGGAGTCTGCTTTAAAAGAAATAAAACAACCACAACAAAAATCCAACTCACAAAACTCACCACAAAACCCTCCAAGCAAATACATTTTTCATTTCTGAGAATCTCTGGATATGCTTCTGCTTCATGGCTATTGAATTATGAGCTGAGTAACTGCTTTAGGAGTGCATGGGAGCACTTCAGAAGAGTTTTAAGTCAGGAATGTACTGTCTGTAATGGAAACAGCAGAGAAGATGTGGGGAGAAGGGAGGTAGATAACAACATTTGAGTAGGTCTAGCTGGAAGCAAACGTCTAGAGCTTTGATTTGTGCTAATTTGTTGTCTGGGAAACTTCAGCCTGCATCTCCTTCAAAGTGGTGACAACATGGTAACCCTGAAAACAGTGTGGTCTTGGTCGGTCTGCATCCAGTTTGTGTCTCATAATTAACTCTTCTAGTGCTTTTCGGGGGGGAGCGGTCTCAGTTTGGGTTGTTGTTGGGTTTTTGATGTCTCTCCTGAAAGCAGAGTTTGCCTGGGAGCAGAGGTTCCCTTGCTAGCTCTTCATTCATATTGAAATAAATAAATACACAAGTGCTCTCTGGGTGGTGCAGAGATGCAGTCCTAGCTGGTCTGCAGCATGTGCATCAGAATCACAACGAGAATGCCTTTGGGCCCCGAGGCTCCAGCTGTAGGGAGCTGGACGTTCCTGCCTTGACACCTGCACTCCTGTCGCACCTGGCAGAGGAGGGCACTGTCACCTGTTCCCTCTGCATCTTTCTTTGCATCAAAACAGAGGAAGCCCAAATGTGGCCTGCAAAGCAGGGCTTACATCCATGGAAGCTTGGTGGGACATTCATGACTTCAGACAGAGGGTCCCACAGAGCAGAAAATGAGGTCTTCCTGCCAGGTAGTGTCCTGTGGAATAGGCTGGACAAACGTTGGGCCTCGCGAGGTTATGAAATCATCAGCAGGCAACGTGAGCAGTGGGAGAAAGTTAAAACATTTTCCTTACCATTTGCATTGTTCTTAACACAAAGACTGCCTTTAAAAAGGAAAGAATGAAGCTTTGTTTTCCTGTAGCTACAGAGCATGGAGCTCTCCTGTTCCAGCTTGATTGTCCTTCAGAAAATATGAGAGAGCAAATTTAATAGCCTTGTAGCTTTTGAAGGGAGAGAGTTTTTCCTCCTATTGCAGATGCTTTCATCCCTTTTTGCCTCAATTAAAACGTGATTAGGGTTAATGGGCTTTTTCTTGTCCATGGCAAATTGCCTTTAATTTTGGCAATTAAATAGGAATTGTGGAATGAAATAATAGGTTGTTCTAAGCAAACCCTGAAGGCACAGTCACCATTTTAGGTGGTGCCAACCCCTGCAGAACTGCAGCAAGGCACAATACTCTGTCCTGCAGCCTCTACCTTGGGTGCTGATTCTGCATTTGAGTGCCAGCAAACAGAAGAACGAGAGAAGTCAATGTGAATTAGGATGCACACAAGAATTCAATATAATCTCATATAGTAGGCAGGTAAAAAATTATCTTTCACTGCTTTCTGCCTGGGAGTATTGGTCTTCTGTCTGAAACGAGAAGTTGTCTCGGCTGAGGTGGCCAATTCCAGCTCCTCATGATGGTCTGCACAGCCACTGGGCAGTCTGCTCTAGCCACTTGTCTTTGAGATACTCTGAAATACTTTGAAATACTCTGAAATACTTGTCTCTGCTGCCTAGGGAGATGTTTTCCCATGAGTTGTGTTCATAGGTCAAATAAGGTGGGATGTTGACACAGCTCTTGGCAGAGCCATTCGTCTCCCCAGCTGAGGTTCCACTTCGCTAAGTTCATTCCCTTTCCCGTTTCCAGAGTTGTTAAGCCTTGTGTAAGCAAATGTTTTAAACAACTGGTAAGAATTTCCTCAGTCTGTCTCGTGGTGGTGGTGTTCTGGTTTGCAGGGGTCACAGGAGACCTGTATTGATTCACCTTGCTTCTCTGGCTTCAGCCTAACAGAGGGACAAAGAGACCCCGCGACGAAGAGGAGGAAGAAATCAAGGCGCGTCGGAAGCAAGCGAGTGCCCGGGAGCACAGTCGTCATCGGGAAGAGGAGTCTGCTGCTGTGGAGGAGACTGATGATGAGAAGAAGAAACTCCTTCAGATAATTGAGAGGGATGGAGAAGAGGAAGAGGAGGAAGTAAATCACTGGTGTCCTGTGGGAGAGGGGAGGCAGTGGGAAAGGAGCAAGCACTAAATCACTTCTGATTTCCATTTCTTCCCATGTAGATGGTGAGGCTAGCTGGTGATCTTCACATGCCTCATCCGGCTTAAGGTTACGAGTTTGCTTTCCTGCCCTGGAGGGTGTTCATGAATTTCAAAGATATCCTCTGAAGGTTTAGAGGGGGGAGCAAAAGGGAGAGGGAGGAGAAAGCTTTCAAGCCTGATCTCTGTTTTAGGCTGGGAATACCCAAATCCCCTTGTAAAACAGATTTTTAGGAGATAGGAAACTGGTTACAGTACAGAAACTAAGGGTTGTTCTCACCAGCACCCTAAGCCATGCAGCTTCTCCCACTCCCTCCTGCTTTGTAGCTGTGCAGCAGCAGCAAATAAGCAAACATTCTTCTGTACAAGAAAGGCCTTGGGTCAGAGGAGGGGGGTAGCAGCTGTCAAGGGTAAATGATTTCAAGCCTTGGAGACAGAAATCCAATGCAGCATTGGCCTTTCTGCCCAGGGCCAGGGAAAAGATCACTTTATAAATGTGACACATGGATTGGTATAAATCTGGAAGATATTTGCTTCCTGCTGCCAGTGTCCTGTTTGATAAAAACCCAAGTGCTATTCAGCACTGCAGAATCAGATAGGTTTGTAAAAAGTCATTGTCTTTTGTCTACAGCATTGCTGGCACTTGTCTGTGAGAAGCTCCCTTGGTTTTTGGGTGCTGAGCTATTGCCATTACAGTGGTTACTGGTAGCAGAGAAAGATAAGACAAGATTTCTGTAGCCTTTGAGCTCCAGTGAGGATGGATAGACATGGCCAAAAGGCCTCCTGGATGGCTGGAGTGCTGTGGATTCCTGCAGGGTCCAAGTCCCTTGTCTTTGACAGGTGGAGTTCTCCCATCCAGACATTTTAAGGGCTAGAAGTCCAAGGTTTCTTTAGAACCAAAATCTCTTGTTAATTGTCTTGGAATGCAATTAACTTAACCTCCCTCAAAATGTGCTTTGTACGCTTAAATTTGGTGGGAGGAAGCTAATCTGTAGGACACTAATTCTGAATACAAATTAAATGGAAGATAGCAGTCCAGTCTTAATGCAGATGTTGCAGTGGTGTCTGTTAGAGAAAGCAAACAATGAGAAGAAACAGGGAAGCAATGTCAGTGTGTGTGACAGTGCCTTTGTGCTTTGAAATCCCATTGCAGGAATAACATGCTTTGGGCACTGTAGTATTGATTACCTCAGCGTGGGTGGGATGGTGCTAAGGCAGGTTGAGCTTGAGAAGGGAGGAAGTCCAGTAACAAGGGAGGACTTGGACTGGTGTTATTCTTGTAGTGGAGTTTGCTGAAGAAATAGAAATTTTCCTCCCTCTTCCATGGTTGCTGCTCAGTCACTAACCAAAGGTTCTCCAGTGCCAGAAGCAGCTCCTGATGTAATCCTGAGCAGGAGATGGGACACACAACTGGGCTGAAGGTGTGAAGGGATTTGGTTTGGTTTTTTTGGTTTGAGTACTTCTCTTTAATAGTGATTGTAGCAGAGTCAGATAAAGGAGAAGGAAGAGGTTACACAGGGAAATCTGTATCCTCAGTCTTTATTAACAGAAATGCATTAAAATCCTGAGATAAGGAAATTAACAGATGGAGTTTGTAGGAGTCAGGGAGGCAACTGATGTTGTGTTACTGCTGAGCAGTAAATGTGTGATACTAACAGAGAAACACCTTGGAAGCATTTAAAAATAAGAGAGTACTGGAGTAAAATATTGATTTGGTTTTTTTTCTTTAGAAACAGACTTTAAAAGAGAAGTGAAAGCTTATCCAAGTGAGGAAAATACAGAAGAACATAAACTCAGGGCAGTTAGATGTACACCTACAAAAAAACCCTATCCATGGACATAAACTGCTCCTGCAGGCTAATGTCAGAAGCAGAAAGCCTCAGTGCACACTGAAGGTGGAGGGAACAGCTCGAGGCAGATCAGCCACTGCAGAACTGTGGGGTTTCCAGAAGTGTGGGGCAGCTCTTCCCAAAGAATCTTCCACTGGTAAACCTCTGGTTTATAAAAACCCAACCTACAGGGTTTTGCTGTGGGGAGCTGCTGAGATCAGAGTTGGAGTAAGTCAGCCAGTGAGTAGCTGTGGTCGCTGAGGCCTTTGGCAGCCTTCTTGCAGGGAGACTTGAGGGGCTGCTGATTGTTCCCAAAGGGTTTGGGCCCGACTGCAGTCTCACCATGTCACTGTACTCACTCATTTGGTTCCAACCATCCTAAGCTCTGTTTTCTGCCCTGTCTGGTGTGGTTAGGAGGAACCTTTGGATGAAAGTTCAGTGAAGAAGATGATTCTCACCTTTGAGAAGAGGTCTTACAAAAACCAGGAGCTGCGGATCAAGTTTCCTGACAATCCAGAGAAGTAAGATTATGCTTGGCCACTCTCTGTTGCCCTTCTCCCCTTTGATCATAGCTTTCAGCCCCAAATCAATACTAGTGTTTTCAGTTACATAAGGCTGATGTGACAGCAGTTACTGCCATGTCCTTCTTCTAAATTGTATTTGAAACTAACTTTGTTAATGAAAAATGGCATTATCGAGGCTCTGGTGGTGGCCAGGGTGTGGCCGTCAGCAGAAAGAATAATTGGCAATGAAGGGAAGGGTTCTAGTTTATTCAATTCTTGCTGTTGTTGATATTTCAGATTGTGAAACTTGAGTACTAAACCTGGAGGTGGTGATGTTTTTGTTTTGGGAGTGCACCAATTCAGTAAGGCCTCAGTAGTTCTGGGTTAGGCATCTCAGTGACTTGGCTCTCAAAATTGCTCATGAGCTCTCCTGATGTCAGTGCTCTTGGTGGTCGGCATCAGAGGGTCACCAGCCTCACTGCAGGTCTCTCGTTTTCAGGGTCTCCTAGCCTGCAGTGATCTCCTCACTGGGGGGCAGGGTGTGGGTGTTTGGGGTGGGCTGAGGGGTTGAGATCCTGCATTGCTGAGCCTGCTTTCCAAACTAAAGCTTTCACGCTGTCACTTTGTGTGAAGAGGTTGCATGTGCAGCCAGTGGCCTGTGTGGGGAGAGAATCATTTCATACTTTGGAGCTTCCAGATGCTGTGGTGAGCAGAACAGCTGGATGGGGTCTGCAAGCCAGGCACTCTGCTTCTCTCCTCATCTGCAGTTCTAGTGACCCTCTTCCTCCTTTCATTGAGTTTTGTTGTTCATGTTGAATTAATTTCTTTAAGTGCCATTGTTGTTTTTTTTTTTGTCCAGTTTGCTGTCTGTCACTTACCCAGATCCTTTTTATGGACTTCAGATGGGTAGAACCCTCATACTGGTAGCTGTGGAAGGTGTATCCCTCTGGAGAACTAATCTTATGCAAAGGGGTTTTCATGTGTAGCTACAACCTCTTGATTTATGACTTGCAGAATTGGAACAAATGTGCTTGTTTTTGCCTCCTGGAAATGAGATAGTAGGAGGCTTGTCCTACTCCATGGCTGACCTTGGAGGGGCAGGTTTGGGGCAGGATGAGGCACAGTCTGCCTCTGGGAGTTCTGAACTCCTCGCTCCTCCTCGCCCATGACCACAGAGGATCAGAAATGCCAGGACCACGTGCAGCTGGGGTGACAGGTCTTACCTGGTGTCTCCTGCTGGCCTCTGTTCTGAAAAGGGCTGTGCAGTGAACACAACTGATGTACTTTCGACCTTTTTGTGAACTGTTTGTGTCTTGCCTCAGGTTCATGGAGTCAGAACTGGATTTGAATGACATCATTCAGGAAATGCACGTGATTGCCACCATGCCAGACCTGTATCACCTGCTGGTGGAGCTGAATGCTGTGCAGTCTCTGCTGGGGCTGCTGGGGCACGACAACACAGATATCCTTCACTTGTTAAAGCAGCTCTCATGCAAGAGGCTTTCTGCAGGCATTGCTGTAATCTCTTCTCCTGCTTTCACAGACTCCTCTGGATGTTTTCCTCTTCTTTCCCACCACACAATTTATGTCTTTTGGTTTTTCCTCAAGTGAAAGCCTTCTTTGTTCAAGTAATATTGATTCTGAATTTCTTCAGTGCTGTTATTTTCCTTTCTTGCTTTATGGCCCTTTCACCTGGGTTTGAGTGGCTGTGCTAGAGTGTGAACAGGTGAACAGTGCAGAAGCAGCTCGGGTATGGGCTGAGCAGCATTGTGAACTGTGTGCAGGCTTGGTCTGGAGCAGCCCCTGAGAAAACTAAAATTGATCTGCCCCTTTCTGGTGAGAGCTGAGCTGTCATGCTTCCAGCTCTTTGCCATGGAGTAGCTCACCACTGCACTTACCCCTCAGTCTGTAAATGTGATAAACTCTCTTCCTCTGTCTGTGCCTTTAGTTTGGTGTGCTCAGAGCCAGAGGGTGGGAGTAGCCCCTCTGGTTACACAGATATCCAGAGACCTTTCTGTGCTCAGCTAGTTCTTGTGTCACTAAAGCTGATCCCTGTGCACACCTTGTACCTCTGAGGATCTGAGGACATCTCAGAGATTTTTCTGTTTATACTGTTGAAGCTTTTTGTAATTTTGAACAAAACCAGTGTCATTTTTTGAGTATTCTGGTTTCCTGGTGTTAGCTCTCAGCTGATACACAGAACTATGCCTGGTTAGCTCGTGTGCAGCTCCACCTGTGGCACTCCTCAGATATTCTGCAGTCTATTAAGCTGGAAAGATTGTGACATGGTTTGGGAGATGGTGTACCTGCATCCTGGCAAGCAGGAGTAAAGGGAGGGAGCAGTAGAGCCCAGTGGAAAGGGCACTGGACTTAGGCTGAGCTTTTCTTTTTTCCTTTTTACTGATTCCTGACCTTAGGGAAGTAATTTACTCTTTCCTTCTTTCCTGCCTGTGTCAGGAAGCAGGCAATACTGAGCATCTTTTAGAGACATTTTGAAATGTGGTGTTAAAAGGACTGCTACTGCTGAATGTTGTGGTGGAAAGCACAGAGCTTGGTTTTCTTTTTTAGCACTTCTCCTTGCAGTACTATCCATTAAGAATTCATAATTCAATCTTTCTGAGTGAGTGCAGTGATCAGAAGGTAGATACAAAACATCAATATTTTATTACATGCCAGTTTATGTTGAAAAGCCCTGCTTAGGTGTTAGGGCAGTTGAGTCCCATCCAGCTGAACCTTGAGGTGGTGAATGCTGGTCCCTGCAGAACAGCAAACACCACAGCATTCCTTACCTGGGATCTGTGATGGAAATTGCTCTTGAGCAAATGTTTGCTAACAGTTTGTTCTACACTGGGAAACACCTACCATGCATAACCAGTTTCATGGCTACTGTAGTCTCCTCACTTGTTTTTCTGCCAGGCACTGCAGGCTTTGTGTGTGCTGTGTGCATGGCATTAAAAGCTTCTATGGAATTTCTCACTCACAGGGAAAATATCAACTGTAGGGATTTTGAGTGCTATGGCAGTGCTGATTCCCAGCTGGAGTGCACAGGAATAGTCTGCTTTGTCCTTTCAGCCATGAAGAGCTGAGTCCTGGGGTCACTGCTGCTGTCAAAGATTTGTCAGTGTTTCCACTGTGAACTCTCTTTAATTGGTTTGCAACTTGCCTGTCAGTCAGTGTATGAGTAGGAGTTTGGCCTCTGAATTGCAGTTTTGGGCAAAGTGTGTTTCTTGTTGCAGAAGTGCTGAATTGTTCTCACTGGGAAGCAGGACACAGGCTGTCATGATGCCTCTGCACTGAGCTGCTGCTCATCTACAGGAGAGGAACAGTGTTCAACTGAAGCATCTAGACATAAAAATTGATACTGCCTGAGTGTTCTAATGACAACTTCTTGTTAAAACAAATGGAAGAAGATTTTTGAGATGAGTTCCTCAAGGAGAGAACTAAACAAATGGCTCTTCAGATGTGATTTAAAGGTGGTGTCAGGAGGGGGCTAATGCAAGGAGACAAAAGCAGTGTCCAGGGGAAGCAAATCAGCTGCTGAATGATTCATGCAGCTCGACACAGTGTGTGAATGAAAGGTGATCACTGGCAGGATGTTATTAATGAGGCGGGAAGGCTGCAACTGATGTTTTGTTTTTCTGTCTCCTGAATCTTATAGGACAGCTGATACTCTCACTGGAAGCAGAAGCTCCCTAGGCAGGAATGCCATGCAAGATGAGCTCCTCTGATTTCTGAGAGTGCACAGCAAAGAGCTCTAGCAAAGTTTGGCTCAGTTGTCTTTCCAGGCCCCAGTAGGCAGCAGCAGTCTTCAGGTGGTTCCTCCCTCAGCATTCTCTTCTACAGGCTGATCAAACCCTGTTCCCTCAGTCTGCCCCTGTACATCCTATGTTAGCTCCTGACCCCACAGCTGAACACAGTATCCTGCATGCTGCCTGCTGAGTGCCATGCAGCAGGTGGGAATCCCTTCTCCTGGCCTGCTGGATTTGCTTTTTCTAGCACAGTGCAGTCTGAGTTAGCCTCTGTCACTCCAGTGCCACGCTGCTGGCTGGCCTTCAGCTTGTCCCCTAGAGCTGCCAGGTTCTTTTCTGCAGAGCTTACCTCTGCAGTCAGCCCCAGTTCAGGGGCTTGTCCCCACCCAAGTACAGGGCTGGGAATTTGTTGAGCTTCAGGAGGTTCCTGTTGGCCCATTCCTCCAGCTTCTGTTAATTAATAGTAGATTTCTTGCAGAATCAGTGTGAGTTATTTTCTCTACCTTGCTGCTTGAGTCATGATCCAGCTTGCTTTTAAAAGTTGCACCCTGGCACCTTTGACCATGTTTTTGTGTAAACATGAGTGCCTGTCTGCCTGAGGAGGAGAGACCTCCCTTCTGTTTGGTTCCTGATGGCACTTGCAACTGGAGTGACATCTGCCCATCCAGCGAATGTGCAGTTTGCTGTGGCTTGGATCAGGAGGGCTGCAGAGTCTTGGCTGTAGTCTTACTGATAGGCATTTTCTGCAGTGCCTAGACATGGGTGAGCTTGGGGCTGGGACAGGCAATTCCTTCAGTTTGTCCTGAGACTAGAGAAGTCATTAGAGAATCCTTGCTTGGAAGAGGTGTATGAAAATGCTTTTCCTGCTGCTGCCTGTGTCTCTGAGTGAGTGCACAAAGAGGAGGACTGGGAGGCTGATTGTCAGCCTCTGCATTTTAAAGGGATTCATCACAAAGTTGTTATGTAGGACATGCAGAAAACTGCACATCCTCTTCTACCCCAGTGGGACTCAGGCAAGATTGATCAGCATGTCTGAGAGAATAGGAGAGTGGCTCTAATTAGGTGGAATACGTTGTCTTGTATGAGAGAGCTGGGTGGCAGTCAGGGGAGCTGTGTGCTGTGCAGCCCAGCGTTAATGAGTGAAAATTGGGCTGGCAGAAGCTGTGCTGTTCCTGCAAGATGTGTGGTTAGAGGAGCCTGCTGTCCTAATTGGGCTGGGCAAAGGGGGGACTGCTCCTGCTTCCTGTAGTGCCCTCGTTAGGTCGTGTGCCATGTCAGGTTTGCAGGGCATGACTGGGAGCAGAGTACCCAAATCAGATCAGTGTGGCTCATCTCTCTGTCTAGTCAATCTTGACAGTGCTGGATGGTGCCTAGTTGTACCAACTCTGGCAGTTTGGGTTTGAAAAACACAAGTATCGTCAGGAAGCAGTAAAATTGCCTGCTGCAGTAAGCACACAGTCACATTTGTTTTTATCATTCCTGATTGTTAAGATTCACTAATGTTGGTGCTTATGAGGACTCTGCTGAAGTGGTCTCTGTGCTCCTGGCACTGGTGTTCCTGTGCCCCACTGCAGTGATATGTTACCAGCTGGGTTGGATCGTGTCATGAGCACGCTGGCCTAAGGGCAATCTGCTTCTGATACTCGGTGTCTGCCTTGGCTTTGGTTCTCCTTAACACACAGCACATGTCTCCATCGCCGTGGTAGACTTGCTTCAGGAGCTAACAGATATAGATACTCTCCATGAGAGTGAAGAAGGAGCTGAAGTCCTGATAGATGCTCTAGTAAGTAGTAAACTCTGCATTATTTCAATGCCTGAACAGTGTCTGCCTCATCCAGCCCAGCAGCAAGCCCTCTGCCCTGCCACACTTCCCACAGCTGTGGCTATCAAGATTGCCCACACTGTGATGAAGGGAGCCAGCCCAGGAGCCTGCTCCTTGGCACCTGGAGTGCTGTACTGAGGACCATGCTCTGTCCTAACACTTCCTTCTTTGGAAGGAACATGCTCATATTGCAAAGTTAGTGTAGCCTGGGAGATTTTTCTCCTGCAGGGAGGGAGAATGAAGTAATGTTTGTGACTTGGACATGTCCTGTTGAAAGCAGGAGATTGATTAGTGTTTTTCTTCCTGCAGAAAAGGGTGACCTCTGTTCACCCGTGAAAAACTGTGGCTTGTGGCAGGGCTCTGATTGTTACCTGAAGGACAGGGAGGCTGTTGTGATCTCTGGCTAACCTTTTGCACAGGAGACCAGTCCTCTTCTACCAAGTAGCTTGGTTTCACACCCAAAACCTGTGTTTGAACTGGGCCATCTGTTCTCACAGGGAGAGTACAAGTTGTTTTTAACAAGGAGCAAAAGCGTCAAAACTTTCCTGTGACAGAGCTAATGGGCTTGGGGGGAGCAGGAGGCTTTAGAGGTAATGGGATCCCTTTTGGCACAGAGATTAAACACCCCAGAAAATAGCTATGTGCAGTAGGAGATGTGCTGCTTGACCTTGTGTGGTGCCTGCCTGGTTAGCTCTCCCAGGTGCCTCCTGGCCCCCATGGTGATGGGCCTCCCCTTTTCCTGGCATTAGCACCTGGCCTGCAGGAGGAGGGTGCTGAAGCAAGCAGAAGCCCTCCAGAGAACCTGTGTCCAGCACAACTCGAGACTTGCTTGTCTGTCCTACCTTCCAGCAGCTTCTGCTTGTGAATTGATGTTTGTGAATCACTGGGGCTGTGTCTTGTTCTGTAACTATTGTGTTGAAATGGAAAGACACAGAATTACAGGTTTGCTTTTGTTTGGTTGCCCTGTTTTCTGCTACAGTTCTTGTCCAGTCACTATAATGTTACCTTTCAAAGGTTAATGACATTGGCCCAGAGCTGGGTTCCTCTGGCTGGCCTCTAGGCTGCTCTTAATCACTCTGCCTTCATGGGAGGATTGTGGGGTGAATGAAATGGGAGAGAGAAGCTGCTAGAGATGATGTTCTCTATAAAGTGTGCAGCTAGGTGGTAAATCAAGTTAAGTTTTTTCTGTTTCCCTTGTCACCAGTCCACTGTAATAGCCAAGTTTTAGAGGTTTTATTGTCCTCTTTGAAAGAAACAGGTCAGGCATGTCTTGGGAGAAATGTTTGGATATCTGCTTTTTAGATTACTTGGTTTTTAAAGCAGTTGTAATGTAGGGTGTCAGCGAAGCCTTCCCAGCACCTGGGACGTGCTCACTGGGCCCAAAGCTAGGAAACAGTGCTTGAATTGGAGATGTTATTTTGTTTAACTCTGCCAAGCTTGTGCCCACAGTGGAAAGTTAGCCAGAGTTGGGCTGGATTCTGACCAGATGCATCTTTGAAAGCATCTTTGTTGTGTTAGTTTGTGAGGAGGAGGCTCCACCTGCAGAGGTGGGGTCCTGCTCCTGCTGTTGGCTTGTCCAGCTTGCGTTAGCTTGCTAAAGTCAGCCTGGTGCGTCCATCGTGCTAGGGTATGAATGCAAGGCTTCAGCTGGTGATCATCCAGCTTCTGGGTTTGAACCTGCATGTGTGAGTGTTCCTTCAGTTTTTTTGTACCCATTAAGGTGGAGAAGCTAACACAAATGTGGGCAGAGCAGCAGCAGGGAGCTGCAGAGCTGACAGCCTGCGTGTCTGTGGTGGTTTGTGGTGCCTCACACTGTAGAATTCTGAGGGATTATAAATCCATCAGGCTGGTTCAGGAAATAAGACTATGACAAGATGCTTGTTTTCTCCAGGTGTTTTCTGTCTAATCTGAAACACTAAAGTTGTTTAATTAATTAGCACAAGCATAGTGGCAGATCTGTTTGGTGATTCCTTTCACTTCCTCTGAGGTTTTACAGCAAAATTGTTAATGTCTTCTGACCATGTCTGGCAGGATGTTTCAGAAGGGCTTGTTGCGTTTTGTTATTTGTGAACCTCCTCCTTTGTTCTTCACCTTCCTTTCTCTCAGACTTCTTTCTCAGCTGTTTCTCTTTCCTCTGACCCTGGTGATTTAGGTGGAGGGCCAGGTCGTGGCCTTGCTGGTCCAGAATTTAGAGCGCCTGGATGAAAGTGTGAAAGAGGAAGCTGATGGTGTCCACAACACCTTGGGTAAGTGGGTTCCTCTTGCTTCTTTCTGTAGTTTGTACAAGGGGGTGGGTTATCACTCCCCTTCCTTCCCTCCCCACCTCCTTTACCTTGAACCACCAACACTGTTAAAGGACCTGGTGCAGCTTCTGTTATGTGGTGTTTAGGCCATCATCCACTGCTTTCAGTCCTTCAGGACTGTAACCTCCTGAGGACTGGAGGAATGAGAGAGACTAGAAACAGGAGTTTTGGAATCTGTACTGCCACTGTCGTTAGTTTAGTTTTGTGCAGTGAGAACTGCTGTTGGAGTAATGGAAAATAGGTTAGGCTTCTTCAGCAGGAGCTGGTGTCACTGAGGATGGGTGCTGTGGGCAGTGTGAAAACTGAAAGGGAGTCGTGCACCTGAGCTTAGGTCTCACTCCCAAAAAGGTGGTTTTGCAAATGAGATGTAACTTTGAGACAAGCAGTGCAGCTCTTGGAAGGACCTGGCAAAGCAGTGCTGATACAGGCCTGAGCTGAGCAGCAGGGGGGTGAAACTGTTGTCTGTTTGTCTCCTCAGCCATCGTTGAGAACATGGCAGAGTTCCGGCCGGAGATGTGCACCGAAGCGGCGCAGCAGGGCCTGGTGCAGTGGCTGCTGAAGAGGCTGAAGGTGAGCTTGCTTTCCTGTTGCCATTTGGGAGTTATCCCCTGCTCTGGGAGCTGAGGTGCTCGGGGTGGTGTTTGGCACCATGTTAAAGGCCCAAGGCTGTTTATTCTTGGCTCGTTCTGTTGATGCAGGTTGTCTTTGTGGTGAGCTCTAACATCAGTGAGTTCAGAACTTGCATCAAGCTCAGAAGTGTCTCTTGTAACTTACTGCAAAGTAGCAAGATGGAAGGACATGGCTTTATGGGAGAAAATAAATCTGGAATATCTGAACTGCCTACACAATCCCCAGCAAGTCTGAGTAGAAGTCATCTCATTTTTGTAGTGTTGCCTAGCAGAGTATCTGAGGTTGAGTCTAGACCAGTCTGTAATAACATCATTTAAAAGAAGCCACTTTTGTGTGTTTCTGTGTGGAGAAGCCAAGCTGAGGACAAAAAGTTAGACCTTGGAGCTTGTGTCCTCTGCAGTTTTAGTTCAAATGGACACACTCCTGTCTTGTCTTTATGCTGTAAACGTCTTGCAGTGCAAGGGGACTTTTTTCCACCAGTTTGATGCCTCTGTGTTGGATTTCTGGTCCATGGCTGAAGCCTGTGGGAGTGTAAAAGCTGCCCAGTGAGCAAGGACACTAATAAAGACCATTTTATGCCTTTGCTTCCAACACTTCTAACACTTTCCTGAGTTTCAACTGCTGTCCTTGTTTAGCTGCTGGTGGGGGTAGCCTCTTCTTTGAACTCATCTAATTGCCTTTTGGATTCAAATTACTTTTTGATGCTCTTAGCATCCTGTGGCAGAGGTGCACAGTTTAACTCTGACCTTGTGTGAAAAGATGTCTAAATGTTCCCTGGAAAATACTGTAGGAAAGGAATGGCCAAGTTCAGGTCTGTTACACAGCAAGCAAAGGAAATTTAGCAAACATTCTGCTGTTCTCCTAACCCTGTTGATAAGGCATTAGCACTTCCATACTTAAATGTCTTGGTGGTTGGGAGTCTTCTGAATCACGGAAGTACTCTGTCAGCTTTTAAGTGTGCAGATATCCCTCTGTGCACCTCAGATACTTGTTAGCAGAACTGACCTATAATTTCTTGCTACAGGTAGTAACTTAATTACATTCCTTTTCCTTAAAACCCAAAAGTGAAGTTAATTTTGTTGCAGGCAGGAGCAGGCTGCTGCTGCTGTGTAATTACTTTGGCAGCTGAAAGACTTAGAAACTTGGGAAGGAGAAATAATCACAACTTGGATTCCTCTCTTGGTGCCACAGAAAAGGAATGTTTGAGGCACTCACACCTTGGTGCTGGATGTGTCTCCCCTTTGCTGGCACATGTTCACTTTGGGTTTGGGGAGGTGTGGTCAAGCAGTGCTTCTCCTTCCTTTACCCACTGTTGTGGGGAGCCCTCACCCAGGTGCCCTAGCAGTGCTTGGTCTGGAACTTCTCATCCTGACAGGTATAGTTAGGATTAAACCAGGGTCTCAGCATCTGGGTAGAGCATTGTGCTGCTGAAGAATGTCTGTGAGATGACTTTTAAAATCAGGTGCTGTCTAGGTGTCAGTGAGGACATCTGGTACCCAGCAGCATGGGGATTTCTGTTTCTGACTGCATTCCAGGCCGGATAATTGCATTCTGCCTGTTCGAACGGCCTCGGAAAGCTCAGGTGGAGAGCTTAATAGCTCCCTTCTCCCACCATCAGCAGGGTCTGAGGATGCTGTGTGCAGCCTTGAGAGAGCAGAGCATTGTTCCCTAAGGCTGCGGGACAGCAGTTGGTGCTTGGAAGCATGATGTGGTTGCTATAAATGCTGTCACCTGCAGCGTGATCAGGGATTGTCTGGAGCAAAAAGCTTTATTTAAAGTCAATACTTGGTGGCAGTTGGGATCTTCCCATTTTTCATGTTTCTGTGTTCACAGTGCTTGTGTGCTGTGACCTTTCCTTCTGCAGCAGGTCAGGATAATTGGCCCTCACATTGCCTTGCCCAGGAAGGTTCACTCAGCCAAGCTGCGGGGAGTCATGCATTTGGGGAGAAAAATTGTGGGTGACAAATGGTGTAGTTTACTCCTAGTACTTAGAGCTTGCTTGGTGGGGGTTTTTTTACCCCTTTTGAGCAGTGGCATACAAATAGCTGGTAACTGATGATTCTTCAGTCTGTTTTGTTTGCTTAATGAATTCCTTCTGTGAACCAGCTTACATTATTATCTGAAGGGCTAATGTTCAGTCTGTTTCTGTGGCTGAGGCAGCTTTGGCAGCATGCAAAAAACATACAGTTCAGATCAGATGCAGTGTTCAGGTCTGGTTACAGTTCAGAATTCAGGGATTTTTGTTTTTCTTCTAATTCAGCCTTTTGGGTTTCATTATGATATTTTTAACAGTTGAGTATGGAAGCAATGTATGAAATGGAAGTTATGTGCTCGTGCAGGCTAAACCCCTCTCATGTTCTCCTGGCTGTGATGTGATCATCTGGCAGTTAATGTTTACTGTTCCTGTGATGTAGGTTCTGAAATGTTGCTTTTGCTGACTGTCAGAATAGGGCTGAGCCCCATGCACTCAGAACACCAGGGAAAGTTTAGCCCAGGAGGAAGATTCCATGTTGTGAACAAGTGGAGACTGTTCTCAGGGGTTTTGAGCCAAGTTGGTCAAACCACTCATGTGGGACATTGTGAAGGATCAGAGCACAGCCCCCACCCCCTGTCACCCCTGAATCAGAGAGAATTATCACTGTTTGGTCTCTGAGACAGACTGCAGAATTATCCACTGCCGTGTTTTGGTTTCAGTGATGCTCACATGTTTGGTGATTTGATTTGTATGTTTTGTAGTGAGACAGAGAGCTGTGCCCTGAAGAGCCTTTTGTTCCTCTTCACCAACAGGCTAAGATGCCTTTTGATGCCAACAAGCTGTACTGCAGCGAGGTGCTGGCGATTCTGCTCCAGAATAACGACGGTGAGACCTGTCCCTGGTGTCAGCAATCTTTTAGGGGAGGATCCAGGCTGCTCTCAGATCACAGCAGTACTCCCCTGCCCTCGGCTTCCCTTTGCTCACGCTCTCTCCTCCACATACCTCCTCTCTTTCTCTGCAGCTTTTGTACTCTGTCAAGCCATATTGATTTTGTTCACTGATGTATCAGTGTTAGATGGCTGTAAAATCTGACAGTTAGCTTCATTTTTCTCTTTCTTTTCCCTCTTCCCCCCACCTCTGTCTAGACAACAGAGAATTGCTTGGGGAGCTGGACGGGATCGATGTGCTGCTTCAGCAGTTATCCGTGAGTAATTCACAGTTGCTCTCCCTGCAGTCAGGAGACTCACAGGCAGAGTGTGAGGAGGTGGAAGAGGTTCTGGGTGTAGCAGTCTGTGGGTACTGAGGCACAGTGGTGCTTTTTGTTTAGTGGTGGCATAGTCCCTGCATAACTTCCCCGCATGTGTGCCGTCCATAGGAAGTGAGGCTTTATCCCCTTTTAAAGATGTTAACGTTGAGGCACGCACAAGTTAGATTATTCTGGTCTAGTTGCATGGCAAGCCTGAGATAGGCAGGGTTGGAGGTTGGAAGTCTTCAGCATTCTGCACTCCAGGCCCTGGGCTACGTTCTGCCTGTATTTGAGCTAGCTAGAGGTAATGTCTTGATTGTTCACTTGTGTTTCTGGAGGCAGTGATGCCTGCAGCACCCTCAGGTGTGTGTGGTGCCAAAGAGTTCTCTGGTAACAAGCTTATGCACACCATTATGTGGGGCTTGTGCATTTCCCTGTGCAGGCCCTGCACTGTCACCTGTTGGGCTGCTGCACATGGGTGGGTGTGCAGGCAGGGCAGGGGAAAAAGCAGCAGAGTCCCAAGGGAGAGCATCTCGGTGGTGTGTGGCTTCTGGCTACACACACCAGATACTGAAGGCTTGTGATGTGTTATGTTCATGTACACTCTGCAACAGCATGGAGCTCACTGGCCCTTCCACTTTGGGGGGGTTTTGCTTGCTTTGTCGTGCAGGTGTTTAAACGACACAACCCCAGTACAGCGGAAGAACAGGAGATGATGGAGAACCTGTTTGACTCCCTCTGCTCCTGCCTGATGCTCAGCTCCAACCGTGACCGCTTCCTGAAGGGCGAGGGTCTGCAGCTGATGAATCTGATGCTTAGGTACCCTGATAACTCTGATTTTCCTGCCTGCTCTTGATGTACCAAGACCATTCTGGCTAGATACCTGGAGTGTTTAGTTTATAAATTTTTATGCTAGCATATTTGTCTCTTCTCTTTCTTTTTTCCCAGCATGTAAGCTGGACCTTCTTAGACATACAAGCTCCACTCTTTAGCTTTGTTTCCTCAGAACTGGGGTTACTGCAATAGCTGCTGGAAAGTACCAGTGCAGGTCTGTGTGGGAGACAACAAGGTAGAAGAGTGCTGTAGGCCAGGCCACTAATCCTCTCAGGATTTAAAAGACTCCTGTGAGGGTAAGAGAGAATCTTTGGATGTCTCTAGGGAAAATGTTTTTCCTTTTGTTCCCCAGTTCAGGCTGCTCTGTGTTGTGTATCCTCTGAGCTGCTGAATTTGTGTGGATGTTGATTCAAAAACTCCTTTTGTGTAATGGGCATAAATATGCATTTCTTGTGGTGATGTGTCTTGTCCCACTGTCAGTCTCCAGGGCCCCTCTGCTCTCTTCACTTCTGCTTCCTCACACGGTGCTGAGCTGCGTGGTGTGTGCTGGGCACGGCAGGGCTCTGTCTGCCCTTCCTGGTGTGCCAGGCTGCCTGTGGTGCCTGGTTAGCAAACACCAACAAGAAGTGGTCTACTTCTGCAGTGTGTGGCTGGGGAATGTGCAGCAGCAGGGAACTGAATAAATAACCAAACATGGATTATTCAAATAGGAACACCAGGCTTTCTGGAGGCTAATGAAAGCAAATTTCCAGTGCTGAGAGCGAAGGGGAAGCCTCCCTCTGCCTCAAGTGCTAAGCTGCTAAGCTAGCCTTGCAGAACTGATCACTGGAGTGCTTGTGCCATGTAGGTGGGACTCACTCTTTGGATTTTTGATAGCTTTTTCCACATTTTTGGGCTCTGCTGTTCACCATTCTCTGTAGTGGGACCCAGCTGGAAAATCATGGCAAGAGGGAAATTTCTCCCTGGATGCATTTCCCATTCCACTCAAGTAGCTGTGAGGGGGTTAGGAGGGGCAAAGCATGACCTAAGTGCCAGCAGCAGCTGTGTCTAATGGATGGGGTTTCCAAAACCTCAATCTTTTGACACTTGGGAACCTAACTTATTCTGCAGTCCACATGGGATTGGGAAGGTGACAGTGGGGAAAAAAGGAACAGTTCATGGATGTTTTCTAGAAGCTTCTATCACTACTGTCTGTAAGCAGGGACTGTACTGACAGTTGAGTTCTTCTTTTTTTTTTTTTAACCTCACCTAGTGTGGTTGTGAGAAGCATAAAAGTTGACGTTGTTCTTACCTGGCTGTTTGAGGAAGCAGTGTGAGTTGATGATTGACCAAGGCTTATCCCCAGAGCAGCTCCCCTGGGGCACTGACTTGTCCTGCACTGCAGATCTCAGGTGGAGGGAGCAGCACCTAGGTGGACAGAGAAAACATCTTGCTTCTAATGGTGTCTTCAGACTAGAGATGAAAGCGTGAGGCTGGTACTTTTACTGCTGACTCACATTTTCTGTCTTCTGAAGAGGTGCCAGCCACAATACTCGAGTATTTCACACTCTCCAGGTTGCTGACATGTCACTTCTTTCCTATACACTTTCTTTTTTTGTCTTCCTACTCCTAATGAATGAAACCTCAGGATTCTGACACAAGTGATGGTATGTGTAACCTGAAACCCCTGGCCCCAGCACCTGCTTGTGCTGTGCCCGTAGCTGAGCCTGGCTGCAGGGGCCAGAGCTGCAGAGCTGTCCTGAAGCTCTTGTGTTTGGTACATGTGGCATTTCCTCACCAGTGCTGTAAGCTGCTTCTTGTAGGTGTGACACAGGTGTGACTGTGTATGTGTTACTGAAGGTCTTCAGAGCCACAGGACCATGGTGCTGAGCTCTGCTGTCTCTTGACATCTCTTGAACACCAGCTTTCTGGGCTCTGTGTTCTGGTGCTTTGTCAGGAGTAAGTAGTATTAGAAAATGACCCTGGAGTCATGTGCTCTGTGGAGAGAAGAGGTGGTTAGGGTAAAAACACTGGTTTGTGGTGAAGAAATTAGGGGATGGATGTGAGGCGAAGGTGGCTGCATTGGGAGGAGGAACTCTGGGCTGTGTGGGAACTGACACCACAGTGTTTTGGTGTTTGTTTGCCTGTGAGTTTTTTTTACAGATGGTAATGTCCAGAAGATATTAAATAGCTGTTAATTCTGTTAACTTCTGCTACCATTGGGAGCTCCCTTGGTGTGTGAGAGAAGCTTGGTGTCTCTCAGACAGCAGTGCCTTGGCAAGTGCAGGCAGACAGGGAGTGGAGAGCTGTGATCCAGAGAGCTGCACAGGAGCTTTACACTGCTGGATCTGGTGATAAACAACAGAGAATAGAAATGCCATTCAGTTGTGACTGGCCACCTCGCCCACAGAGAAGGCAGAATATCTTTCTCTCCTGTTGGTGTCCTCTGAAGATGAGGGGAGAGATCTGTTATGTTTTGGTTTTACTTTGAAGGCAGTTAATCATTGTGCCATGGGCTGTGCAGATGAAAGGACAAGTAAGCAAAGTTGAAAGTTTATTGACATGATGTGAGATAGATGAGCCCTGTGAGAGCAGCCTTGATTCTCCAGGGCTGTCCTGGAGAACATGACATTCTGTATCTAGTGCTGCCCAGCACTAGCCAGGCTGTTGTGTTAATAATGCCCATGCACAAACCTGCAGAGAGGTGAAGTGTCTTTCAGCTGAGCATTTCATGTGCTGGAGAGATTCCTGCAGACAGTGGTGAACACAGGACTGCTCTCTGTGGTGCTGAGCCTTAGAATCGCTGGCCAGCAGCAGAAGATGCTGGTGCGTTGTGTAGGCTGCTGCTAGTTCATGGGGAACAGGGAGCACCTGAAAATGAGCACAGTGTGGCTGATGTCTATAGCACATGTCCTGGAGATGGTGGCATGGTCTCAGACTTGCAGTTGGCCACTGGGATGGAGCTACACTGAGCAGGGATGTGGGAGGTGAGTGCTAGGAGAAGAGCACAGTGAGAAGTACAGAGGCTGTGACAGCAGAAATGATGTAGGAAGCTCTGAAGTAGGATGAGAGTGCAGGTATGTGTAATGGTTTGATTTGCATCACTTCAGCAGTGCAGGCTTGTTTATTTTATGGGGTGTCTTTATCAGCAAAAAGATGCTTTGTTTAAGGTGGTAGCCACCAGTGGTAAGTGTATGAATGTCACATAGAATTAAATTCCTTTTTTTTTCTGTCAGGAAGCACTTTTTAGTTCCCAGTCCCTCAGCCTTCCCTTGGTAACCTAAATGCAGTTTACCTTGCAGAGCCAAAAGAGAGAAAAACAGGCTTGTAATGTCAGTTCCTTTGCACACATTGACAGGAAGCTTATTGCTTTTGCTGTAAAATTGTGTTAAGGGTTGGAGGAGATGCAGCCACTCTGTTCTCAGGGGATGTGTCAAGAAGATTCTCTGTTGCACAGGAAAAATGACGTGTGGCTTTCCTGTTCCTGCTGGAAGGTGTGGGGGGTGTGCTCATAGACAAAGGGAGCTCATGGGAGTCTGCATCACTTGGGCAACAGCTGTTCAGTGGCTTTTTGTGACCCTCAAGAGAGCATTTGGTCCTGTACAGCAAAACCAAAGTATGACCTACTGCGGGGAATCCTGATCTGGCAGGGGGTTGGACTAGATGATCATTTGAGGTCCCTTCCAGTCCCTACTGTTCTGTGGGAATGCACAACTCTGTACAGCTGCCCAAAGCTTGGCTAGAGCTGTTTCAGGGTATGCTTTTTATGATTATTAAAATCCTTCTGTGTTTTCTTGTCCTGCTGTTCCCAATGACCCCGTGGAACCTTGCACTGTCTCTTTACTAAATCTTCCTGTTAATTAAACAGAACCAATTCATGCTGCACTCTCCCAAGAAATCCAGTGTTCTGCTTTTGCTTCTGTTTTGGAGGGTGAGAGATTGTGTTATGCTAATGAACAAAGTCCAAATAATGCTGGCAACTCTTCTTTTTGACACAAGAAATGTACCAGAAGAGTTCTCTCAGATGTAAAGGTGCTAAAAGGAGGAGAGCAGTGGCTAGCAAATGAGGCTGTAATTCAGAGCTCCCTGTGAAGACTGAGGTCACTCCCTGTTAGGTGATACCCACGTATGCTTGTCTTTGAATTAGTGTTCAGCTGAAAGTTACCTCAGTAAGCACAGATGAGACCAAGATAAACTGCTTGCCCTCCAGCAGAATAAATGTTTCAAATAAAATCAACTCTAGACAGCCCAGTCAAGCAGCTATTGATCTCTAAAAACCTGAACTTAAACCCAATGAATATTTCAGAGTTCAGCTCTGTGCAACCTTCCTAAATGCTGATCAATATGCAATTACTTCCCCTGGAAACATTTCTTATATTGTCTGGCCTAAGAAGTGCTTTGTTTTTAGCTCTCCTGGAGAAGAGACAGTCCGAGGAGGAAGATGGGAGGTGGTGGGGCTTACGACCATCCTGCCCCAGGGGGTGTCCTCCTGGCCTGGCCTCTGGGGGCTCTCGTTCTTCAGCTCACTTTGGCTCCTGGTCTGTTGGGTTATGGGGTGCATTAGCCACTGCTTTTTCAGTTCACATTTCTCAAGATATTTTTTGATGAATTATAAACTCTTGTTTCTGGGTTGAGAGGTCCAGGACCTTTGGAGATCATTTCCAGACCATCTGTGTGTTGCTGGTGTCAGTTGCCAGCATCAGCATTCTGAACTGGAACTGAAACACAGCAGCCCAGCATCTATCTGCATCCTTTAGATAGGTTTCTGGAGGCAGAGTTTTCTTTATTACAGCTGACCACCAAGCTGTGCTTGCCAGCCCTACTCCTTTATTGAGCTGGATTATTGCTAGATCTAAATCCTGCTCTCCTCGCCATGACAGCGTTTGCCTTCTGCACCCAGCAGTCTCCCCTGCCAGTTTGTGCAGGGTGTTGGAGATATAACTTCCCAAGAGCCAAGAAATAAGCAATAAGATAATAAACCCATAACAATAAAATACATAAAATGAAATTAAAAAAAAGGAAAATAAAAATAAATAGACATTAAAAAAGAAATAAGGAGCATTCCCAAACAGCTTTGAGAGGAGCATCTGCTGATACAGTGTTTTGGCTTCTTGAGGAAGATCTTGTTTAGAGACTCTGCTCAGTCTTCATGCTTCCCTTGTTGTATTCATTTCCCTTTTTCATGGTCTTTTTTTAAAGCAGTGTGGTCCAAAGCCTCTCCTGCCCTGAAAGGTTTAACTTGCCTCCTTCTCTTCACAGGGAGAAGAAGATTTCCCGCAGCAGTGCCCTGAAGGTTCTGGACCATGCCATGATTGGCCCAGAGGGCACAGACAACTGCCACAAGTTTGTGGACATTCTTGGCCTTAGAACCATCTTCCCTCTCTTCATGAAATCACCCAAAAAGATGAAGAAGGTTGGAACAACTGAAAAAGAACACGAAGGTAAGTGGGCTTCCAGATGTGCTTACTGTCATGGAGGAGGTGAACAGAAGGCAAGTGTTTGAGAAGTACCTGCAATAGGGGAGGGAGCAGCATGTGGAGGGGGAAATGGCCCAGGCAATGTGCATCCAGGAGGGAAGGGCACAGGGAGCAGGGAATGGCCCAGGGTACAGCACGTTGCCAGTCCTGCCAGGGCTGCTCTGCAGCTCTCTTCAGTCCTGTCACAGGCTGGCTCTTGGTGACACACTTGCCCTGCTTGTTCTGGGATGGGCAGTTGCTGGTGATTCCATTTCATCTGCTGTTAATAAGTTACTGTGCTCCTGCAGGGTTTGTTGTTTGAAGCTCCGACTCTTTGATGCAAAACTCTTTTGAGAAGAGTAATGAGGCAACTACAAATGTCACCTCAAAAGCAGTGTTTTCATGGCTGTGAGCACTGAAGGGTGACTGGATGAACATCAGGCACTGCAGAAATAAACTGCATGCTTTTGAAGATGAATTTTTGCTTTTTCTTTCCTTTTTTTTCCCTCCTCTCTCCTGGAAAACTGCTTGAACAGAAATCTGCTGTGGAGTGCTGCTGCAGCACCTTTGCTGAGCTGGCTCCAGGGTCAGGCTCTCCTGCTTCTGACAGCATTCCCTTTTCCATTTTGGTGATAATTGACTATGTCTTGGAAGAAACTTTAACTGTTGCCAGTGATGCCTGGAGTTTGATGCCAGTTCATTACACATCAGTTCTATAAAGGATGAGTATTGTCAAAAGCTGAAGAGGTGTGAGTGGGGCTCAGGCTTGCCTGGTATCCATCCTTAACCAAGGAAAAATGGAAGGGAGCAGCAGTAAAATGAGAGCTCAGAACCCAAATCCCTTGCTTTGGTTCTGTCCTTGCAACTCAGGTGGAACCAGGAGTCCTAATGTTCTCCCAGGGAAAAGCAGGGAGGTGCTGCCTCCTGCTGACCTCGTGCTGCCTGGGGCTGAGCAGCCTCTTGGTCTGGAAGACCTGCAAAACTGGGGCAGCTCTGGGGGCATCTGCTTATTCTCCTCCCTCCTGAGGACAGGGTGGTGAGGAAGAGGAGGGACAAATTCAGCAAGCAGCTGTTTTCTTCTTGAAATCTGTGCCAGTGGTGGTAACTACATTTGCTCTTAAGCACCAACATTTCAGGCACTGGTGAGGCCACACCTGGAATCCTGGGTTCAGTTTTGGGCCCCTCAACACCAGGAAGGACATTGAGGTGCTGAAGTGTGTCCAGAGAAGGGCAATGAAGGTGGTGAAGGATCTAGGGCACAAGTGTTGTGAGGAGCAGCTGAGGGAACTGGATTCTCCTGGAAAGGAGGTTGGAATGAGGTTGGAGTTGGTCTCTTCTCCCAAGGAACAAGTGATAGAACAAGAGGAGTTGCACCAGGGGAGGTTCAGGTTGGACATTAGGAACAATTTCTTCCCCAAAAGGGTTGTCAAGCCCTGGCCCAGGCTGCCCAGGGCAGCGGTGGAGTCACCATCCCTGGAGGGGTTTCAAAGCCCTGGAGGTGTGATGCTGAGGGACATGGTTTAATGGTGACCTGGCAGTTCTGGTTAGTGGTTGGATTTGGTGATCTTAAAGGTCTCTTCCAACCGAAGTGATTCTGTCATTCCGTGCTGAAGAACCGATAACGACCTGTTAACGAAGGTAGCATGCAGTAAGGCAGTCTCAGGCTGTGAAAGCTGCAGAGCTGGACAGTGGGTTGGAGCAGGAGTTGGCAGTGCCATGGGCTGTGTGTGCACAGGTGGCCATGGGGGGAGAGCAGGAGCCTCCCTGCAGCCCGGGGGGATGATGCACACACAGGCTGCCAGCTCCTGCTGCCTTATCTGTCTGGTATTGTGTTGCTTGTCTCAGATAATGGTGAGGGGGAAATGCTGTCCTGTGTTCTGGGGTTTATGTGCTAAAACTGCAGAGTGCCATTGTGCTTAGATGATGGATTTAGAAGATGTCTTGAAATCTTAATTTGCAGTGTGAAAACAGGGTTGCTTAATTTTTCTTACTGAGGGAAGAATACAAGTGCCTGAGTAGACATCTGGGCCTGTGGCTCAGGTCATTGTCTTAGGTTTTCAGTTTGGGAAAGTGAGGTAATCTCTTGTCTCATCTGCTTCATCTTGAGACTGCAGATGACATTCGTGTGCAGTCCTGACTACCGGCAGGATGAGGTGGCAGTCAGGAAAACCCTGCCAGGCTCAGGTCCTAACTAGTACTGTGATAGAAAAATAACCCAGATGTGCCCTCAGGAGAGTGGAGTGATCTGTGCAAACAGCACTGGTGTCATGCCTCTGCCTCATTAATATTCAGGGGAAATGGAGGGCCTTAAGATGAGTCCAGAAATCAGTTTTGTTAAGATCAACTCTCCCTAAAGCACAGTGCTGGTATAAGTCCAATTTTCTTTGTTTTGCATCAGTGGGCAGGTGAGTTCCTGCATTTCCAGCTTGGGGAGTTAATTGAGATGCTTAACAGGGTTCCCCTGGAGCCTGTCACAGCCATTGTCCTGACACATGTACAAGCAGCATAGTATATGTTTTTACTTCCCCAAATGTTGCACCAGCAGTAGAGTAATTACTGTGTGCTCAGGGCACTGCTGGTCAATGGCTGGCTCCTGGGAGCCTGGGGCTGAGCAGGAGCATGTGGGCTGGGAATCGATGGCCTCTCTGCTGTGTTCATCCTGGGAACACTGCTTTCTGCATCTCTCTTCCTTTATTTATCAGGAAGCAAGCTTGTGTTCAGTCTTCTCTTGTCACCTTTTCCTGTAGAAACTTTATCCTGGGTTCAAACTGATTTTAAAACCCCTTCCAAATGAGTGAGGATGATTTCCTGTTAGAGCAGTGTCTGTGTGTGTCCCAGGGAGAGCAGACTCCTCTCTGCTAGGGCAGTGTCTGTGTGTGTCCCAGGGAGAGCAGACTCCCTTCAGGGACGAAGCAGAATGGCTTTGAGCAGAGGCATCAGTTCTGAGAGCTGTGCTGTGTTCACAGTGATGCCAGGGGGATGGTGTCTGGACTGGCACTCCTGCATGTGCTGGGAAACAGGGAGTTCTAAAGGGCTGTTAATCCTGGAGCCTGATTACAACTGCTTAAGGGTCAGCCCTGTTAAAACAGGGCCAGAGGGCTCTGCCAAGAGGTTGTCCACAGAGTCTCTGCCTCCTCTGCTCGTCTTGGGTGCCCCTTTGGCTGTGGGGACTGGCACTGGTGTGGAGTCTGAGGGGGCTGGGGCTGGCACCAGCAGGGTCTGAGGGGCTGGAGCTGTGGTCAGCTGCAGACACTCTTCTCCCTGAGCATCCAGTGCTGGATCTTCAGAGCACAGTCTCCTGTCTGTCTCCTCTTGTCTTTGTTGTATGGTTGTGTTGCTCTCTACATAAGAGGCAGTCTATAAAACCATGTTTATTTTATTGTCTGGAAGACAGTGTTCTGAATGTGACAAAATAATAAATACCCTGGTGGAAAAAAAGTCTCCATGTGACTTGGTGAGGTTTTATTTATTACAGAAATTTATAATCCAAATTAAATTTGATAAAAATAACTTTTCTGTGATGTGTTTCTCTCTGTTTTTAAAAGCCAGCATAAAGGTGGCAGTGCTGGTTAGCTGCATCTTAAACACTGTCAGTGTGTAAAAATTGTTTTACTCCAGGGAGCCTGTGAACAATTGAAATCCAAGCTGCAGATATTTATGCTCTGTATAGGCTGTGCAATTAGGAGGAGAGACAGGGAAAATTTCTTAACCATCTTTACGGATGATCTGAGCCTGAAGATTGGGCTGGGGATGTCTGGCTGGCTACACATTAGCTACACTTGAATTTTGCCTGACTTGGTACAGATCATGATATACTTCTGAGGGTATTAGGTTTGGGAGAAAAATCTCATTTGAAGCAATTTCCCTCTTTCAGAGGCAGTGAGGCAACTCAAAACAGAAATGCTTTGCAGCTGAAGACAGGCATGGCTTAGAGTTTTCTTGTGTCTATGGGGTCAGAATACTTGAGTATCCCTCTGGGTTGGGCCTTAAGGAGCCACAGCCTGCCCTTGTGGGGGGTGGTGTCCTGGGCAGGGTTTTGTGGTGAGGTGGTGCAATGGCCCTGGCAGGGTCCTCTGAGGTGCTGCTGGAGCTCTAGGCTCCTGCTGCAGATGCTGCTGGCTTCTGTGGGGCAGGTGTCCAGGCAGGTGAGGTGGAGAACTGGTGACAAGGAGTCCTGCAGAAATGGATTCATTCCACTAGATGCTCAGAGTTGGTTCTGTGGTTGACTGCTCCCTGGGATCCTCCTGATGAAGGACTGGGATCCTCTGGTCTAGGCAGAGCCTGAGCACCACAGACACACAATGATGCAGCACAGCTTGGCCAAAGCCTTTTGGTGTGGCTGTCTCTATGGTAAGTTAGTAACTCGTGGCAGTGTGATGTAGCCTGCAGCTATAGTGAGTGTTGAGAGAAAGGGAGAGGCCAAATAGTGGAGGAATTGTGCTTTGGTCTGAGCCTGAGGCCTACGTCACACACAGGGAATGGTGGCACCTGCTGTGTTAGTGTCTGACAGGGCACTCTGAGGGGAGCCTGAGTGCCCTGGAGCTGAGCTGGGGGGCAGAGGACGAGTGACCAGGGGGTGTGGCTGCAGGGAACGAGTGGGAATTTGGCTCTGGGTGGTTCATGGCATCAGTACAGGATAAGAGTTTAAGTGAAGCTTCTGTCCTGTCAGTGTTGATGTGGGGGTGGCGGGGGGATGCTGTATGAGTGTCTTGTGTTCTCAGATCTCTTCCGTGGCAGAGCTGAGGGTCAGCTCGTCTTCACTGCTCATAAGGGTGCAACAGCTGTTGGTGCTGGGCTTCCCACAGCCCCAGGCTGAAGCATTGGATGCTAACTTAAGATTCCTGAACAGTCTCAGGGAGCTAAAAGTGGAGAAAACACAAATTCCTTCAGAATCAGAGTTAGTTACTGAAGCAGTGGTAGCTGGTGTGATAGGCTGTGCATCTTCCTGCTCTCTGTCTGGACAGCTCTCTGCACTCTGCTTCTTCTTACTTGCAGAGTCTAATGAGCTATAGAAGGATGTTTGTCCAATTCATCTTCATTTAAATGCTTTCTCTTGACTTGGACGTCAGTTTTACTTAGGAATGCTTAATTTGATAACCTGAGAATTAGTTCAGCTGATTTCCAGATGAGAATTCCTGTCACTGTTGTTTTTCCCCTCCCCTGTTCTTCCTCTGCCATAAGGAAGCCTCTTTTGGAGGCACACAGCTCTACCCTCACTTCCTTTAAAAAAACAGCATCAAACCCCATTTGTTAGTAAGTAAACTCTTAGAGCTTGTAACACCCTGCAAGGCAGCACTGCCCTTGGAATGAATGCCTGCTGCAGAACGGTTCCCTGGGTAGGGAGGAGTGGGAAGGCAGCAGCAGAGAAATGGACTGATGAGAGTTATGGCTGTTAGCTGAACACCTCCTGCCAACCAGCAGAAAATATTTTCCATTTGGTGGTCTTCTGAAGGGAATACCTGGGGAAGGCATCAGTCTGCTTAAACAGAACTTTATTATGCCAATTTGTTATTTTTCTATCCAGCCTCCAGAATGTGGCAGGAATCTGTTATGTGAATGAGCCATGATGCTGAGTGCAGAGTTGAATTTATCTCAATTAAAGTTAGCATGCTCTGCAACAGGAACATCACAAACATAAACATTCTCAGTCAATAGAAAGGATTTTGTTTTGCATTCAGTCCAAGGCTCGGATTCCAGCTCACCAGAGGCAGTCTGTATGGAGCTTTTTCAACCTTTCCAGGCCCCACTTTACCCAGCAGTAAAATCAGTATTTCTTACTGTTATCAACAGTACTCTAAAAGGTTTTTCTTGGCAAAGCAGTGTGGTATTTGTGTGGGCAGCTCTTTTAAAATGCAGATTGTTAGTGCATGTGGAAGTGGATTGGCTCCTTAGGTGCTGCACCACTGACATGGCCTGTGCCTGGTTCCACCTGTAATCCCTGTGATGGACCAGACAGCAGCGAGTGCAGGAGCAGTCAGTCTGCTGTGGCTTTACAGCTGCATTGCAAAACCTCTGTCTGAACACGTTCCTGTGTGCAGAGGAGGCACTCCAGAAGCTGCCTCTTGGTGCTGCTCCTCTGCTGTGGGTTTGGGATGGGCTGGTTGCTCAGTGGTCCCATCGTGTCTTGGCCCTCGGTGTGAGCGTCCTCCCACCTGGCACTGGGGAGCTGCTGACTCTTGGGGTATGCCAGAAGCTCTGCCCTGGTTCCCCAGCAAACAGCCACGAAGCTGCAGAGTTTTGGGTACAGGAAGGGTAGAAGTTTCTGAAAAAAGTCTCTTTTTTTTTTTTTTTTCCTGGTACTTTCCTGTTCCTTATCCATGATTTATCTGAAGAGTTCTTTACAGGGCCAGAAGGCCTCTGAATGTCTTGGGTTCACCAGCACACCCTGTGCATCCACCTGCTGGCTGCTGTCCCCCTGCACCCAGGAGACTTCCCCTTCCTCCAGGAGAACACTTGCCTCCTCCCCATCAGTATTGCAGGCTTGCTCAAGCTTCCTCCCCTGCTAGGCAGGTGTCCCTTATAATGCTATGTAAAAAAAAGGGGAGGAGGAGGAGGAATAGTAAAGGCAGAGAGGTAGAGGAGTGCAGTGTTAGGTGTGATTTGACAGGACCTCCTGCTGCTGCAGCTGCCAGTGCCAGCCGTGGCACAGATTAATCTACATTCCAACAGGCTGCAGCTCGAGTCAAGATCGATCTAATTAGGGGCTTTTAAACACCACTCGCATGCTGAGCATCTCGTGCCTGTCTGGAGAGCCCAAGGTGCTCCCAGTCTGAGCAGGACACTGGTGCAGCTTGGTGAGCCCACGGGATGGGACCTGCCCAGGAGGAGGATGTGGCTGGGGCACTGCATCCTCAGCACCATGGGTGGTGGGAAGGGAACCAGCCAGTGGGGCAGAAAACAGCATTGTCTGCCCCACGAGGAAGAAGGCTATGGCTTCTCATAGCCATCCATTTGTGAGATTTTTGGGATGTTTTCATGAAGAAAGTTGTTCTTGATGTGCTCTAGCTGGCTGATAGTCTGTCCTTCCCAGGACTTGGTGTGGTACTGACTGTGGCTTGTTTTGCTATTTGCTTCTCAAAGGAAGCATCTTGAGCCTTCTTAGAAAGGGGCTAGGAGCAACTTCTGCCTCTGGCCTGGCCTGTGATCCTCCCTGAAGTGGTCTTCGGTGCAAGGGCTATGGACTCTGGCTGAGCACTGGCAGGATTGTGGAGAGTTCCCAAAGTACTCGGGGGCAGGCAGGGTGCCTGCAGCTGAGGGGCAGCTCGTGGCTTCTTGCTGCCAGCCCAGAGCTGGGCAGCACAGGCTTTGCTTTATGAGCACTCAGAACAGCACCAGCTACTAATCCTCTTCCAAAGGAGATCCAACACAGCAAATATTATGATTATGGACTAAAAACTGTGCACATGGGAGAGCTATATCAGTGCAGCCCACGGGGAAGCAGCAAGGGCCTCAGGTCTGCAAAACCTTCAGTCCAGGTTAACCTCTCTCACCTCATTTACACGTTGTGTAAATGCTTCAGTCCAGGGAGTGATGGATCCAGCCCCTCACCCCACAGCACTGCCCCTACCCAGGGTTTGATCTGCCTTTGGCTGCTGGCCTTGCCCATGGATATTGGTGCTCTTTGGACCAGGAGTTGCATTGCAGCATAACTGTGATTTTGGGGGGGAGCAGGAAACACACCAGTGCATTTGTTTCAGGAAGCTGTTGATAAAAAACCCAAAACATTTAGATAGTTCAGAATATTTCTGTCAATTTTTTTAACATTTTGACCAGGCAGCTTAATACTTCCTGGGATCTCTGGAGTGAAATGTTGAGAGAATCACCTCATTCTTAAAAAGCCTGTGTCAGCTCCTTTAGAGTTCTCAGTACTTCTAAAGATTTTATTGATAAGATGGAGATCTCTGCATATGAGCACCAAAGCAGAAAGGATAGTGAGAACACATCTTTCTAGCAAAGGGATATTGGAAAAAAGCAATGAAGATAGATCATTGGTGCTACTAAAATACTGTGTCAACACTTCTAAACACTTCCAAAAAAAGATGATTTGGTCAAAAATGCTGTGAAATGTGGACTGCTGCTCTGGAGAACAGCAGAGCAGCTGCAGGCAGAGCTTGCAAAGAGTCTTCATTTTGTTGTATTTTTTTATTCCACTTTAATAGGATCTTCAGAGGGCTTTGGAGGCTTTTAGTGTATTTTTTAATGCAGACACTTGATTTTGTGTTGCTTTTTGTGGAGTAAGTGTCTCTGCAGCAGAGCTGGGCTGACACACCCTGAGCCATCCTTCACCCTGCCTTAGCCTGTCGCAGTGACAGAGCAGCTGCACGGTGCTGGCCACCCGATAAACCTGTTATCTCCCTGCTCCTCCTGCCAGCAGCTCTCCCAATCTCTTTGTACATGAAAAATTGACACCACCTCGGGCAGGAATCTGTTTCTGAGGCAGCCACATTTATAAGTAGCTAATGAAATGGGATGGGTGGGTGGGTGCAGCCTCCTCTGCCTGCTGGCCTGCCTGGTGTGCAGGTGAGCTGTGCTGGAGGGAGGGCAGATGCTGCCTGGACAAGCCACCGGCATGGCTTTGCCTTCCCATGGACACATAAGCTGGTGGCTGGTGTGAAAGCTCCCTGAAACACCTCAGTGTTGCTGCTGCTGCTTTGTACAGTGGTGCCATGGATCCAGGCTGCTCGGGGCTCCAGGCTCGGCAGTGCTGGGGAAATGCACGTTAAGATGGTTTGATGGCAGTGAGGTGATGATCCTTCTCCTCTGCACGTTGTGCTCTCCTCTCTGAACAGAACAAATCTCACCACCTCTCTGAGGGGTGAGGAAATGTTATAACCATTGTTTTTCACCAGTCTTAATCAGACAGATTACAATGAGGACATCTTGGAGAAGCTGCAGGTTTGGCTGTACTGAGCTACCTGAACCATCAGGGTTGTCAGTGCAGACCTGTAGGCAGGAAGCAAGAGCAAATCATTTGGCAAGGGGTTGAAACTCATCCTGCTCTTGCTTGCTTGTCATCTTTGTGCTGGCTTTTCTCTCCCTGTATTAAACCCATATCTTCTTTGATGCTGCCAACAGTGTTTCTGGTGTTGGCATACATTTTAGCAGTGATTTGCATCTCCTGCAGTACCACGGGTGCTGGAGTGTGGCCTGTGGCTGCTCCACTTCCTGTTCACAGGACAAGGAGGATGGGTGCTTCCCTGGGCTCCTTCCCTTGCCTCACCCTGCCCCCAGGGGTGAGTTGGTTCCCCCCCCCTTGAGAACTGTTCATGGGCAAAATGAGAGAGCCAGAGCATGAGAGGTGCAGCTTAAGAGCTTGACTCAAAATGTTTCAAACCCAGTATGATTTTCTATATCAGAGAAGATGTATGAAGAGAAAAGTTTGCTTTTGTACTTCACTGAAGTCTGGAACAGCCAAGTTTTAGTGATTAAAAAGTGCAGGATTTCCTATAGGGAAAAGTGTGCTTGTGGAGAAATCCTGCTGCTTTCTGCCCCTCGAGGAGCAAAGAGCTCAAGGCCCTGTTCTGAAACAGTGTTTTTGAACACCCCTGGAACCTGGTGCTTTGGGGATGTGCTGGGAAGTGTGCTCAGGAGCAGCTTCATGTGGCCCTTCAGCACCTCCTTTGGTGCTCCCCCACCAGAAGACACTCATGTTCCTGCAGAAGTCCTCAGAGGTTGGTCCTGCTCCCTGGGAGGAGGCCAGTGCTACTGTGGGTTTCAGCTTGGCTCAGTCACCTTTCAGCTGTGGTTGGGCATAGCACAGATGTCTCCTCTGCTCACAGTGTTGACTTTCTACCTGGTTCCAAGGCTTGTGCTGTTAAGACATGACCCTGGAGTGCAGTTGAGAAGACTGTAGAACATGTTTGTTGTGGCACATTCATATTCATTCCACGAGGTTTGTTGGAGGATTTTTTCCTCTAGCTAATACCAGCTAAGTCTCTGCAGGAGCTGCATGTTGGCACAGTTATTCCTTTCTCAAGCTCTCCTGTTTCAATAACCATCCCCTCTGTGGTAACCAGAGGGCCATTTGAGTGGCAGTGCAGGATTCCTCTTAGCCCCAAGGGAGGAGGCAGCATGTGGTGCCTGCAGCTGTGATGGAGGGAGCCAAAGAGCGTGTGTGCTGCTGGGCAAGTAAACTGGAGCAGGGTCTGTGCCTTATGTAAGGTGCTTTTTTCAGGGCACTGAGGAGGAACAGGATCAGTGTGGCAGGAGCAGAGCCAGAGGAGACCTCTCCAGCTGGGCTGTGATGGGTGGGGAGCTGTCTGTGCTCCCTGCCAGCACGACTCGCTGCTCTTGCTGCCGCTCTGCCTCCTCTCAGTGGCACTGGGAAGGAACCAGGGTTCTGCTTATCAATAGCTACACACAGCAGTGCTAGTAGTAAATTTAATGGCATGTTACAGAGAAAATAAGCTCCTGTTCCTGATCTCAGCATGCAATTTTCATTTTGTATCTCTAGAACATGTCTGTTCCATTCTGGCCTCCCTTCTGCGAAACCTGAGAGGGCAGCAGAGGACACGGTTACTGAATAAATTCACAGAGAATGACAGCGAGAAGGTGAGAGCTGGATATCTGTCTGCAGTCTCCAGGCTGCCAGGCTGGGAGGATCCTTGATAAGGGCAGAGTCCTGTGTGCACTTGCTAAGTGACTGAGAGGCTCTCGCTGTGCCTGCCTGTGGAGGCTTGTGGCCGTGGTTCTCTCGTTCATGTTATCTACAGACTGGAGGTGCTTGGTGCTTGGCCTCTCACACCACGTGTGTTTGATGGAGCTCTTGCATGTGCCAGTAGCAGTTCTCAGTCCTGGATTGTGTCTCTGCTGAAACCTGATCAAGTAACACGTTGTGTTGTGCTGGCCCTGTGAGACCAGGGCCACATAAAGGTGCCAGTTTTCCCTCTGCCCAGAGGTCAGGAATTGCTACAGTACACATTTAACATTCCCCATCCTCTCCTAGAATGTGTCACTTCAATGGTGTTTGCTCTGGGAAATCCTTTCCCAAATATTTACATGGTGGTGGAGAGATCAAACAGCTGTGGAACAGAAACAGCAGCTTCTGCAAACCACTAATACCAAGGGGTTTGTAAACTCCACCACTGGGAAATGCTGGTTCCTCAGTATTCCTCATTAGTGTGTTTTAAAGGTGTTTTTCATAGCCTGTTCTGCCACTTGCAGATAGTTTCCCCTTACTGGGTAGGCTTCCAGCTGCCCAGTGCAGTCCAGAGGAGAGCAGGGGAGCTGGAACGTGCCCGATGCCTTTACCCTAAGCTTGGCCGCATACAGCCCAGACAGAAAGGTCTGTGAGGAGACCAGGGGGGCTGAAGAACCACAGCACAAGGGAGAGGGCAAGCTGGGGACACATGTCTCTTTGCTGCCTCTTAGCTGGAGCTGAGGAGAGCATGTTGTGGCCAGGGTTACACCGGAGCGCCTGCAGACTCAGCATGTCACCCGGCCGGTGCCCCCACTGTCCTCTAACAGATTCCTTCCTTCCAGACAGCACTGCCTGATACTGGGGGAAGACTGCAGCTGAGAGGAGAGCAAAATAGCATGAAGGGTTAAAGACAATTGCATTGTTCTTTTTTGTTGCTTAGGTGTCTCTCCTCTGCCCTTGCAGGTCGATAGGCTGATGGAACTGTATTTTAAGTACCTGGATGCAATGCAGGCAGCTGATAAGAAGATTGATGGAGAGAAACACGTATGTATTGCTTCAGTTTTGCCAGCTCATGTCTGTAATACCTCTCATGGGCATGTTGTCTGCACAGAACCTCTGGCTCAGCCATGTCACTCTTCTGAGCCATGTCCCCATACCTGTGCTGTTGCCTCCTAATTCTCGTTGCCCCGCTCTCCAACTTGTAGTTAGCTCTAGATAAAATGGGCTGAGAACTCCTCTGCAGCAAGTGCTTCTGGCCTTTTCCTAGATTAATTTTGCGAGGAGGGCCCAAGTCTGTGCTTCAATTTGCCTTCACTTTTACTTGGCTGCAATCTTGCTTGGTTTGGCAGATGGTGGGTAAGTGAAATGCAGGGAGACAATTACATGATAATGTGTGAGGCCTCCTGCCCTGGTCTGTAGAGCTCTGATCAGCTGCGAGAAGGTGTCTATTTTGATTAGTTAGATGAGGCTGCAGCCAAAGGCTGGTCTGCTCCCTGCACACCAGCAGTGAGGCCTGTGAATAGCATGAGCCTTGATCCCACACCAAGTTTCTTGGAACTGAAGCTGGAACAGACTTTTTGAAAGGGAGCGAGCTGCTGGAGTCAGGAAGCAGCTTGTGGAGCTGTTAGCAAGCTTGGCCAGCTTCCCACAAGATTATCTGTATCAGCACTGAAGAGGGTGTGAGATTGATTAGCACTGACGGGGAGCAATCACTGCGGCCTCCGCTCCTGCGAGCTCGGCGTGCCACGGGCTGCAGCCCCCCGCCAGGACCCGACAAACAGCTGCCTGCCCACTGCCAAGGCAACTTCTCTGGGCACTGGCAAGCGTTCTGAGGGCATCAGAGCTCAGCAGTGCTGCTGCTGCTCAAAAAGGCACGGGGGGGAGTGATGAATGGAGTGGCTTTTGCTGCCAGCATTCAGGCTCCATATGGGCAGCTGCAGCTTCACAAATGAACAGAGGCCTGAAGGAAAGGAGCCTTTACCCTTTCCTGCTATCCCTCTATGCTCCATTCCTCCTCCTTTATGTACTCTTCACATTTCAGTGTTGGTATGTGGGGTTTGGAACTCCATAGGAGTTGTTCTGGCTGAGGCCCTATGGTGTAGGGGCAGCTGCTCTGCAGAGCCCTTAAGGCAGCGTGCAGAGCTGGGTGTGTGCCCTGTGTCCAGAGAGCTCCTGCTGCTGATGTTGACACCTGTAGCAAGCAGCCAGCACAAGGCAGGGATGAAGGGAGTTTAAGTGTGAAGAATTTTGTTTAGAACATCTTTAATAACATTAACCCCTTCATGTTTACTGATGGAAAGAGAAAAGAAACCAAAGGACACCAGGTTTTCCTCCTGCACCCCAAAGCCCACTGCAAGGCTCTGTGTGCTGGAATGGTGATAAGAAATGGACCTCAATTCTTCACTCCTATTAGAGCTAATGATGGGATTTGGAAGAAGCATCCCATATGTGCAGTATCTTAGGCACAACATGTGTGAGATAGGATGTGGAGGTTCATTCCTAGCTTGGAACACTGTTGGAATTACTGTTTGCTCTGTCCTGTGGTGTCCTCAGATGGTCACTGGGACAAGATCTGCTGAGAGCTGAAGCAGCTGGAGTGTTTTCCCCAGGCAGAAGGAGGCAAAAGCCATCATTCTGTCCATCAAATCAGGACACTGTCTGGCCATGGCAGGATTTATGGAGCACTTCAGTGTTTCTAGTTGTGGCACATGAATCACTGAAATGTGTGGTATGAGCCTGGTCCTTTAGAAACTGTGCTATGTCACTTGGGAGCTTTTGACCTTCCTCTTGCAGTAGAAGACATAGCATCCCAGAAATCTGGTGTAGAGATCCTCACCTTTCTCCCTGCCCCAAAGAGAAATGGTACCTGATGAAACTTTGCAGGTTCAGTCTCTCCTGCTGAACACAGTGTCCAAGTCTGATGGAAGTGTCTTGTGGTGGTGTGAGTCTTGTGCTACAAGAAGTGAAAACCTGATGATGGAAGGAATGGCTGAGTGTCCCCTAGCCCATGTTTGATCTTGTGGTGCAGCTGGCATAGAAGCTCCTGCTCTTGCAGTTCTCTTCCTTTTTCTTCTAGCTTGGTTTATTTTAGTGGTCTGGTTTGTAGCCCAGCTCTTCAGCCTGTGGCAGTTGGTGGTGGAAGGGACCGATCTCTGAATCCAGCTGTTTCTGAGGAGGAGCAGCTGTGATGAAACTGCACCCTCAGTCTGGACAGTGACCCAGGATGAGGCCCACTGAGCCCCTTCTCAGCTGTTACCCATTTGCTTCTGTGGCTGTGTTCAGAGGTGATAACCTCCTGATTACCCTAATTGCCATATGCAAGCCAGGAGCCAAGTCCCTGTGAGTATTTGTCTCCAACACCTGGTGCCTCTCTTAGCATTTTTCTCAGAGTTTTTAGTTAAAGAAACCTAGAAAATAACTTGTCCCTTTCTCAAATTCTCTAAAACTGAGAAATGATGCAAAATCCTACAGCTTTTAACTCCCTCTGAAGTGAGGTTTAATTACAGGCAGCAGCAGTAACCTTAGTGATCTCTAAAGATAGTAAGAGAAGACAGGAGATGGTTTCATATATTTATAGTTCCACAGAAAATTATGCTCAGCAGGTTTATTTGATAAAATATTCTCACCAGACACTTTGTGCTGTAATGACTTACAAATTACATGCTAATTGTGCCACAGTTAAGCCATTCCATCCCTGAAAGGGAGAGGTGGAGCTCCAGGCAGGAGAGCAGTGTCCACAGACAGGGACAACTGAAACAGGAGTTTGTGTTAGCCCAATAGTGCAGTTGGGGTTAGAGACACTAAAGAGCCTGAGCTGCTCTGAGGGCAGCACATGGCACCTGGGTCAGTGCAGGTGAAGGGAGCAAACCATGTTCCCAGGAGGGCGAGCAGCTGGATCAGCACTGAGCTGTGAGCTTCCCCAGCAGATGGACAACAGGCTGAGGTGAGCTCTGGGCTCTCTTGCTGAGTCTGGAGGGGCTGTAGATGTCATGGCTGCCCTAAGATGGTTCTGGTTTCTTGCTGCTGAAGCTGAGCTCATGCATCTGGAGCTGCTGCTCTGTTTCTCCTGACTTGGAAGCCATGGTAGCCTTGGTAGTCATCAAAGCTTTTCAGCTCTTTCAGGCTGATAGCTCAGCTTACAGAAATTCAAGCATGTTTCTGCTTGAAAGGCAGAAAGGCAAAGTCCTTCCCATGGCAGAGGGTTCTGATGTTTCCTGGGTGGTTCTGAGAGATTCTTGGTTACCCTGGTGTGACCTGGATGCCTGCCTGCTCTCCTGCCTGCAGTGACCTGAGGAGGGCTCAAGTCCTGACTGTTCTGTGTTCCAAGGATCATGGTGGTCACTGCTTGAAGGGACCCTGTGGTCTGCAGCCTCTGCTTGTGGAAGGCTCTTGAGGAAATGTTTGTCAGAGCCCTGGGGTGGAAGCAGATGGTCTTGGGAAGTCCTTGTTTTGCTGATCTGACTTCACCACAGACTTCTGCTTGCTCCCTTCCTGTTGCAAGTGTCAGTCCCTGTCACCTCCATGTCCTTTTTGACCAAGGGCTTGATGGTGTCCTTGAGTTTTGCTCTGTGCATGTGGTCTGAAGGCACCTCCTGAGCACAGCCCCTCCCCAGTCATGCAGGCAGAAGGTGGTATGTGGAGAGGATCTGTACTTGGTGCAGGACACAAGTGATGGGAGTTACTTTTGTGCAGGGCCATTTGGAGCCTTCTCACCTCTGATGACCTGGAGGCCTCACTATCCCACCCAGTGAGGAAGCACACCCAGGATCCTGGAGGTGATCAGTCCCCATCCCTTCTGCTCTGCTGAGCCATGCTGTGTGTGCTGGGGAAGGTGAGAGGGAAGGAAGGAGGAGGACATGGAGAATCTTTTGGGCCCTATTCCAGTGACTGTGTGGAACAGATGTGATCTCTTGTACAGCTTTGGCAGATCCACTGCATCTTCAGGTTTCGAGTCCCTACCTGACACCCCAAGGCCTGTCAGTCCTGCCTCATTAGTGTGAGAGAAGCTCGTTTTAGCTTCACAGAAGCCCATCTTACTGCTGTCTTCTCCCATCAGCAAGGGCCATCTCAGCAGATATTGTTGGCAGATTAGAAATGGCATCTGAGTGCTCATTTGGAGCTTAGTAACTTGACAGCTTTGAAAGGGAGACAAAGTGGAAAGGTGGCTGGTTGGTACTGCACTGGGAGGCACACTAACATTTAAAGGGTGGCTGTAGGGGGTTTTAAGGAAAAAAGACTGAAAAGGCACCTTAGAACTGCACTTGTCTTCTAATTCATATCTGCTTAATTTGCTGGCACAATAATCTTGCTCCTCTTTGAGAGGGACTGTGGTAGCTGCTGCCCTCTCACTGCAATCAAGACTGCAAGCAGTTGCCTGGATCCAGCTCTTCCGATCACTGAGCTGGGTCCAGGGTGCAGAGCAGACACAGGCTTTGTTTCCTGCTCTGGAGATTCAGATTCCTACCTCTGGGTGTGTGTTCAGGAGTTTAGTGCTGTTGAGAAGAGTAGCCAGTGAGCCTGTGTGCAGTGGGAGGGTGGGCAGGGCTGTGGGAGCTGTCATCTGCCTGGAGTCTCTGGTATCTCAATCAGTGCTTCTGGGCTCTCGCTGTCTGTGGTCACCGTGCATTGGCTGCAGAGACCAGACTGGGTCAGGCTGAAGCCATTTGTCATGGATGTGGGGTGGCAAAAGTCACTTCCTCCACAAAACCTGGATTTTTCTTCTTACTGTGAAGAGCTTGTGTGCCAGTTTTGCCCAGTCATGGCTGTGCCCAAGATTTTGAGAGCCTGGAGTGAATTACAGCTGTGCAAATGCTGGAGAGTCTGCAGGATCTGATGCTGAAGCATCCAGAGCACTTGACTTCCTTCTTTTTTAAGTTTAACTTATTCTTTTGCTGGCAGGCTGGACTTCTAGGAGAGGAAGAGCAGTGTGGCATGACTTGTGCTCTCCTCTCTTGCTGTCAGAGGCAGTGGGGAACAGCTGCACATCTCACTCCCCTTTCTGCATGCTGAGCATCCATCCTGCTCTCTCCAGGGAGAAGTGCTCAGCGTTGATTTTCCTTCCTGTGCCTGAAAGACTCTGCCCACAATTAGTTGTGATGACTTGGGCTTGACAAAAAGAGGAGTGTTTGGTAGCCTGAATCAGCTGTGGTGCTGGTGACCTTGTGTGTGTTTGCCTGGAGTGCCTGCAGCCCGAGGCAGCGGTTGCAGCCAGGCATCCCAGGGACACTGCTCTGGTTGTGGTGGCTCTAATGAGGAAATATTGCTCTGCTGGCGTGTGCCCACCTGCCAGCCACTGCCTCATAAATCACACTGGCTGCAGCCAGCTAGCAGCCTCTGACAAGCTGCTTCCTTTAGTTAAGAACAGAGCCAGAAAACAAACCCCCAAATGCAAAAGGTCAGTGTGGCGTCGGTTTTCTTGGCCTGTTGGTCTCCATGATGGCAGGTCCAGCCCGAGGACGTGGCTGCTCTTCACTGGGGGAGCTGCTGGGAGCTTGTTGCTCCACTGCTTTTGCCTGTGTGTTGAAGATGATGCTTGGTGTGAAGCAGGGGAGTCGAATGGCCTCTTCTGCCTTCAGCCTCTATTTGGGTGTCACTAGTGGGACGTGGTGTGTGCAGAGAAGGAACAAATGGTTGGTGTTCCTGTGGCAGCCAGGGACCTGCTGACAGAGCCTGGCAGGGGTTTGGCCATGTCAGTGTCCCTCACAAATGGAGATAGAAGAGCAAGGCTGGGCATGGCAAAGCTAGACCATGCAGAATTTCCAGAGCTGTTCTCTCATTCTTCAGCTGATAACGAAGTTGGGAGCCTGACAGGTCTTTGAGCCTGCAGGAGGCACGTTCTGCACTGCTTAAGAGCACCCTCAAATGGCCAGTAGAAGAGCAGGGTTTTGTTCCATTCTGACAAAGAACTCATAAATAATAGATGCCCTGGTTTGTTCCATAGTCAGAGCCTCTCATCACTCCACTTGGAAATGTAATTTGTGTGTCTAAATTCCAGTTTGAGTTTGCAGATGGACACACTTCACCAGCAAAGGCAGAACCTTGCTCACAGCTGAGTGACATGCTTTGTGGATTTAAATGAACTACTAAGAGTGCTGCTTTGGTGACACCAGTGGGTGTTCATGTCTTGGGGAGCAAAGTGTTCCTCAAGAAACTGCAAATGTGCCCAGGGTTTTGCCACTGCTAGTGGAAGACCTTTGGGAGGCAGTCCCCCCAGCTCCCTCTGTGCTGCCCTCAGGACATGGTGCGCCGCGGAGAGATAATAGACGATGACATGGAGGATGAGTTCTACCTGCGGCGCCTGGATGCTGGCCTCTTCGTGCTGCAGCTCATCTGCTACATCATGGCAGAGATCTGCAACGCCAGCGTTCCCCAGGTAAGCTGTGTACAGGGGGGCAGATCCTCCTCTGGTGCCATCCATGAGGCACGCAAGACTAAATTCTTGCAAATACAGCCTCACTGAATAGTCTCCGGTTTGGGGAGGACACCTCCTGCTTCCTGCTCTTGTGCCCTGGCAGCTTCATCAAGCTGTAGCAGTTTGGGCACTGGTGGGCACAGGAGCTGATGTGTGTTGCTGAATTCATACAGTCTCCTGGGAGTGAGGCCACAGTTTGGAATGGAGAGGCCCAGTATGTGCCACTGCTGAGAGAGGGGTGGGGTACATTCTCTCAGGAGGTCTCACAAAGGCACAGACCACAGCAGGTGACTTCTCTTTCTTTTTTCTCTTTCTTGTCCCCATCAGATTCGTCAGAGAGTCCATCAGATTCTCAACATGAGAGGCAGCTCCATTAAAATTGTTCGACACATCCTGAAGGGTGAGTTGAGAACTCCTGTGCTGTGTCTCAGGTCTGCCAGGGGCAGCCTGGGCATCACTTTGTAGGATGAGCCTTCACATTTCGCCCTCCTTGACTTCAGCAGCATCTTCGAGCAGCAGCTGGGTAGTGTTCTGAGATCACCCTGGTAAAAGGCACATTTTACCTTGGAGTTAGGACACTGACTGTTGTCTGCTGCCCTGGAACAGCACATCACTTGGTGCTGCCATCAGCTACAGCTTCAGGCTGGCTGGATCTCGCTGCTGACATTGACACTAGAGTAAATATTTAAGGGAAGTGTATGTGCATGCTGGAGGGGAGAAGAGTGGAGTCTCATCCGTCATTAACATGGCCCTGCACTCTACCATCTGCACCATATTAGTGTCCATGGTGTATTTGTCTTGTTCTTAGTGTCAGATTAATATGGATTATAGCATTAAAGTATCCTCTGTAGCTTTAAAGTGTAGCTGTTGTGATTTGCAATCCTACTTCTAAAGTACTGCTTGTTATTGTTAATGCTGATGTTGAATCAGAGCCATGCTTGTTTGAGCTGTGGCTCCTGTAGCCGGCTGTCCTTCAGAGGACAGGGCTGGGACTCTCCCCAAACACAGCCCCTCTGAGCTGGGAGGCTTAGCTGGAGCTGGGGATCTGCTGGTGCCTCCTCAGTTAGCAGAGGGTTGTGTGGACGTGTCTGCTCCCCAGGGCTGTGCTGTTTTCAGTGAAGAGGAGTTTCTCTTCTGGAGAGAGAGGAAGGTTGACAGCATCCCCAGGGGGGCTGGGCTGTGGGCTGTGTTTCAGTGTCTTGTTTTCTTTGGGAATTATCTTCTTCTGCCTCTTTCTCCCTTCCCCCAACACAGGCAGGTACAAGCAGCTTTTTTCTTGCATATCCATAGGCAGGAGAGAAGGGAATCGGGAGGATAGCTGGTACCATGAAGTTCAGAGTGATTTTCTGGTGGTGCGAGGTTACCTGCAGCCGTAGGTGATCTCTTTGGCCTTTGCCAGCAAGTGCAAGTTAATGCTGCTGGGGAACAGGGGGGACTGGATAAGGAAGTCTTTTCTGCTTTTAATTGTGATACTTGACAGTTCCTGCCCCGAGACTGTCCATTCCCAGGTGAGAGTGTGGCCCAGGTCCCATCCCACCCTGAGCTGGGCTGTGGGTGCCCAGGGGATGTCTGCACACCTCGCTGCACGTGCAGCCCTCACGTTCTTGTCTCTGGTTGTTCATTTACATACTGAGCTGTATTGGAGAGCAGCTGCATTAACATTTCATCTGATTCTTGCTCTCACAGACACTGACTTGCATTGTGGAACTTTCTCAGTGGTTTTGTCATGCCTTGCCAGTGGTGGATGCAGAGCAGGTGTGCTCCTGCCAGCAGTGATGTGTTCTCTGCCTCAGGGGCCCACCTGTGGCCTCCTGATGGTGGGAGAGATGGGCACTGTTCATGGCTCTGGCTTCAGCTCTCCCCAGCTTTGGGGACTTTTGCCACCACAGTTGTCAGTGACCTTAGAAATAAATGTGTTGGTGAGTCCTTGTGCAGTCCTGCAGTGGGGCCCAGCAGATCCCTGCTGGGTAAGAGCAGTGCTGAGCTCATCTGCAGCCTGTGCTGGGGGGATGGGAGTTTGTCAGCAGTTACACACCTATGTCCAGTCTGGATTCCCCAGATTCTAACAGGAGTGACACCTCTGCCTCTGCAGAGGAGCTGGTTCACTGGCACAGTGCCCTTGTTTGGGGTAGTTTGTTTGCTGCCCCTGGGAGCCTCTGAGGGGGCTGAGGGGCTAGTGGAGGACTCCTGAAATGTAACTGGGGTCTGAACTGTGGGACTGTCCCCAGTGGCTGTAAGGTCAGGAGCCTTGAACCTTGGCTGGAATGTTTCCAGGCCACTTCCCAACTTGCTCTCAGGACAGGGGAGGGCTGGTTTATTTTCACTTGTTGTTCACTGCTTTGCTCTTGTTCAGTTTTTATTTTCTATTTTTGCATACTAATTGGGTGCTTGGTTTTTAGTTTGATTTTTATGGCCTACATATTCTCCATGTTTCTCTGGCAACCTGACAACTGATGGATCCCTGGGGGTTGCTCAGAATTACTTGTGATGCAAGCAAGGAAGCAAGACTCTTTTCTTGTGGTAGGGTTTTCAGAAGGAGGGTGGGCAGGGAGTTACTGCAGGCTCATTAGATGCACTTGTGCAGGTGACCAGCCCTCCTGCAGGTCCCTGCTCTGGAGTAGCAAGCACTACTTCCAGCAGGACACTTAGTTTATCCTTAGAAGAAGGCAACTGATGCCTGTGTGCTTTGGCTGGGAGGATGTTTTGGAGATGGAGACTGGTCTTCATGACAGCAAGTGGTGTCTGTTTGGGGGCAATTCTTAGTCTCCATCTGTGATCAGGGATGGAATGAGGCACAGACCTCTCTGAACAGTGATACTTGAGCCTGGAACAGGACAGCCGGCTGTTCCCTGCTGCTCGAGAGAGACCAGGCTTCAGTCCCTGCTCCCTCCAGAGAGCTGCTGGCAGAGGAGCCCTGTGGGGACTGAGGCCTCTCCCCAGCAGCACCAGGGAGTTAGATGTCTAGTTTTGGTGAGGGTGGTGGGCACACTGGGGACCTGGGATAGTGGAATGCCTCTTGAATGTCATCAACCAAGCCTGTTAGCAGGAGTGATCAGGGCAAAGAGGCAGGTGTGTTGTGAGGGCTGCACTGTGCTCCCTCAGCCTGCACAGGCTTCATTGCCTCCAATATCCATTACAGGCTTCAATATTTCCCCATTGATTTTTCCCTGTTCTGTGACCACTGTATTTTGGCTAATGAAGCAGAAACCAATCTTGGGTCCTTCCTCTGTGTGTAGCTACAGCAATGTGCAAGCTCTGTTTAACTGTTGGCAGGAGGAGGAGCTTGCATTGGGGTTTTTTGCTGTCTCACCAAAGTGGTGGAATTTTAAATAAAGAGTAAATACATAAAACCTCAGTGGGAGAATTTGGTTTTTAAGCCTGGTTCTGGGAATTTTATTTGGTCTGTTCAAATTAGCATTAGTGACTTGGTAACCCAGTGAGCAGTCTGCCTTGGGGCCCCTGGGGTTTCAGTCTTACAGAGCCTAAATGTTCAGAAGGAAAAGTGGTGAAGTTTTGGACAGGATCAGAGGAACCTGTGGCTTGCTTTTGTCTGAGTGATCTCCTGGGGCAATAGAAGGGCTGTACCCTTAGTGTTACTCGGCAGCTTTCCTGCTCCAGCTGTGTCCAAGCACTTGAGCAGCCCTGGGAGCTAAGCCCTGAGCTGGGCCACGAGCCCACAGCCCATGGTGTGGCTGCTCTGGTGAGAGCTCTGCCTGCCCCCAGGGCTGACCTGGGCTGCCCCAGCACTGGGTCAGCCTCAGACCATCCACCCATCCCTCATGTGGGTGCTGGGAGCTGTCGAGGGGCGGCAGACAGGGAAGCGTTGCCCTGGGGCTGCCCTAAGCACAGGCAATGGCAGTTGCCGTGTTGCTGACAGAGCAGGGAAGGGCTCTTGGGGACAGACAGAACACTGGCACTGCCTGAAGGGGGTTAGAGAACCGAAGCTGGATGCTGGCCTGTCCCAGGAAGGTGCTGCCGTCTCTGCTAGAAGCCGTCGGTGGCTGTTGATGCCCAGCCCCCGCGGTGCAGCCCACTGCTAAAGTGCAGCAGAGCCGGTGCCGAGCTGCCCGGGCCTTGTCCTTAACACGTTAGCCAGTGCTTCGGGAGCTCCACCGGGTCTGTCAGCCTGCTGCTGCCTTCCTTATGTGCGGTGAGAGTTTCCCTCCACCCGAGGGAGGGCTGCCCCCTGCTGCTCCCCCTGCTCCCGGACAGCCAGGAGCTCAGGCTGGCTTGCAGCAAACCTCGGCGTTACCCAGCTCTTGTTGCAGGTTCTGGTCGTAAATATGAAACGATTTCTGCCAGAGGCCCTGGCATCACACATCAGCCAACTTCTCCCTGGCCTCGCTCTTCTCAGTGCTCTTCTGATCAGGGCTTTGATGGAGCTCAGAAGCATGTAGCAGTGCTGAACATATAAATATTAAAGCAAACTTTCTTCAGCAGCCTCCCATTCAGATGCTGAATACAAGCTGTTCTGTTTGTTTAGGAAGAAGGGGAAGAATGGGAGGAGGCGGAGGCTGGGGAGCAGTAACCAGGCAGTCTGCTCCCGATTTACTCAGATTTGTTCAGCTCCTTGCTTCTGCAGCTCAAAACCTGCTTTTCATTTTTCCTTTTTAAGCTGTCTTTGAATATGCAGGTTGTGGTGGCAGGAGGGAGGGAGCTGGTACAGGAAGGAGAGCTTTCAGCTTCCCGTGAGTGTCAGGAAGGAGAGGGTTAGGAATGTTTCACCGTTGATTAACAGCACCTTCCTGGTGACACTCAGTGTTAAAAGGGACCTGGAAAGCCAGTGGTGTCCAGGAGGGTTTGAATTTCTTGGGCTGAGAGAGGCCAGCAATAGGACTGTCTGGTTCAGGGAGCTGCCAGTGGGCTGCTCTGTGCCACTGGGATAGCGCTGGAGCTGGGAGGAGCAGCTGGACCATCACCCTTCCCTGGAGCACCAGGAGCAGGTGCTGCTTCAGGGAGCTCATCTCTGCGTGGGCTTGTGGTGGTCAGTTCCTGCTGCAGTTCTCTTTGCTTCAAAATCTTCTAGGGGAGTCAGTGGATGTTTGTTATGCAAAGCTTTAACCCTGGGATGGGGAGAAGAACCATCAGTGCTCCTGGAATAAATTCCCATCCAGTTGTTTGCAGCAGACACAGATTTGGATTCTGCTGTGGTACCTGCAGGAGAAGTTGCCTGCTGTTCATTAGTGTCTCACTCTAAGCCTGTTGTCTGTCTGCTTTCCTCCTGCAGAGTATGCAGAGAACATTGGGGATGGGAAGAACCAGGAGTTCCGGGAGAGCGAGCAGAAGCGGATCCTGGAGCTGCTGGAGAACTTCTGAGTGCTCCTTGGCTGAACTCTGCCTGTGGGGATGTGTTGCCTGCTTCTGCCTCCTGCTGCTGCCCTCCAGCTCCTGTTGCACGATGCCAGGGATGTTTCTGTGAAACTGCCTCTGAAGAGGGCTCTGGAGATATTAAAGACAATTTGCTGTTTTGTAATTCCTGGTTTGTTATCTGGGTGGTCTGCTGGGAGTGGGGCTGCAGCTGCCAGCCTGGCACCAGGGCAGCTCAAGAGTTTTCCATTTGTACTGTTCTGGGGTCTTGCTTGGTTGGGTTTGGTTTGGTTTGGTTGGTTGGGGTTTTTTTGGTTGGTTTTGTTTTTTGTGGGGTTTTTGTTGGTTGGGTTGGGTTTTGTGGTGTTGCTTTATTTGACGGTGGTTGTTTTTTCCCCAAGGTCAAAGGACAGTGGTAGATGTGAATGAATACAGCAGTGTATGGGTTAGAGGGAGGGTGAGGAGAAAGCCCTGAGACCTCAGGAGGTTGGTTGCAGGTTACTGCAGCCTGATATGTTGATGACATTGTAGAAGCCACTGTGCTGGTGTGAACAGGCTGAGGTGTTGGTTTGTGTCCAGTTCAGCTGTTCTTCAGTGGCAGAGGGAAACCAGGAATCGACCACATTGGCCATTCCTGGAGACCTTCCCAAGGGTGAGGGGAATGGAAGGCAGGTTTTGGCACAGGGCAGGCAGCTGTCCCCCCTGGAGGGAGTGTTGGGGTGAGTCTGTCCAGGGCACACTCAAACCTAGGAGGAGGATAAGTGTCAAAGGAATGCCCAAATGCCATTGACTCCTCCTGCAGTCAGCTTTGGGTCCTGGCTGGGCTCTTCTGTAGAAAATCATGGTCCTGATTCTTGACCTGGGAGTCTGGATGTTACAGCAGCAATAAGCCCACCAGTAGAAGAGGGAGCCACCTCCTTCTGCAGCCTTTTGCAGGTTGTGGTGGGAGCTGCAAGAAGACCAAGTGTTTTGCCTGTGCCCTGGCAGCAGCAGGACAGACTGTCCTGTCTCTGTTGCCTTCTGCACTTGCAGTGCCATTGCAGGTGTCCATGTGCCAAACCCCACCACTTCTCCCTGCAGTGCTGCCCAACTGGGACAGAAGTAGCTGAGAATATTTTCCCACATCCTCTTTTCTTCTGCTAAAGCTAATGACTGTCATCACAGAGCGTGGTGGCTCCAGCAAGCTGGGCCTTGCCTAATTTAGAGAGATTTGCATGCTGGCAGCATTCATTTTTTATCTCCAAGAAAAATGCATTGTCAGGGAAGCTTAAAGGCTTCCTTCAATCATGACTGTGTAGCAGTGCTGGCCTGGTGCTATCAAAGGCTGCTATTCAGGGGATCAACATGGAAGTTGAGGTTTCAGCAGCCACAAAAAGCTGCACAAACACATTTTTGGGGCAGAACTTGTTTGAATTCCTCATTTCTTTCTTCTGCTTTCAACCCAGTTCCTTAAAGGTGTATTTTCCTTTTATCTTTCAGATGTGTTTGGTTTTTTACTTTCCTTGTGTCTGGAGATTGTTCCCCTCCCACACTGCAGAGAGTAGTTGTGAGCTGAGCCATGCTGTCCAGAGCAGGTTGTCCCAGTGTGCTGGGGCAGGGAGGGGGCTTGGTCCTGATGCTGTGGTTGGGGGAACCTTTGGCACCCAGCTCCATTGCCTGACCCTGAGCCCTGCTGCTTGGAGACACTGGGCGCTTTCCCTTGGTCCTTGGGATGTGCTGGGTGCCCACCTGGGCCTGCTGCTATTAATGAAGATAATTATTCACCCTAATGTGCTGCTGCAGGCCAGCTCATTTCTGCTGTGATGTTGAGCAGCACAGAAAAAGCCTTGGAGGGATGAGGATGGTGCCGTGAGTCTTAGCAGCTGCAGAAATGTCATTACTGTAATTGGGGGAGGATTAAAGGGTTGAGCTAATAATGGATTTTCTTGAGGAAGCCTTTGGAGGCTGTGGACAGGGAGTTTGTTCCCTGTGTTAACCTGATTTTTTTTTTTTTGACCCTTGGTTAAAGAGCAGCAGTGTCACTGAGTGACTGCACCACTGCCCTGGGCAGCCTGGGCCAGGCCTTCACAGCCCTTTTGGGGAAGGAATTGTTCCTAATGTCCAGCCTAAACCTCCCCTGGTGCAACTTGAGGCTGTTTCCTCTTGCCTTATTGCTTGTTCCTTGGGAAAAGAGACCAACCCCCACCTGGCTTCAACCTCCTTTCAGGGAGCTGGAGAGAGTGAGAAGGTCTCCCCTGGGCCTCCTCTTCTCCAGGCTAAGCAAGCCCAGTTCCCTCAGCTGCTCCTCACAACACTTGTGCTCTAGACTTCTAGGTCTTGCCTACAGGGCAGTGCTAGAATACTGCTGAGGTAGAGGTGGTTGGAGCAGCTGGGGAGCAGGAGCAGAGGCTGGAGCATAGCTGGGAGGAGCCCTGGTGTGGGGCTCTGGCAGGGGCTGGTGCACTGCTGGTGCCCATGCTCTCTGTAGCAGCCTGGGCTGCAGCACAGAGGCAGTGGAGTGTGTGGGGAGAGAGACCTATTTTCAGTATACCTCTCCTTGGGTCCTGTTTTCTTGTCTCTGATTGTGAACAGATTTGACTAAGGAGGTAAATTAGAAGTTAATTAGAAGGAACATGATTGATGAGGCACTGTGGTAATGGGGAGGCAGGAAACTTGCCCTGGAAGAGAAGGGAGAGGGAGGATGTTCTGCAGCAGGAGCTCACCCTTCATCCTGCTGTGCCGCACACTTCCCTCTGCAGTGGGACAATGGGATCTGGTGTCAGGAGCTCTGCTCTGCTCCCCCAGGAAGCCCAAGGCTGTTGCAGGAGGGGATGTGAGCCCATCTCTGATCCCAGCTGGGTAACAGTTGCACGAGGCTGCTGAGCACCGGTGCAGGATTTATAAAGCAGGAGAGCAGCAAGGGATGGGGGAGATGCTGTCACGTGTTTGCAGGGGTGTTGGCCTCCTCCAGGCTCCGTGTGGGCACTCACCCTGGGGAGGTTTGCCCAGGCATGGTTGTCAGTCTGGGGCTAGCATGGGCTTTGCTGGGGCAGGTCCTGGGGCAGCCAGTGCAGAAAGGAGGAGGCAAAGGGATGGTGACACCAGCCCTGCAGAGGGTAATGGGGTGGGAGCCCCAGTGCAGGTGGCTGAGGGCACTGGGGAAGGTGTTGGATCCTAGCTGCAGGAGCAGGGGTTTCCTCCCACCAGGAGCAGCAGAAGCTGGTGATGCTTCCCCCAGCGCTGTCCTCACCGTGTGTCTGAATCCATCTTCAGCTCCACTCCTAGCTGAGCCTCTCCAAATGGGGAGAAATGAGTGCAGATCATGACTGAGGAATGTCTCTTGACAACGCTGGGAGAGAGACCCAGGCTGCACTAAATACAGAGAGACACTGTCCAAATTGGGAAGAGAACCTTCAGCAGCACAGAGCAGCCACTTCAGCCATTGATTGCATTTTTAAATATGCTTTTTTCTTTCAAGACCCAGGGTTCAGGGAAGGCCTTTCTCCTGTGGCAGGAAATAACCTGGAGGGGGAAGGAGTGGTTGGTTTGGGTTTATGGGGTTGGTGGGGGGGGGTTTCTTACACTTTTTTTTTTCCTTAAAACATTTGGGAAGAGGGAGCTGTTGCCAGAATGACTGACACCTGCAACAGCACTTCTCTCCATCGGGAACCTGCTGGTGTGCTCTGCAGAGGACGAAGGAGTTAATGGTCTGGAAAGGGGCAGGAATCATTCTCTGTGGAAGTAATTCTTTTCAAGTAATTTTCTTCTGAATTTGATGTACTGGGATCACCTTCCCTGCACAGGGCTGCTCTGAGCAGAGACCTGTGGCTCCCAAAGCCCCTGTCTGCTGGGCAGAGGTTCCTGCCACCTTCCCCACGCCGTGCCAGGACCTCTGGGGCTCCCTGGGGTAGGAGGCCAGGGATGTGTGGCTGTGGCTGTCCCCAAGCTGGACAGAGGGATGGAGCTGCTGCACTTCCCTGTCCTGGGGATGCTCTCCCTGTCTGCTGGGCCCTGGTGCTCCCCAGCCAGGTCACGCCACCGGGAAGGACCATGCTGGTAGCAGCATGAGGAGCCTGTGGTGGTGCTGGAGCCTGAACCCAGCAGCCAGTGTGGCTGGGGTAGGGTTCCCTCTGCCTGCAGCCCTTTCCAGGGGGCGGCCTTCCCCTTGATTTGTGTTTTGTGTGATGGTTTGTTGCTCTGGTGAGGCCGGGTTGTGTTCTCTCCCCCGAGCTCCCACTGCTGCCTCCCCAGCTGCTGCTCTCTGTCGGAGGTTTCAAATGGGCTCTGTCTCCGTGGCTTATTGCTCTGGGGATGATTTGTGGAGAAGAGGCTGTATGCTGGGTGTTGGGAGCGTTGTTTTCCTGCAGCGCACGCAGACCTTTGCAAATAATCTAATAATGCAGGAATGTCAAACTTCAGCTGCGGAAGGAAATCCTTTTATACAGGCATTGTCAAGTCTCTAAACAAGTATCAGAAATGAGCTCGGTATCAGTGTGGAGGGTGTTTATTCTGCCTGTCAGAGAGATGAACAACCCAATCCCCTCTCCCAGGCAGATCTGGATTCCAGTGTTGGCTCAGGGAGCTCAGGGACCAGCCCCACAGCTTGTGGGGCCATGAGAGTGTGGAACTGCCCAAACTTGAGGCAGCATTCAAGGGTGAGAGCAGCTGTAGGTAGGGCAGGCAGGGGGGACCAGAGAGCAACCACCCCACGGGGCCCGAGGGCAGGTGCTGCCAGCCTCACAAGTGCCCTCGCACTGACCCTTCAAAGGGTGAGTTTCAGAGTAGTGCAGGAAGCAGCCTCAACGCTTCAGGAGCCAGGGGCTTGGGCTTCTTTTTTTTCTTTCCTGGATGCCTTAAATTTGAGGGTTAGACTTTATAATCATAAAGATCTTTTCCAACCCAAAGGAGTCTATGATCCTATGAAGGTGCTGTTGCTGGGTGGCTCTGCCCTCAGCAGAAAGCACATGTTTCGATGGTGTCAAAATGAAGGTTGCCAGTAGGAAGAACTGAACCATCTTGGTTTTGTTCTGGTGTCCTTGGGGAGTGTCAGGCCAGGGCAGTGTCAATGGGGGCTGGTGCCTGCACCCTCACCATGGAAAGATCCTGCTGGCTTCCCTGTGGGATCTAGGGCCTCCTAGGTCCAGGTGAGGGCAGTCCCCTGGGAGGTGCCAGTGATGGGGCCAGCTCCCTCCCACCCTTTCAACCTCTCATCCAGCTCTTCAGAGATTCACTGTAAGCTCCAGCTGCACAGACTCACTGTTTGCCACCCAGTAGTCCAGAAAACACATGTGAACCTCACAGCCACATGAACTGTTGGACATGCTGCCACTGGGATCTTAGTGGTGTCACCACATGGCAATGGCCCCTGGACTCCCCCACCTTGCAGATGCCACTGCTATCCCTATCAGGCACATGGGGGTTCATTGGGGCTGCCTGGCAGCAGCAGCTGACAGCATCTGCTCTGGGCCTTTCACTGATGAATTAAAACTGAGGAGGAAAATGAAACCTTCCACGCTTGACTCTTCCCTGTGTGCTGGGCCTTGCCCAGACCCAGCACCTGGCTGTCATCTGCTGCAGTGGCAGAGGATCGGCTGGAAATGGGACTTAGTTCAGGCTCTGCATCTGGAAGTGTTCCCAGCTCCGAGGGGAATTTGTGCTCTTTGCTTCTTTGTGGCATGATTTAACTCTCTCTGATGAGACAGAGGGAGATCCTGGCAGGTTTTAGCCCTCAAAGTGCAGTTCTGGGGCCACTAGTGCAGTCAGTGGGTTTGGCCTCTAGCAGGGATGTCAGAATCTTGCCCATTACATTACACGCTTTTTGGGGCAGGAGCAGGTTTGCTGTTCCCTGCCAGACAGCGTGGCCGTGGGAACAGCTTTTCCTGCCACCGGGGAGGCTGGTCTGGGAGCTCCCAGGCTGGCTGTGCTTACACCAGCCATGCTCCAGCCAGGCTCGAAGGTGGCCCTGAGCCCCCACAAAACCCAGCTCTGCATTTTCCATTTTTGGAGGGGTACTGCGAGGTCCAAGGTGGTGATCCCTGACACGCACATGGGGTTGTCCCCTGGCTCCTCCCTTAACGTTCAAAACCAAAGGCATCCACACCACCACCAGACCTAAGAGATTCCTGCGCTGGGTGGGAGGAAAATGGGGTGCTCCAGCTCCTGCCCCCTCCCAGGGCTGCAGGGGAGCAGGTGAGGGTGCAGGAGCCCCAGTGAAGCTCCTGATTATCCCATCGTCCTCTTTCCCCATGAATCGTCTGTTTTCCCTGGGGAGAGGGACGAGGTGCATCCGCCGGTCCCCCTTCCCACCCTCCCCCGGGGAGTGAAAGTGTGGGGCAGCACAGCTCCAGACACTGTGCCCTGGGCACTGCATTCCCAGCATCGCTCCCCGCAAGTGCTCGGACCAAATTGGTCTGGGCTCTGCTGGGCAGGGCTCCGCTGTACTGAGCTGTGCGCGGCACCGGGCAGGGCTGAGCTGTGTGTCAGGCTGTACAGGGCTGGGCCATACCCAGCCGTGCCGGGCTGTACCGTACGTGGCTGTACAGTACCGGGTTGTACCGGACCGGGCTGTAACCGGTCGGGTGAAGTCCGGGCGGCTCCCGGCCGTCAGCGGTGCTGGAGCCGGTCCCGGGGGGGTCCCGGGGGTGGCGTCCTCCTGGGCGTGGGCGTGGGCGCGCGCGGCCCCGGCCCCGCCCCGCGCGGCTTGAGAATGAACCGTGGGAAAAACTTTGGGGGCGCGCGCGCGGGGCTGGGATCCCTCCGCCGGGCGGGGGAGGGAGGAGGGAGAAGGGGAGGGAGGCTCCGGGCCGCGGCACCGCCTCGGCGCCCTCCGCGCCAGGGAAGAGCTCCGCAGCGCGGCGGCGGTGGGACCGCGGCGCAGCCCCGGGGACAGGGCTCGGCCCGCCCGGGACGGACGCGCCGGCGGCAAGATGGGAGCCGTGGCCCTGGCTCTGGGCGTCTTCCACTACCTGGGGCTCTACCTTCAGCTCGGCGCCGCCTCCCGACACCCCCCGTGGGACGCCCCGGCGGCGGGCAGCGGTGAGCGCGGGCGGCGGGGCGGGTTCCGGGGCGGTGGCGGGAGCTGCCCCGGGGCCGGGCGGTGGGGCGCTGGCTGCGCTCGGAGAGCTCCCGGGGTTCGGTGTCGTCGCTACCTCCCCTCCCGCCGCGATGCCGCTCCCGGCCGGTCGGGGCGGCCCCGGGACGGGGAGTGGGACGAGGTCCTTGTGCCGGCGGCAGCGCTGGGCTCCACCGCCGCGGGCAGCACCGAGTCGCGGTCCGGCGGCTGCGGGGAGCGGCTCTGCCGAACCGGGGCTGGGCTCCCTCGCTCCCGTCCCCGGGGCCCAGGGGGCGGCCTCCGGCTCCGTCGCTGAGCTGCCGAGCACGGGGGTTCTTGTTGCACGGTCCGTATCCCAGTGCACATTCCCCGTGCGCATCCCGGTGCAATTGTGCATCCCTGTGCACATTCCCGGTGCACATTGCCGATGCACACGGCCGTGCAATTGTGTATCCCGGTGTACATCCCGGTGCACGGCGCCGTGCACCGTCGTGCGCTGCCCCACAGCCCTGGTAGCGGGAGGGGCTCTCTAGGCTCCTCTCCCGTCTCCTGTTACCCGCCGCCGTGCCTTCGGTGCTCGGTGGGGCGGCAGATCCCGTCCGGGGTCCAGCTGGGGGTGGGGAAGCGGCAGGCGACTTCTCTTCCTGCATCCTCATCCCAGCTCGGGGACAGCTCCCGCTCGAGGGAAGCACCGAGACCCTCTTGGCTCTGCGCAGGGTGACACGGGAGGGCTTAAATCAGACCCCCAATGGGTGCTGGGTGCCAGGTGCTGGGTCGGCTGGGGCACTGGCAATCGTGCCCCTCGCTCGGCTCCGGAGCTCCGGGCGTGCAGAGAGAGCTGCTTTGCCCCGAGGAAGCTCTAGGCTAGGGATGATGTGGGGGTGCTCTGGGGAAGGGACGACCTGCCCTGTCTTCAGGGTTCTGTGGCCCTGGCGTGCAGGAGAAGATGTGGGCGAAGAGCATCCATTAGCCACTGTTGGTCCCCTCGGGAATCCAGTGATAGCCAAATAAATAGTGAAATGGTTGCTGGAAGGGAGCAGGGAGAGGAAATATTCTGGGAGGGCAAGTGCACTTTGGAGCCACATTACAGCTTGCCACTATGAGCAGTTCTGCAGCAACTCAGTTAATCACAACAGAAACCTTTATTAACGATGCTGAAGAGCAGTAAGTGGGTCATGTATAATAAGCCATTTGTGTTCAGTAGGTGAATACCAATTTGATCAGAACTGCCTGTGCTGAAAACCAGTATAAATTGCTGTTTAGCACGTCGGGGATTGATCATTTCTTCACTTGCTGGTGCAGCTTTCGCTCTGCACCGTGAGAGCCTGTCGGGCTGGGGGCTCGGAGCAGGAGAGCAGCTGGGGCTGATGGGGTAGATTTGGCTGGGTCCTACCAGACCCTGCCCAAAGCTGGCAGCATCCAGAGCCGCTGACACTTCTGCCTGGTACTGATGGCCTGGAGAAGCCCCTGCTGCCCGGTGAGGGTCCAGCACAGCCCAGGAGCACACTTGCTGTTGTCTTTACCTTGCCCACGGCGGATGCAGTGAGGGAATTGAGCAGGAGCAATGTGTGCTCTACGGGCGCTGGTGGGTGCCTGCGACCACTCTTGGGGTGGAGGCAGCTCCCACCCTGCTCCATGCTGCCACGAGTGACAGGCCTCTACTTTCACTGCAGCCAGGGCTGCTGGGGAGGGAAAAAGTCTCCGGCGAAGAAAGTCCTTTCCCTGCCATCGCAGCAAAGGCTCTGCCTCTAATGGGGAAGGAGCCAGGATGGAGCGGGGATGAAGACAGGAGGGAGCAGGGATGGAGCTGGGATGGAGAAGGGATGCAGCACAGATCAGCTTTGTCTGCCCCACTGCTCCAGAGAGCACCTGAGCCACAGGATCCCTCCCTGCCATCCCTCCTCTACCCACCGTGGTGCCTTTGCTCTCCTCTCCCTCCTTTCTCCTCTCCTCAGACTGGTGATTTCAATTATTCATGCCCCCCATTGCAGACAGCCTGTGCATGCTGGGCTGGTGCCATCGGCTCTCAGACCGGCGCTGGCTGGAAGCTCCTGCCGGCTCCCGGAGCAGGGCAGGGAGAGCCGGTGGGTGAGCAGCTGGCATTCCCAAGGAGAGAAGCTGCGCTCCTTCCTTGCTTCACTTGCAAGCGTTAGCGTCTCGCCGTCAATAAAGCTGCTGCTGGAGGCTGGTGGCAGCAGTGCCCTGGCTCCCCAGGGTGCTGCCCTGCTCCTTTCTCACACACCCTGATGATTATTCTATCAATTACTTTCATAAACACTTTGCATTCTGCTGGATTTTTTCACGCTTCCTGATGGGAATTCTCCACCCAATGTGTTTTTCCTGCTGCTGTTCGTGCAGTCATTCAATGCAATTACTTCTGACACCTCTCCTCATCAAACGTCTGCGCTTTCTTTTCCCTTGAAGAAGCTGACAGACGATGGGCCAGACACTGGGAATTATTATGTTAGGACAGTGACAGCTAATTTTAATCATAATGTTCCCTGTGAGTGAGGCAGTGAATCCAACAGCCAGCTGGTGTGGCTGCACGCAGTCCGGAGCCATGGGCAGCATGGCAGTGACCAGGTTGGGTCCCAGAGGGGCTTGGGGGCCAGGACCCAGGTGGGTCCTCCCCCCTTCACAGCTCTTCTGGGATTTTGGTTCATGGTGCGAGGAGGACTCGTGTGCCTCAGCACCAGCAGCCCTTCCCAACCCATGCACCGGTGGCTCTGGGTCTCTCCATGCTCCTCTTCTTCATGGCCCTTTCTCCTGGCTGTGGGTTTATCTCCCCCCCTGGCTGCTCCTTCCCTATGGCTCTGGCTGCGGTGGGTGCATGGCAGAGCACCAGGGCCATCGGCTGGGTTCAGCCTTGCACCATGTTCTCCACGTGGAGCTGGACCGGGATAAGCTCACTGGTCATGGGATGGGCAGACCCGGGCAGGATGGTGCTGTGCCTAGGTGCTGCTGGCTCTATGGGATGGGTGTCAGCACTGTGCACAGCATCAGCAGCTCTGTCCACAGTGGCTGACAGCGTCCATGGCTTGTGTTTTGTGTGCTGGGCATGAGACTAGGGGAACTGATCTCCATGTCTGCCCCATCCTGGCTCCTGCCTGCTGGGAATCATCCCCTGGCTGAGACCAGCACAAAGCAAGCGGTGGCTGAAGGATGGCTGCAAAGCGCTGCCGGGGTCCCACCGGGACCTCTTCTAACAGGCCATTTTAGGGGTTTGCTACTTATGCTATCAAAGAATGGCTCTTCCTCACTCCCAGGGGAAGGAATTGTCTGAGAACCACAACTCCCGAGGAGCTGTCTGAGAGCATGAATCCCCTTGCCTGGGGAAAGCTCCTTGTGGCTGGGGCTGGGCTGGAGAAGGGTTCTCTGCTGGCATCTCTTCGTCTGCAGTGGTAGAACCTGGGCAGGGGAAGGATGCTGGGAGGGCAGGAGCTGAGGGGCAGCCCTGCTGCAAAGACTCACTGTTAGAAGTACTTGCAGGTTTCAAGGTTAATTCCAGCTCTCTGGCAAGGAGAGCTCTGGTCTGATCGCAATTAGCTGGATAATTTTTTTTGTTTTAATTTGTGCTGCAAATTTGAGGTAATTCTGCCGCTAATATGTCAGTAAACAGGGGCAGAGGGATGGTGTTCCCATCTCCAGTGTGCCGGCAGGAGCTCTCCCAGCCAGCATTCGCGGTGCTCCAGCCTGGGGCTTCTCTTGGAAAGAGCAATTGCAGGATTGCCTGAGGAGACACACTGCCGCGGCATCGGGGACAGGCACTGGCTGGGTCCTTACTGGACTAGAATCCCCTGGGAGCTGCCTGAGTGGGTCTGTGGCTGGATCCGTCCCAGCTCTCATGCCATCCCTGCCGGCTGCTCAATGCCAAAGCCTTTTGCCCGGCACAGCTGCTGGAGCCAGCGCTGCCTGCCCTGCTCTCGCCATTGTGCCGCTCTGGTTAGCCACCGATTTGTGGCTGTGGTGTATATCTGGTGACCCAGGGTCAGCATTCATGCTCACAGGCTTGTCAGGAGGAGACTCATTCACAGATGTTAACAAGCAGATGGGAAGGGGAGGGAGGATTTAGCCCAACCTGCATAGCAGACACTAGCAACCCTCATGTCCTCACTGTGCGGACAGCATGGGCCCAGCACAGCCACTGTACTGGAGGGTTACCAGGGCTTCTGCTCCTGGGTCCATCACGGGGATGGATCCTGCACTTTCTGATCTACCAGGGATGCAAGACAGAGTTTGCGTGGACTTGCCAGTGGGCAGGAGCAGGCTCCGTCCCTAGGGAGGGGCTGGATGCTGCTGACAGCCCAGGTGCTGAGCTGGAGAGCATGTGGATGGTGAGGTTGGGGGTGGATAGCTGTCTGGCTGTCTCAGCAGCTTTGCAGGGTCCTCTCTGGGGCATCTCCATACAGGAGAGGGAGCAGCTCAGCTCTCCTGGCAGCACCAGCTGCTTTCTTCCGACTCACATTCTGCCCCGCAGTGGTGGTGGAGGGGCCCTGGTGGCATCTGTGCTGGGAGCTGCTGGTGATGGGGAGCTTGTGTTACGGCAGTGCAGACCCCCGGGTGGGTGGGTGGTGATGGCTGCACCAGCCTGCTGCAGGTCTGGGTGCTGGGGCGGGACCGGCTCATGTGGACGTGGCCTGGGGGCCAAGTGGATGGCAGGATGTGGCTGCTGACACTGCTTGGGTCCAGGCTCCATTGGAGCTGCCAGGGATTAGGGTGCTCCGTGCCCCAAGGCTGCAGTGGCTACATCCAGAGCCGGTTCCCTTCCCTCGATGTCTCATGGCACACTCCTGCTGCCAGGGCGTGGGGAGGAAGCTGCCGAGGGAGCGGGTGACAGGAGCGTGAGGCTGAGCCAGCAGTTAGCCCTCCAAGTGTCTCGACTCACCGAACCATAATAAACCATGAATTATGACAGGGAGCTCTGTGAAGGGAAGAATGAGCCACACTTGATCTCAGCCCATGGCATAAGAGCAGCAGCTGGAGGGAGGGACGAAGTGTGGCTGAGGGTGCTCTGGCTGCACCCTCCTGCCTCTGGGCCAGGGGCTTCCCAGCCTCCCCCAGTGCCTGTCACTGCCCGATGCAGGGTGGACCCAGACCCTTGCCACCCTCCAGCCAGGCTGTGGCTCTGGTGAGGGACTCCTGCTCCCTTTGGCAGGGCAAGACACCTCAGGTTGACCAGTGCTGTACTGGTTCAGGGAGGTAAATAACGCACAGAGAAAGGCCAGGCACTAACGAGGTGATTAACATGCATTTGCCAGCGTCCAATACGTTTTTAATTGCCTCCACTATGTGTTTATATGAACATTGACCTCGATGTGTGTCCACCTTGCTGGTTAAGCTGTGGCTCTCCTAGCAGCTGGAGGTTGGTGCCTTGTGTAGGCTGTGCTGGGGAGAGCCAGAAAAGCTTCCCCAAAACTGTGGGTGGTGAGCAGTGGGTAGGGTTCTGGCCAGGCTCTGGGGGCTGCGAGGCCTCATGTGCCCCACAGGGCAGGGATCTGGCAGGTCATTTCCAGAGGTGATGCACGACCTGGCCTTGCCCCTGGCAGGGGGTGGGGGTCACCCCTTGCCCTCTGCTGGCAGCCTCCTGCCGTTACCGAGCTGTGGATGGTGCTTGCCGCGGGGAGGGAGCGAGGCAGCCTCTATATCTCTGGTTTATGAGAGCACCAAGCTGTCCCAGCAGGCGTTTTCAATTCCGTTTATCTGTGTTTCCCCATTGAGTTCATTTTATTTCCCTTGATTTTTGTTTCCTGGAAGATTTATCGATCCTGATTTTCTCAGTTTATGACAGGCACAGGCCATAAAGCACACGGAGCAGCCAACGCGTCGCCAGCCCCCTCCCTTCCTCTGCCGGGACGCAGCACCAATGTCAGCAGCACGGAGAGGGATGGTGCTGGACGATGGAGGGGTAGGGCCTGGGGTGCAGGTCGGCTCTGCCCGGTCCCTGCCAGTGGTGCTAATGGCAGCAGGGTCTGGGCAGCTCAGCATCGTCCTTGCCCAGCCTTGGGGCTGCTTACTCCTCACCTCACCAAGCAACTCACCCCCAAAGCCAAGCCCTGGCTCTCCTGGGCAGATCTCATGGTGAAAGGGTTTCACTGCCTCCCAGGGGATGCTGACCCCCTCCCCAGAGCCCTCCTCATTCTTCAGTAGAGGTGAACCATCCTCAAGGTATTTCCCTTTTCTCACTCACCCATCACCCAGGGTGCCTCTCTGTCCATCTGTCCAGCCCCTCTCATCTCCCACCCACCCCACTGTACTGTCCCTGTCCCTGCCAGTGCTCCTGGCTGCTGTGGGGCTCATCCTGCTCTCCTGGCACCTCTCCTGGGCTGTCAAACACATCCTGCTCTCATGGTGCCAAACAGGACTGCACTGCAATGATTCTGGGGCTGGGGACTGTGCTGTTGGTGGCCTGGCTGCCCCTTTTCTGGCTGGTCTCAGGGTGGTTGCTGGGGGCTGGAGAGGGCAGCATAGCCCAGTGCCTCATGGACATGAGCTGTGTGGGTATCCCTTGAGGTCCATCCCTTCCTCCCTCTCTCCCTCCCCCTTTTATGAGATGGTTTATGGGTTTCCAGCTTGTCTCTCACAGCTGCTGTGCTGGGGAAGGGCTGGGTGTGGGGAAGGGGTCGGGGCCCACCGTGGTCCCCAGGGGTGCTGTAGGATGTAGCTGTGGGGCAAGGGCTGCTGCAGGGCTGACAAGTCCATCAGCAGGACCTGCCCTCCTCTGGATGCTCTTGGAGGCAGCTGAGCTCTGGGATTAATTAGTACACACACTTCCCAATTAAAATCTGGGAGAAGGAAGGTGCTTGATTCAATCAAGCCTTCTCTCTGCTCATATGCCAGATTCCTGTCTGCAGGAGTGGATTTTAATTGTGTTCTGAGTCGTTTGGACACGGCTGGAGCTCTCAGGATGTCAATCCCCAACCCTGCCCCTCACACCCAGCCAGGACCGCAGGGTCCTGAGGAGCTGTGCAGGCTCTTCTGGGACCTGGTGACTTTGACCATCGTTCCTGCCATCAGGAATCTTGTGAAGCAAAACCCTGATCCCAGGCCGTGGTTGGGGAGCAGGTGAGTGAGAGTTGGTTTATGGCTGGACACAGCAGTCCTGGCACTGCCACAGCAGGAGCATGGCTGAGCCCTTTGCCGTGCGCCCAGGAGCAGCGCTGGATCCTTTGCTCTTCCCACAACCCTCAACCACTGGAGCCATTCCCCAGCTGGGATCCCCTCCACTCTCTGGCATAGAGCCCACATGGCTGCTGGCACCTGGGAAGAAGGGGGTGCAGGAACCGTGCCTGGGACCCCCCAGGAGACCCTGACTGGTTAAACCCTTGTGCCAAGTATTTCCCTCTGTTCCCCTGCCGAGACGGATTAAAGGAAGGCGATAAGCGTATGGATTGCCATGCATCCAGAGGGACAGGGAGATATTAAAGGAATTAACTTTTCCATCTGGGCTGATAATAATTTGTTTTCCAAGGGGATCAGGGCTTGGCGAGAGGCCCTAAGGAGCTGCACATGGCTCCCAAGGGGGTACGTGTCCTGGGGGCTGTGATGGCACAGGCAGGATCTGCATGGCAGCTGTGAGCTGTCAGTGCTGGTGACACGAGGTGACTGGTGAAGACAGGAGGGCACAGGCACACTGTGACCTGCCTGGACTGGGCACCACACACTGCAGCTCATGGCAAGGTAAGGGTGGGCAGGGATAGGCAGGCTCACGCTGGAGCAGGTTTCAGTTGGACCAGGTTCATCCTAGTGCTGCTGCTGGCCTCAAAGCAGTGCTCCTTGGGTGGTGGGGACAAGGCAGGTGGCCCTTGTGCCCCACAGCCCCAGGCCTGGCTGTGTCCACGCTGAGGGCTCAGCCCCTGTGCCCATGCTGTGCTGGGGAGAAGCAAGCACAAATTGTGACATAACATTTGGGGTGACCTGTGCACTGGGACTGTCTTCACAGAGGAACAATAACCTCTCCAGAGGAGATGAGAAGAATTCTAATTACGTCTCCGAACTATATTTGTTTTGAGCAAGGAAAGCAAACCATATGGCACGTGGGAGACTGTTTGGGGACTGCATTAAACAAGGATTTGGTTTTCATTTATGCTTTGATCTAAGTGGAGATGTGACTGTGCTTTATGGGTTTATTGCACCTTGGAGGTGTGCAGAGTCCTCTGCTCACTCTGGGGCAGAGGTCCTGGAGCTGGGGGGGGACTGGGGACCCCAGAGGCTCTGACTGCCTCCCTGTTCTTCTGCTGGTATTTGCAAAGTGCTGAGGAATGCCATGGGGCTCTGCCAGGGCTGGGGAGAGGCCACTGGGGTGGGCAAGGGGCAGCTGGGGACAGAGGTGTGTCACTTGCACGGCAGGAACCTGTCCTCTCTGCCAGGGGTGCTAGGTCTGTTTGGTTGGGTGAGGCTCCGGGCACTCCTGGTGACCCTCCTTGTGTGGCCGGTGGCACGGCTGACAGCCTCTTCCCTCTCCGGGGTGGTGGCACATCCCCGCAGGCGCCTGCAGCCCTTGCTCTGTCTCCTGCAGCTCTCTTCACCGAGGCTCCCCATGACGTGACGGCGCAGGCAGGTGAGGACGTGGAGATGGCCTGTTCCTTCCGAGGCACCGGCTCCCCCTCCTACTCCCTTGAGATACAGTGGTGGTACGTCCGCAACCACAAGGACTGGACGGACAAACAGACGTGGTCTTCCAACCAGGTAATGCTCCTGGTCCTCCCCCTCCAGCAGAGCCCTTCCCCGTGCTTGCCTTGGGGCTTTGCTGCAGGAGCTCCTGGGGCCCCTTTCCCGCAGCAGTGACCCCAGTGCTGACCACAGCACACAGCAGGGTCTCACTCTCCTCTGCTCCATGCTCGTGGGCAGAGAGGTGCTCAGGGGTCCTGTGGTGCAGAACCACGTCTGGAGTGCACCAAGGATGCTCCAGCAGGGCTGGGTTGTCCTGGCCACCTTCCCAATCACCCAAGGAGCCACATAGCTCATCCCCCAGGACTGACCCCGGGGAGAGGCTTTGTCTTTGTGCTTGTGCCTTCTCCCATCTGATCAGGAACTTGTCCCCTTGCATCCCCCTTGTTTGCCCATTTCCATGGGTATCGGTCTCAGCAAACAGCTGTCTCTGTGCTTCTCTTTCTGGTCACACCGAGATAAGGGCCAATAATGGGAAGGCAGCTCTAGGTATTTTAATGAGCCTTTATTATTGTGTCTTTGGCAGAGCTGCTACTGGTATTATCATAAATTGAGAGAACATCAGGGAAGTGCTGCTGCTCAGGAGCGCTGCTGGGGGCCAAGGGGGTGAGGAGTGAGGGGTGGTGGGACCCTGGTGTGGGGAGTGGGGTGGGAGTGTGCTGCATGGCACAGTGGGGAGCTGCCAGTGCCTGCCAAAGGGGAGCCATGCTGCTGCCCCCCTCAACAGGTGGTTCTGGGCTGTTCATGGTGGCTGGGGCAAGCACTGACTGGGAAGGGTTTAGGGTTGCTGGGACAGGAGTCACTGCAGCAGTGGTGATGCTACAGTGAGTGGGGCTTTGTCCAGAGCCCCAGGTCACAGGGAGCATCTAGATGGAACTGAGGTGTGGTGGGGACCCATGGGTAAGCACCATGCACCCTGGGTGCCTGCATCTGCTGGGGCTGAGCTTCTCCCTTCTCCTTCTTCCTTCCTCCTCACTTGGAACAGCCATCCTGGGGTGTGCAGGGGGCCAGTGGGCTCCTGCCTCTTTCCAGCTGAGCTGACCATTCCTCTTCCCTCTCTGGTCCCTCTCCCATCCTGCTCTTCCCAACAGCTGAAATCATCGCTACAGGAGGAGCCTGTGAAGGACGCCACAAAAATAAGTGTGAGTTTGGCTAATGACTCTCACAGGGGCTCTGCTTGAGGGCTGGAACCTTTCCCAGCTGGGTAGTGCTGAGCCTGGAACAGAGATGGGGGTGGGAGGGTCTCCTGGGGTTTGGTCTCTGTGCAAAGCTCAGGTCGAGGTGCCCTGGAAGGTGGGGGTAACACCCGTGGGCAACAGCAGGCCAGGGTGCTGGATCTGCCCTAGCCCAGCACCGGGGGTAGCCAGGGTGGAGGGCAGTTCCCCATTCCCCCCTGGCACTGAGGGTCCTAGCTCAGACACACCATGAGCCTCATCCAGTTCCTGTTGGCATAGAAAAGACGTTCATGCTAAGGAGAAAATAATCTAATTTACTCACCAGATTAGCATCCCAAAGCTGTCTAGGCTCACGTGAGCAGGATGAGGAGACACTAATCAGAGAAATAAAATCAACACTCCTGGCCTCCTGATGTCAGCTGTGTGACCCCCATCTCTCCCTCCCCCCCCCACTGGCCCTCGTTTGGGGGTGCCACAAATGGAGCAGCATCAGAAAGCACTTCCCCCATCACCCCTGTCCCAGCAGCTCTCCCATTTCTCCCTGAGTGAGTGAGCAAGGAGGGGCTGGGGCTCACTGTGTGCCCATGGCTCCTTGGTGCTGGGTGCTCAGGGTCAGTCCCTCTGCCCGACTTGTCCCTCAGTGATGACAAAGAGCCATTCACAAGGGGTGAAACACCAGATGTCACCAGGGAGAACACTGCCTCTCACCTCCCGTCTCTGGGGATCCAGTGGGCAGATTCTCCTGCTGGTGATGAATCCCCTACAGGGACTGTGTCCCCTTGGATCCATTCACATTGTGGTTCCCTCAGGTTTCAGCCCCATTTGTTGCCATTCCTCTGATGGACACCGTGATGCACTCACAGTCCGCATCCAAACCCCAGCAGGTGCCTTCAGGATCCATCCCTCTCTGGGCACTGCCAGGCCCTGGGTAGGGCTGCTGGCATCTCTCATCCCACCCCAGCTCTGCTCTTTGCTCCCCTCAGTGAGGGTGTCAGGGTCCTGGTGCCTGATGCCGACCAGGGGCCATGGCCAGTTGGCAGGGGCCTGGGCAGGGACAGGTAGCCTGGAGCTGGTGCCATGTTAGAGCCATGGGCAGGCAGGTCCTGGGCCCTGGGCAGGGCGGCAAGAAGGGCTGAGGTGGGTGCTAGGGCTGTGTAGCTGTTTCAGGGGTAGTGCTTCCCCCTCAGCTCAGGCCCCACATTTTTCAGCATAATTGGGCAATTAGTTGTACACAGGAATGCAATCAATGTGTGTGAGTGTGTCTGTGTGTGTAACCAGGGTTTATTCCAACCCACTCAGGATGTGATGCTTCTGCCACCTTCTCTGGATGAAGCCAGTGGGGAGGGGATGGAGTTTCAACCCTCTTGTTGTTATTTTAAATGTCCTTGATTATTAAGTGCTTACAAAACGGAGGAGATAGATGAATACTGGGCAGGACACCACCACGAGCAGGGCTGATAAAATGTGTGTCACAGCCACGGGGACAATTGACTGAGAACAAATGGCAGTGTCAGACAATGCAAGAGGATGTAAATCACAGACAGAAACACAGCATCAGACACCCCATGGTTTGTTATTTGTCTGCCAGAACACACTTGGTGCTGGAGGTGTTGGCACTGCCCAGAGCCACTGCAGAGAGGGAAACCACTGCCACCCTTTACTGTGTGCTACTAGACACCATGGTGCTGGAGCTGCTCTTTTTCCCCTTGAATTCTCTAAACCCACTTTGTTTTCCTGTGTGCAGCAGCGTGTTGCAGGGCTGGGCACTGCTGCGGCTGTCTGTCTGTCTGTCCTGGCCCTGCCATTCCCACTGCCTATCACTGCCCTGCCTGAGCCTCTGGAGCAGGAACATTACAACCAGTCATAAAATCCTCCCTCCCACACATAACAGAGCTGTGGGCTGAGCCTTGGTGACCTGCAGGCAGCAGCTCCACGGCTGCTGATGGCACCAGCAAATTGGGGTTTTCTTTTATTAGTTCTAAATTTCCCAGACATTACTTTCAGTAAGTGACCCCTTGCTCTCCTGGCACAAAGGGAATTTTTTGAAGCTCCTTTCCCATGCTGGACCAGCTTCTCACCTGTGCACACCTGTGCACATGCACACCTGTGTGGGCACTGGCTGCCCTCCTGGCTGCGGCGTCTCAGCCCGTTGGAGGGGTTGGTGACAGGTCCTCATCCCTGCACTGCCTCCTTTGCCTTTTGGGGCAGGACTTTGTGTCTCTCTGGTGGTGGCTCCCAGCTCTGTTTCTAAACACCATAAAATCTTCGGCTAACAAATGCAGCAGCAAGTAGAAAAATGGCCTTTGCCATCCAGTGTGATTATAGGGAACAGAGCCAGGGGCCTCGGGGCGGGTCATAAATCTGATTTATTGACCCAGCCCAACGGCAGCTGCAGCTCTGGCTAGTGAGTAAGTCTTAAATTTCATTGGGTGATAAATACTGAGAGCGAATCAATTTGGTAGAAAAGCTAATTAGCCAGTGTGGTTCTGAATTGATCTCCGAGCCCCTGGTGCCTGGGGGTGTGCCAGGGACTCCATCAGCCTGGAGGCCAGGTTCAGGGTCCCCCTTCCAACTGCCCACCTTCACCATGTCCTCCCCAGCACGTGGCTGGGGCATGCCGTGGTGGCATGCGATGGGGGGGTGGCACTGACCCAGGTGTCTGGGGGCCATGAGAGTCCCTAGGAGCCACCTAACCCTCCCTGTCTGCCCCATCACAGGTGGTGAAGGTGGTTGGCAGCAACATCTCCCACAAGCTGCGGCTGTCACGGGTGAAGCCGGAGGACGAGGGGACCTACGAGTGCCGCGTGATCGACTCCAGCGACGGCAAGGCACAGCAGCACAAGGTGAAGGCATACCTGCGGGTGGAGGAGGCGGGGGGCACGGGGCACCCCCAGGACACCCAGCTGCGGGGTGCCCCGCTGCCAGACACCCCGGCAGCAGGGTCGGCCCACGCACATCACCACCACCACCACCACAAAGCCGGGAAGGAGCTGAAGAAGCGCTCGGCAGACGTCTCCTGCGTGCTGTAGGCGGGCGGTGCCCAGCCCCTTGCCGCCCCGGACTCAGCAGAGCTGCCGAGGGTCCTGCACCCCCTGCCAGAGACTGGCCCCACCGCCCTGTCTTGCCACTGACCCCTACCACCTCCTCCTCCCGCCGGCCACCGCTGCCTCAGTTTCTTCCCCAGTGCTGTGGTGCAGTGGCACCAGGGCTCAGAGTGGGAGCAGGACCGTGTCCATGCCAGAGGGCCATCGTTGGGACCATGCCCGGGGCTGGAGTGCACACCCACGCGTGGTGGTCACCATCCCCAGTAGCCCTGTGCAGGTGGGTACCCCACACCCGCTGCCTGCTGCTGCCCACGGGGCCACAGGCCATGGTGTGCCCCAGCTTCACGTACCTGCTGGAGACCTCCCTGCCCGCGGGACCCCCCCTGTCCAGGGGACCTTCCCTGCCCTCCCTTGTGCTTTGCAGAACCAACCTTCTGTTCCTGTAGGAGGCCCAGTTTAGTTGCTCTGTTCCAGCCCCGCAGTGCGTATGAGTTCCAGCATCCATCTTACAGACCATGTGTATCACCTCTCCCTGCCCAGCACGCCCCTGGCACGTCAAGGCCTGCGCTCAGCAGAGGAAGGACGGCATGGCATGCTGCTGGCATGCTCCCGGCGCATTGCCCACCACAGCCGTGGTGCCGTGTGCCATGCCATTGCCCAGCCAGCCAGTTGCCCAAGGTCTGCATGTGCCTGGGGAGCTGTGCCATCGCTTCTCCTGGCCCTTTACATTTCACAAAGGAACAAGGAGGACCTGGCCATCAGCCCCACTTGCCCTTGATCTGTCCCCGCTGCCCATTCTGCTGTGGCTCTTGGCCTCCCACTCCTGGCTAAGCTTCCCTTCCTCTGTGCTGTGGCACTGTGCCCTCCTGGACTCCCCTGTCACAGTGTCAGAGCAGACAGGGCCTGTCCCCAGTGTCCCCGTGGGTAAACACGCTGCTGGGGATGAAGCCATGGCAAGGGAGAGAGTGGGGGGTCCTGAGCCTCCCCCTCCAGGTGCTGGGAGCTGCTTCCCTGCTGCTGCTCACCCAGTACCCAGCCTGCCACCATCAGACCTGCTGCAGCTAATAAAGCTCTTTAAATGAAGCCTCTGTGGTCTCTGTCCCTGGCACAGTGAGGGGACCTTGTATTGGCACTTGGTTAGGAAGGGGCAGAGCTAAATCTGCCCCAAGGGACTGCTTGGCTAGGGCTCATGGGGATGGGGAGGAGGATAAGGGTGGGGGTGAGGAAGAACATCAGCATCATCACCTGCAGCTGAGGGCTCAGAGCAGTTAAAAGCAGCAGCTGGGGAGCTCCCTGTCTCCGAAGAATACGGTGCAGCTGCATTTCAGGTGAGCAGGGACTGCTTTGCACCAGGGTGCTGGGTACAGGGGGTTGCTGCCACAGCAAAAGCTTTGTCCCCAGCCAGGTGGGAGGTCAGGGTGCCCAAAGGAGGGTCGGGGGGGGGGGGGGGGGGGGGGGGGGGGGGGCGGTGTGCGGTGTTGGCTGACCCCAGCCAGGCTCTGTCCCACCTCGGGCTGTGCCCGGCCTCCAGCGATCCTCTGGGTGCTTTTCAGGTTATTAATCCCCAGAGCTCTGCAGCATTCAAGTGTGATTTGTCATGTGTTAGAGAAACAAACGGAAAAGCTGCTGTGCTGGTGGCAGGAGGACACAGTGACAGCAGAGCAGGGGGAGAGCCACGCTCTCCTTTGGCCCTGGCTGTGGGATTCTCCTGCAGAGCCACGGCCCCGGGGGAGCCCATGGCACAGGAGCCTATGAACACCAGGGTGCTTTGTCAGGAGGAAAATACAAAGCTGCTGCAGGCTAAGAGGTTGTTGCAAATTCTGCTTTGCCACAAGCAATAAACACTGCGACCTAGCTCTGGGCAGAGCCCCGGGGTTAGTGCTCTGAGATGCCCCTCAGGAACCATAGCACTGAGGGGGTGAGGGGCTTTGACCACCATGCAGTAGAAAACAATTTACTGAGGAGAAGGAAGAGCTAGAGCTGCTGTGGGGAGGGTAAAAGGCTGCAAATCACCTCAAATGGAGAGTAAACAAATTGCTGTGTGGTGTAGTAATTTGCAAAACCTAGAGGCAAGCTTTAAAAATAACAGGTTTTGTTAGAAGAGATTAATTTTGCTGAGCCTCTATGAAATCTTGGGAGCAGGAGTCAGGGAAGGGGACGTGGCTTGGTCTGTGTGCAGAACCCTGGGGCAGAGCCCGACTCAGGGCTGCATGTGGGGCTGTGGGCACGTTTGAGAGTCTCCCCGTGTTTCTGGCTGGGTTGCTGCATGGAGGAGGAGGCTGGACACGGGTTTCTTGGCCCCTATCCCCAGGAGGGGTGGTCAGAACAGGGTAGGTTGACGCAGCCCCACTCACTGTGCCAGGCAAGGGCTGTGCCCCTCTGCAGCTCCTATGGCCCTATGGAGCAGAGGCAGCTGCCTGCTGGGGCCAGGTCTCCTCCAGAACAGTGAGGATGGGTGCTCAATTGAGCTAAGCACCTTCCCTGCACCCTTGAGTACTACCTCTGGCTCCATCCTGGACCTCAGAGGGTTGGGGAGTTGTTTGGGACCCTGCTCGGGAAGGAGGGGGCAGCAGAGAAGCTCCTGGGCTGCTTTGTAAACGGGCTGAGCTTAATATGCAAGTCACTGCTGGGGAGGAACCAGCCTCATGAAAATGCCATTTCCACGCAGTCACTCTTCTGGCCATTATCCTGCTTCAGACAAAAGCAATTTACTCAGCCTGTAATAAAGCAGAGGAGATAACGAAGCTGAGACAGGCGTCTGCTGGCTGGGACTGCGGCTGCGGGGAAACCTCCCGGACAGCCTGGGAGCCAGGATACGGAGCAGGGCAGGGACCACACACCGACCTCTCATCAGCAGGGCAGGAGGGTGGCCTGGGGGAGCGGGCAGGAGCCCTCCCTGCCTGCTGACAGAAGGGGCTGTGTGGGAAGAAGTGTTTGCCTCCATGGACACAGCACCTCTGAGCTGGGAAGGGGCCTCACAAGGAGGGACACAGTCCTGTCCCCGGGGGGCATGGCAGCACTGTGTCCTCCCTCACTGCCATAGAGACCCAAGTGCTCTGGTCCCTCACCATGACAGCCTGGTACTGCTGGGTGCAGAGACCAGAGCAGGGGCACTGAATGCCATCAACAGCTGCTTAATCATCACCTGTGAGCTCCAGCCAGTGCTGGAGGCAAGGCAGAGATGGGCTGCATGCAGCTGATGGATGTTTTATCCAGTGCTACAATAACTCAGAAAACTTTGCACCAGCCCCCCAGGATGCTTGGAGACCAAAGGTGATATTTCACCTTTCTGCCTCTCCCATCTTCTCCTATCACAGCAGCTCTGACAGGTTCCTCTGTGCAAAATCCAACCCAGTGTTAAGCACTGAATGTATATATTAAAAAGCACAAAGGGTTAACAGCTGAACTGCATCCCTCTCCTACCTGGTAGAAAGCCACTGGCTTGTGTTTTACCTGGAGGACCAACCAGGAGTTAGGCCTGAACCCAACCAGGGAGACAAGGGGAGGTAATCTCAGCTGTGAGGGGGTGTGGGCACTAGCACCAGTCCCCTTGGTTCCAACAACTGAGACACATTGGGAGCTCACTTGGGATCCCTGAGAGTGATGCACAAGGCCTATTCCATGTAAATATCAATTTATTGCTTTGGTTTTTGCATGTCTGAGCTTTACAGTCAAGATCTGTCCTTTCACTTCACCAGCATCCATCTTCCCCAAGGGCCAGGAGGCAGCCTGCTGCTGGCACTCACTTGGGGTGAAGGTGACAAGCCAGGAGACAGAGCAGCCAAGTGAAACAGCACCTGCAGGCAGTCCCTGGGGCTGGAGCACACTACAGCTGCGTCCAGGAGAGTGGCAAGGCCCTGCTGTGCTCTGGAGGGGAGGGAAGCCCTTTGGCAATCCTTCCTTTGCCCCAGAATGATTCAGGGACTAGACAGGAGCATTTCCCAGGTGAGCTCTATTCCTCTTTCCTCTCTCAGCTGCTGTGCAGCCTGTCAAGGAGGGGGTGGTTCCTGGGTACCAGGCTGTGCTGTCATGCTCTCCTGCTGCCCCAGCCTCTCCAGCAGGAGCAGCACGTTGTCAGTGAACTCGTTCCTCTGCCTGCCCATCCCACGGAGCTTCACCAGCCGCAGGCTGGCGTGTGGGGGCTTGTACTCCTGAGGGCAGCAGACCTCGTTCAGGAGGAGCCAGGTGCTGTCAGGGTCCACACACATTAAGTGGAGGAAAACACTGGAAAACAGTGGGAAGAAGGGAAAGAAGAGTAAGGAGAAGGGCTGCTGATTGGCACCCAACAGGGTCCTTCACAGAGAGCTATGGAAGGCTTCGATGTCTGCAACCTCTGCAGCTCAACAGCCTTGGAGGCTCCCCAGGGAGCACCATCAAAATGACTCCCTGTGCCCAGGAGAAGGCAGTGCAGTGGTTTTACATCTACTGGCAGGTGGGAGAAAACCAGTTATTATGCAGTGGGTAAGTTACTCACATCAAACAAACATCTGGTGAGTAACTGACCCAGGCTCTGGTCTCAGCACCGTGATCTGCTGCTGGGCAAAGGCCTCTTGGAATCAGCCTGTCCCATGCACTGCAGAGGTGACCACAGAGTATGGCAGGTGCTGCTTGCATCAGGTCTGCTCTGCAGAATTGCTCCTACAGAGCTCTTAAAAGAAGCTGTATGTGTTGTTGACTAGGCTCTGGTTTTTGGGGACTGAGAGGTAACAAACCCCTCCAGGGATGGTGATTCCATCACGGCCCTGGGCAGCCTGTGCCAGGGCTTGGAAACCCTCTCAGGGAAGAACTTGCTCCTCACATCCAGCCTGAACCTCCCCAGCACAACTTGTGGCCATTTCCTCTAGTCCTGTTGCAAGGACACAGCATAGGACCAGGCAAGAAAGACTTATCACTGGGAAGTAAACATGGGAACTGGGAATACTGCTCAGATGGCTTCTGCTCTTCTAGCACGTGCACAGCTTTACCTCATATTCACAGCAAAGATACCCTGCTCCCCACCCTCCCCCAGTCAGCCAGTCTGGGGAGAGCAGCCCTCAGATCTGCTGGTCCCTGGAGAACTCCTCTGCCTATTGTGCCCAGAATGGCCTGAGGCCTGTGATTATCTCCTGATAACCTGCAGTGCTCTGCAGCTCAGGAACTGACTTTAACATTTTCCAACTAACTCTGGGGTAGTTTCCAAGCAACCTGTTTCCATGGCAAAGAATCCTGGGGTTAACCCAGGTTTACTTTCTGTTGATGCTTTCTCTTCTTTGTTACTTTAATATAATTTTAGTGCATTTTGCCTTCTGCAGGAGCTGGTTCAGTGCACCTCAGCCCAGGGTGGGAATGACAGCTGTCAGTAAGTATCCAATGAACGACACAATCAAACCTGAGGAGATAAGCTGCTTAATCAACTTTGGTATCTAAAAAGATCCAAAAATAGCTCGTTTTTGTTCCAGTTGTGCTAAACAACTTATGCTACTAGCACAGAGCAGAGTTTGCCTCTTCCGTTGCCTGGTCTTTCCCTAAGCTCTAAGCAAAGCCCTGGCACAGTGAACAGGCTGGCAAAAGGACACATCTTCCTGCCTTTTGCACCTTTGCTGAAGGTTTAACTGGATACAAGTCACCACAGACTTCTGGAAGAACTGGGGAAATTGGTTCTGCATCCCGGGGGAAAAAACCCCATTGCTACCCAGAGTGACTCTAGGGCCCCTGGGAAAGGTCCCAGGCTGGGAGTGTTTATTAGGAGTTAAGTGTAAATTTCAAACCAGTCTTTTCCAACTGAAAACCACAGAACAATTTCTGAAGTGCTGCCATGGGCCAATAGCAACTTCTTAACCTCTTTTCCTTCAATGTTGTTTTCCCTCTGGAGCCAAAAGCTTGTCAGGGATGAAGCAACCCAATAAACTGGTCAGAAGCTCAGATCTACATACAGTGACTTTGAGGGTGCACCACCTTCCCCCCCGCCTTGTTTCCAGTGCTTGGGCCCCACACCACCTTCCCTCAGCTGCCCCATGTTCTGGTCACTTCAGCTGCACAGGTTGATTTCCACTGAAAGGAAAGACTTGTGCTCTCTGGCTCTCCCAAACCCTGCAGTGGTTTTGCTTATTTGTTTGTTTGAAATGATTTTTAAAGGTTCGGATAATATTCCTTTCCTAGAAGACTCCCAGCAGTCATCTTCTACTAAAGCCTATTGTCCCATTTTTCTCTTCCTCAGACATGCTGCTGGAGTTCTTTTTTCCCAGCATCTATTTTTGCCTGTTGAGTAGTGCATAAAGCTGCAGTTACAAAATTCACTTCTTCCCACTGGTTGGGCTCATAAAACTACAGGGTCCCATAAATGGGATTAGGCAGCCTCCCTGGGGCATGAGAACATCCCTGGATGACAGCCAAAAGGCCCTTTCTGTGGTTTTTTTTTTTTCTTTTCCTTGTGGCTCCAGCACCTTGGCCAAAAGCTCCTGCTTAGCCCTTTGCACACTCACAGAATCCTCCTAGTGCAGGCAGTTACTGGAGCTCCAGCTGACTTTGTAAGCCCTGACCTTGCTCTTGGCAGGTCACAACTCATGAGTTGAATAAGAATTGAAAAGGCTGAGCAAGGGCCAGTTAGCATAAATCAGTATGGCAAGCTGATTCCAAACAGCTTTTTACCTTGTATGATTTCTGCAGTGATAAAGCTGAGTTATGTGACATGTTGGCACTGGGGCTGTGCCCAAGATTAGTTCTGCTCTAACTGTTTTTAGAAGCATTTAAAATCCAGACTTTTTCATGTTTCAGGCTGATGACATTGCCCTTACCTGGATGGAAGGGGCCTGACATGTGACAACCTGTGTCAGTGTGCAGGATTGCTTTCAGACACAGGGAGAGCAAGGCACAGGGCTGGGACATACAGGAATGAGCTGGTGAAGCAGCTGGAGGAAGGAAACTGAAGCATGGCTGAGAAGTGACTCTTATCTTGGCACTGCAGCAATCTAGTTCTTGACTTTCCAAGATGGAATGTCCTCTTGCATCTGCTACAGTTCAAAGTGACTGTGACATGTTTAACTCTGAGCCATCCAGGTTCCAAGAGCACAGAGGACTACACTAACCCCCCGAAAAACCCCAACTACAAGTCCTGCCAGTGCATGGCTGACAGGAGGCCAGCCATGATGTACGTCCCAGTGTGTGTGAGTCTGGCCAACACAGCTACACCTGAGCAAGCTGTTCAGAGAAATGCCATGTATGGTGCACCCCAGGCATGGGGGAGCAGCCTAACATGTGGCACTTTTCCCTTAAAACAGAATAAAAATAATCCCCAGGAGAAAACTGTTCCTTGCCCTGAAGTTTGCTGCTCTTTCCCTTCAACAGCAGTGAGCCTGCTACACAATACAGCTTCTAATGGCCCCACTGCATCACAGGGCTAACTCAGTGCTCCCCCAGCCCCTGCTGTGGGGGGAAACTGTGCAGCTTTTCAGGCTGCTTTGTTAATGCTTTAAAAGCTTGGATTCCAAATAGCTAGACAAATGGTGGTGTTCTGCTTTGCACCCCACACCGCTCACAGACCAAGGCTGTATTGTGTGAGGGGTGTGCCAGCCCACAGCAGAGCCCCTCTGCAGAACAGACACTGCTCAGACCTGCTGGGATGCCACAAAAGCCACTAAGGTAAAAATAAACTCACTCTCCCCAGTGCAGGAATAAACACAAAGGCATGGCTGCAGCTCCTGAGAGCTCTCCCTCAAAACCACTGCCTGGCCCCAGAAAAAGCCCTCCCTGCACTGCCCTGGGAGGCTGTGCTCAGGGGAAGGGGAACAGGCAGCACTGCCTTTCATCAGCTGCCCTCTGAACCCTGCTCACTGCTGCCTCACTCCCCACAGGGGGTGGGAAGGCTGGCCACACAGAAAGAAGGGGCTTTACCCTGTCCCCCAGCAGAGCCAGAGGTGCATGGCTTCCTTACTTTGTGTTCTTCTGTATCTGGACTTGTTTTGGCTGCTGAAACCTCTGGCCTTCTTTCCAGGTGACAAGCTATGACAACAGTGATTCCTCATCCTGACAGCAGGAACACCAAGCAGCAAGGTATGTCTGCTGACACTTCACAGAGCTGATGTGTGTTCACCTGAACTGTCTGTGCTCTTTTAACATCTCCCAGGCTTCTCAGAGCAAGGCTGGTGCCAAGGCTGACAGGTTCCCAAACACACTGTGCTCCACCTGGCAGCCCCTGGGCTGCCGTGAGCACAGGAGCCCAGGGAAAAGGGAAGGATAACAGCAGCATATTCCCCAGCCTGCAGAAGGTATTTAGTGATAAACCACATGGGAATGGCTGGCATGTCCTCCTGCATGGCTGTCTGCAGTTTTATGTCACCAGTAGGCCAAGAGCCCCAAGGATTCTAGCACGGGAGGTGGTTAGGAAAAAGCAATAGCACATCCTCCCCCTCTGCCCCCAAAGGCACTGCAAGGTAATCTGAAAGCTGGCTGTAACTCGTGGGCAAGGTGATCTCCAGCTAAATCTGGGTAGTAAATGACAGGGCAGCAGAAAAAGGGGTTAACTTCCATGAGAGACCCTGTTGTACAGGACTGAAACGTGCTGGGGGGAGGAAGGGGTAAGGTGCAAAAGGAAAGGGGTTCCTGTGTTCCCTCTGTCCCACACTGTTTGTACCCCTGACACACCTGCATCTAAGAGACATTACCTCTGGGCAGCTTCTTGCAGTTTCAGGGGTTGCTTGGCACTGAGGTAAATCAGGCAGGCATCTGCCACTTTAGTCAGGTCCTTCTCACCTGCAGAAATGGGACAGAAAAGAAGGGTAGGAGGTAACCTACTCAGTGGCTGCTGCCTAGCAGAATCAACTCCAAACTGGCAGCAAGAGGCTTCTGAGCCTTTCAGCTGTATAACCTAGGGCTCTTCTGACCTCACCTCCTAAGCCTCTTGCTGCAAAGCTAGGAAAGCAATCAAGGGCATTGAGAGAGGAAAAGAGCAACTAGCGACCAAACCTCACTCATCAAAGTCAGCTCCAGAAATGTAACCTAGGAGAGCTTCAGAGTTTCACTCTGTAGAAGAATGTGATATGCTGCATTTAAAGGGTCATTCAGACACCCCAAAATGGAACTAGTCCAGTTAGCCAGAAGCCTTAGCTGGGCTCCAGCTCATCAGTTAATGAAGAACAAAGCAGAGCCCAACAGGCCTAGCTGCAGCAACCCAGGCACTCCACTCTGCACCCACTTCTCATGCGCAGGTGAGATGAGCAGTCAGATTCTGGCAATCTTCTCTCCCAGTTGTCTCTTGGGGAACAAAGACTGACCAAGACTGACCAGCACCTCTCTACAGAGCTCTCAGACAGCACAGGTTAAGGCCCAGCAGGACTTAAATGGGACGAGGCTGGAGAAGACCAGGAAATCAATCCCATGGAGCAGCAGAAAGATGGAAACAAGTGGAGCCATAGCCAGGTGAGATGAAGGGAGAAGAGCTAAGTCTGACTGAGATCTCATACAACCTAGACTTTCCCTGGTACTCACCCATGTCCAGCTTCTCACACAAAGAACCCAGCCCCTGCAACACAGCCAGCTGCAGTTTGAAGGCCAGAGTGTGGGTGTACACTGGCCCAGCCCTGGCACTTGCTGGGGCCTGGCTGAGGAGGGAACTGGTCAGCTTGGGCAGGATGTCTTTGGAGAACCTTTGCCTCAGGAAGTCCCCACACTTCTGAGCCAGAGTACACAGCACCTGGAGGAGAAGTATCAGTTACCAGAGGAGAAGTGCACATCCAGGTCTGGGGGGAGCTCAGCAATCCACACTGGTTTGGGGGACAGGACATTCACTGTCCTCTGATGATTTCCCTGCAGCTGAGAACATGACCAGAGCTGCCAGTCTCCACAAGGAGCAGAAGGTGAATGCTTGTCTGAGAGGCCAAGTGACCTCTACCCTGCTCTTCAATTCCAGAGAGCTGACCCCTTAGGACTGCCCTTCTCTCATGAGCACAGAAAAGGTGAGAGTAGTGTGTGACATCTGAGAACTGCTGGAGTAACTGCTGAGAGAGAATGTCATTAAAATACAATTCCCCCCTGTGGTGACACCAGTCCATCTCTCCAAGCCAGCCAAGGGAAAGGCCAGCTGGCTACAGCACAGGGCACCCAGCACTACTGGTGGGTATCCAGGATAAAACCCAAAGTGGCCTGGAGAATGGCCTTAAGAACATGTAGGAAGGAAGGGTGGATCCATGGCCAGCCAGGTGGCCATACCACTGCTCTCTCCTGGAACTTCAGCAAGCCTGTGGTCTTGGTGTGCAGGGCTGAGACACTGGTTATGGTGTGTTTGGCTTACACCAGCACTGCCCTTCCCCAGCTGAGATCTAGGAAGAAAACACTCTACAGGATTTCTTGTAGCAAAACACCAACTCAGTGCTAATTGCAATGATCCCTTGACTGTTGAAGAGTTAATTAGCTTTTGTGTAGCAATCTCTCCCTTCTTTCAGGGCAGGCACATGTGAGGTATGGCTACCTTGTAATTCTAGTGTGTGGCTTCTCAGATTTGGGGAACCAAACCTCTCCTTTCATGTGCAGTGAAAGATTCTGAAGCAAACCTCGTTCTCAGCAGCAGAGGAGGACCTGTAAAACCCTGGGGCTGGCAATCTCTGCAGCATGCTTTATTTCCAGCTTGGGAGTCAGGAAGAGAATGCAGTCAGCTGACAGGGTAAGGAGCTCTTTAATAATGTTACTAAGAGGCTAAGTCCTTGCCCCTACCAACACCTCCAGCATGAAACAATCCCTTCTCTTCAGTGTAAGGAAAGGAGGATGCTGAGACTGTGGCTGCAGTAAGGGCAACCTGCACCCTAGGGTGCCTCTGGCAGCTGCTTAGGCTGTAGAAGAAGAGTTTTCCTCTTCCCTGCAGTAACCACTAACGTTGCTGCTTCCCCCAGGAACAGGGTGGGGTTTTACCTCGGGTACAGGCCTGCCCACTGCAGAGGGGTGACCCTGTGCTCTGAACCACGCTTGCAAAGCCACTCCACAAGCTTAGTGCTTCTCTCACTCAGCAGTGCCTGAGCCACTTGCCTTCTAAGAGGCAGGCTGGAGGCTGTTGGCAGAGATTTGCTGCTGTACCTTGAAGGCTCTGAGCACTGCCAGAGGGTCGTCACTGACGAGCCGGGTGACAAGAGCTGGCCAGAGGCGATGAGCCAGGGGCAGCAGATGGTTTCCATACGGATACAGCACGGTCACACAGAGCTCCAGCACATCCAGGACCTGGGTGGGAGGGGTAGGGAACAGACTTTCAGAGTACTGCAGCACCAGGCACCCAGGTGGGTCCCCAGTGCCACGCTGGGGAGCCAGGAGGGTTTTAGTACAGAAGGGCAGGGTTCTACCTCAGCATGAACTGAGCTGGGCACACAACACAGGTCTGTTCAGAAAGGGACAAGTGACAGAACTCGTGCTAGGCCCTACAGAGCCAGCCTGGAACCAGGTCATGATTCCCAGTGTGATCCTGCAGCCTGAGCTGCAATAGGACCCCACTGCTCCTGTGGCACGGCAGCAGGATCACCTGGGAGGGCCTGGAATCTGGGTTATGCCTCACTGCTGCATTTTGTGTCTTGCTCTGCAGTTTAAAAGGAGGCCACCTTCAAAGGATTTTCATAATTAGAAAACCCCAGGCTTTTAGCCCTGCTTATCATCACCCCAGCAACTTCAAAACTGTTCATCAGGCTACAGCCTGAGGAAGGGGGATGGGAGGCCCAGATGGGAGGAAGATGTTTCTGCTTCCTCCACCAAAGGCTGATGCACAAGACTTGACTACCAAGGAAAGGTGCCTGATACAAAGGCACCTTAAGCTTCTGCTCAGCTTGGCTGCCATGCCTAAGCAGGACGGCTCCCAGGAAACTGTCCCTTCTCTTTTGCCAGGCTTGGAGGGTCTGTCCCAAACCAGATAGAGCTAACCCTGTTACAGCAGGGAACCCAACCTGCATGGTGGTCATGACAAACCACCAGCCCCGCTCAGGGCAGCGCCTGCCCCCTCCCGGCCAGCGCTCACCAACCTTCAGGCGCAGGCGGAGGTCCCCGTGGGAGAGCAAGTGGACACACCTCTCCATCACTTCTTTGGCCAGCTGGGCGTGGCCTGGCAGTGGAGCTTCTCCTTCTGTGTCAGAGCTGTTTGGCTCCAAATTAGCAAGGGGTGGAACCTCATCTGGAAGACAAAACTGTTGCTGAAGCCATGAAAACGACTTGGAGATCACAATGCTCACCCATAACTACTCTGCAAATTCCCCAGTGAGGCCTCTGGCATTTCTGAACACATTTACAGTCAGGTCTGTACCTGAGCTCTGCAGGTTAAGTGTCAGATTCAGTTAAGAGTGTGGGACTAGGGGAGGTTTGCTTTCTTTACTGGACAGTGGTTCGTCTGACATTTGCAGTCTCTCCTCACCATGGACTTGTTCCCCATTGATTATATTAAAAATGAAAAGTCTGGCTATTTAAAGATGAAGTATTTAAAGGTCAGGATTGCAGCATAGCCCAATAAAGACTAAAAAGTTCCCTACATGAATGTCTGCAGGGCCTACCAGGGCCAAGTGAGATGGCAGTGGTGGCATCATTAGCCAGGAAAAATGGTACAGGGATTCCCAAGGGAGGGAAAGAGGATGCTTTGGGTCCTGAACCCAAAGAACCTGTAATGAGGTGAGGAAAAACAGAGTCTGCTTGTGTCTTAGAGCTAGACAAGCCTTAGCCTGCAAACATTTCACTCCTGCCCTGCTGCAGGAACACCCAGCAGCACCTTACATTAGCTAAGGCCAGCTCAAAGCAGCCCTGAGGCTGCCAGGAGGGTGCTGAGCTTTCAGCCTGTCCCAAGTCCCCTGTCTGACAAAAGCAAGCCTCAGAGGGCACTGTCTTTCTCCAGGCTGAACATACTCTTCTCCAGTCACACACACACTGACCTGCCTCCTCATCCCCTGGGTCAGGAAGGTTGCCCTCTGCGATCTGCTTCTGTCTGATGTAGTCCAGGAAGAACTGTTCCACTTCTTGCCTTGTCACCATCTGCTGCCCCTGGGCCACAGCCCTGCCCTGCCCCTGGGCAGCCTGCCTCTGCTGGAGCTCCTCGCCGCAGCACGGGCTGAACCACTGGACTGCAAAGGAGGAACTGGTAGGTCAGCAAGCAATCACCATCTCCTCCTGCAAGTCAGCAAGGTACCACAGACCCCCTGAGAGATGAACATGACTCTCAAGTCTCATGGGACTGAACTACTGAATCAAGTACTTGCTGTCACACCACCATGACCTCCATGATGGTATGGGAATGTTAAACCTCTGATATCAGAAGGAATATGCTCCCTGTGCTGCTACAGAACACTCATGGGGGCAGTCAGTCCATCCTTTCTCCACTGCTAAAGGCCATGTTCCTTCACGTCTGCAGGCCAGACAAACAGGAACTGGCTGTGGAGAGGGGCAGCTGTTGGTGATCTCTGCTGGAGAGCTGGCCACTCACCACAGCAGAGCTGCCACCACGCTGCAGGACCTCAGCTACCTGAAATCCCCCACGGAAGGGCAAAGGCCAAAGACAGGTGCCCTCAGCTACAGCAAGGGTGAACTATGCAAAGTAAATGTCGCTTAGATACCTAGAGCTGTCATCACTGAGTGGAGGACCCTGAGGAAAGTGGAGGCCTGGTTATTGCAAGACTGATCTAGTGCAGACAGAACATCTTGGATAACATCTTCTACCAGGGGCAGTAAACTGGCATCTGAATGCCTCAGCATGGTGCCCAGCACCCGGGCAGCACGTGGCTGATGTGCCAACTGGCGCAGGCCGAGGGAAATCCCGTTCACCAGGTAGTCAGAGTTCTCATTAATCAAAGACTGCAAGGAGCCATAATTGCAGGCCTCACACATGTCCACCAGCGTCCCCAGCGCCGTCTCGCTGACGAGCAGAGTCCTGTCTCCAGCCTTTTCCAGCACTGGGTAGAGAGCTGACAGCAGCAGCAGGCGGAACTCCTCCCCGAGGACAGCAGCAAAGCGGCCGACGCCTTCCAGCTGGATGCAGATCTGCCAGATGTTGCTGTTCATGGTGTGGGTCGTGACCTGCGGCTCTGGGGACGGAAGGAGAATGCTGCTGCGCGCACCCCCAGGGCAGGCAGCGAGTCCTGAACGCTGCCCAGAGTGCTCGTGGCTCACTTCTTCTGTGTCGGTGCTGGTGACCAAATACCAGTTTGCCTGGTCTGTGTACTCCTCCAGAATGGATGTTATGGACCCTGTGAGAACATCCATGCTCTGTGAAACTCCCCTCTCCTGAAGGACATCCACTCCCACCCCAGCAGCTCCTGTGATCAGCTCATTGAGGACCATTGCTGCCTGCTTTCGGTACGCGCTGGACTCGCCGTACAGCCCCATGAAGTGGTCCACGAGCAGATAGAGGTTCCCGTAGTAGCCCAGAACACGACAGACTTGCTGAAGGAGCTGGAAAACTCTCTCCTCCGTGAAGAAGCGGAAGTATTTCTTATGACATCTGCTTTTCTGCACACCAGGCTGCAAGGAGCCCAGAGGCCCCCAGCTGTCCTCACAGCCCCAGCGCCTGCCCTCCACTACCTTCACATCCGTCACGTCCAGCTCCAGAACCTGCATCAGGGCCTTGGACAGGCGGTGGAGGTGGGACACGGAGTTGAGGACAATGTTGATCTTGGGGCCCAGCAGCTTCAGATAGCCCAGCAGCAAGCTCAGAGTGGAAACCTTGCCTGTGTCATCCTGAGAGTTCATCAGGCGAGGAAGTGCTGTGGCAAGGGCATGCAGGTTCTCGGAAAGGACATCAGCAAGGGCCCTGTTCTGCACTACAAGCCTCTGCTCTGCAATGCCTTGGAGAACCTCGCTGCACCTGCTCTGAACTTCACTGTTTTCATCATTCACCAGCCCAACCAAGGCCTTTAAAAGGTGACTGAACGAGTCCACCAGCGACTGACTACAGTTTCTCAGCAAGTGGTGGACCAGTTCCACCAGCTCCAGCCTCACTTTCCAATGGGGGTGAACTGAAGAAAATTCAACCACTTTCTGCAGGAGGAGAGAGAGTTTTTCAGCAGTACTTTTACTCCAGTCAGGTCCCCTGTGGACCATTAGTTCTGATATTCTGCTTTGTTCCACTGGCAGCTTTTCTTTATTCTTTGGGATTCTGGCTAGCTGTGCATCAGCCATTACTGAGCCAACAACCAGATAAAAGAGTCTGATGGCAGAAACAGTGGTTTTGTGACCTTGTTTGATGTCGCCAGTAATAACCCGAGACAGCGTAATGGAAATCCCAGGCAGAAAAGAAGCAAACAAATCCCCACATTGCTGTGCCTTGTCTTTGTCTAGATGCCAATGCTCCTGGCAGTCACAGTGCAGAACCAAGACCTGTAAGCACTTCAAAGCAGAGACCTTAATTTGCTTTGCTTTTTCTTGCTCTGCTAGCCCTAGGAGCAAAGATACAGCAAATCCCAACAGAGGAAGGGTGGAAGGTTGATACAGAGACAAGATAACGTCCCTATAAGCTGAATGCATCAGGGTGTGGAGTGCCTGGATCACATCCAGCTTCAACTCCTCCGATACCATGGCTGCCCTGCCTGAGTTGGAAGGAGGCGAGAGGCAGCTGCAGAGCTCGGAGAAAAGCTCCTGCAGGAGTTCCTGCTTCTTCACGCAGGTCGCTGCGAGGACAGCGGAGATGCACTGCACCACGCTCTGCACCAGCCGCTCCTTCCTGGGCCCGGGTACCTTCAGGGTGAAGCGCAGGGGGAAGAGCACATACTCCTGGAGCTCCTGCAGGGCCGAGGCGCTGACCGCGGCCAGACGAGCCTGCAGCAGCACCACGTTTTCCACGCTCTGGGCCCGCGTCAGCTGCACGCAGAGGGGGCGCAGGGCCCCGAAGGCTTCCTGGGGAGTGCCGAACACTGCCATGTCCCGGCGGCGGGACGGCAGCCGAGCGGCCGCGGCCCGCGGGGGCTGTCCCAGCGGGAAGGAGGGGGCCGGGCAGCAGCGGCCCGGGAAGGCCTCAGGAGCCTCCCGTCCCTGGGGCTGCACCCGCCGCGCTCGGGGCCGAGCCCGAGGCGGCCCCGGAGGTCCTGTGTGCCTACCTGCTCCCGCAGTGGGGCGGCCACATGCCGGGAGTGGCGCTGGGATAACTAGGCTGTCAGCGCGACAAAGGGAACGGCGTGGGGAGCGTCGTTAGGAAAGTCCCGGGTGTGCGCAGAGCGCATGCGTTCGTCCCCGGCGGGCTCGGTCTGTGCGGAGCCGCATGCGCCGTGCCCGGCCCGGTCCCTCTCCGGCGATCCGTAGGGGGATGCCCTCCGACCCGCTGCGGCGGGGTCAGGGGGCGCGCCGCCATCTTGTGGCGGAGGCGGCGGGTGGTGGCGGTCGGTGAGGCTGCGTCGCGCCCTCCCCCACGGGCGGAGCAGGCCCGGCCGGGCCGGCCTGCAGCCATGTCCTCCTTCTCGGAGTCGGCGCTGGAGAAGAAGCTCTCGGAGCTGAGCAACTCCCAGCAGAGCGTCCAGACTCTCTCGCTGTGGCTCATCCACCACCGCAAGCACGCAGGGCCTATCGTTTCTGTCTGGCACCGGGAGCTCCGCAAAGGTATGCGGGCCCGGGGGACTCATCCGTCGGTAGCCGCCCTCACGCTGCCTGGGCTCGGGCCGGATCCCGGGGGAAGGGGAGGCCGGTCACCGTCTCGGCCCGCCGCGGCCTGGCGGGTCGGCACGGGAAGAAGATCGTAACCGGGAGAGGAGTCGCAGTTCAACGGGGCCCAGGCGCCCTTCTGTTAGCTGCTGTGGGTGGTTGTTAACTTCCTAGGGAATATCGCACACAGCCCACGAGGTGCCTGTGCTTTTAGCGGTGGTGTTGGAATCGGAGACGTCGGTTAAACAGGGAAACGTTAGTGGAGAGGAGGGAGGATGCTCAGCCCCGCTGCTCTGCTGGGTCAGGCAGGTTAGAAAGCGGGGATGTACTCGGCATTTCCCTGGGTGTGCTCAGGATAACTGGAGAGCTTTCTTGGCTGCTTACCTTTTAATTTTTGCTTTTACACGTTTTGGGTTTGGATTCATATTACCCAGTTTAGAGTTGCACTGAGGGATCAGGAGGTAAGCAGAGTAAAGGTGGAGTTGCCATTTATATTAAGTATGACTTTTGGAAGATCTGAGTTTGATCTGCTGTGGAAATGAGCACTTTTGGTTTTGGCCTCATGTGTGCATATTGGTGGCCAGTGTGCTCTGGAGAACAGCATCTCCTGTAGTGAGATAGAAACCGATGGTGTCAAGATGGGAATAGTGATGGTATGTGGGAGAAATGTAATGTTGCTTTGGCACAGCGTTGTCTGGAGAACATCAGAGTCTCCACAATAGCTTTCTTCTACAAGTTCACTCTGTTCTGAATTCAGTGATTCTTTACCAGGCTACTGTCCTGAAGTTAATTAATAAAAACTGTCTGTTGTTATATTCATTTCCTGGTAGGTTTTAATCATGTGTTTAGAATTTTCTCAGAGCTGAGATGTCAGTGTGCACAAAAAGAATTATTGTCGTATAAATTAGTTAGACAAAGAGACCTGAGTAGAGGTAAGGAGATCAAGGACTGCTTGGCCTGCAGGTCCCAGCCTTGCCTTGGTGACATGGGAATATTTTGAACTGTTTGTGCACTGAGAAGCTGCAGGCAGCTTTGAAAGCCATGTTCATGATTCCAGGTGGAAGGACTGAGAAATAAATGCAAACTCTCTCTTGTTTTCTTTTCTTCCTTCTTTTTTTCCCTTTTCCCAGCAAAATCAAGTAGGAAACTCACTTTCCTATACTTGGCAAACGATGTCATCCAGAACAGTAAGAGGAAAGGTCCTGAATTTACCAGGGAGTTTGAGTCTGTTCTTGTGGATGCTTTTTCTCACGTTGCCAGGTAGGTTGCTCTCTTACATGTTGATTCAACTTTTCCCTCTAGAGATTTACATTCTCACTCTGCAAAGTTTAATTCTGTTGGGTTTTGTGGGGTCCTTTTGGTTGCTGCTTTGGGTGATTTTTTTAACTCTCAGGGGTGCTTGTACCCCCTCTGTAGTTGAGACTAGGTTCTGGCCAGTTTATGGCTAGCAGCTGCTTAGCCTTAGTAGTTCTCTTTGGGCAGAGTTGTTTGCAGGTGAGTCAGCCTCTCACAGCTTTACAGGTTTGCTCTCTGCCTGCAGCTCTCATGCACTGCACTTGAACTGTTACCAGAATACCTGGCAGTCTGTCCATGGGCAGTGAGACTGAATCACTGCATGTGTTTATTAAAGCCTCTGAGTGAATGCCTCTTCCCCATCCTCAGGAATCTCTTAAAGAAGAGCTGGTATTTGGGTCACTGATTCTCCTGCCTCTGGTCTTCAAGCATGGTTGTGTTGCTGGCTGTAGTGGTTGTCTGATCATTAGTCTCCTTGCTCGAGGAAGGATTTTTACCTGCGAGGGAGGAAGAGATGCAGCCACCATCCCATCAGACATGGACTGGCATTTAGTTGAGATTTCCTCTAAGCAGCTCTGTAATTGCTGCTATCTCAGCTAAATGGCTGCAGTGCTCCAGGTGTTTGGGGGGTGCTGGTCTGGCTCTCAAACACTGAATGCTCTGTACAAGCAGATTTAAGTGCTTAATGATCCAACCAACCTGCTTCTTAATTGGGGTGTTAGTGACTGAAACAACTGGTTTGAGTCAATGCCCTGAACTGTAATCACAACAACTGGGGGTTATTTTATACCTCTCTTAGCAGATTCTGAATGATTGCAAGTTTCTTCCTTCAGAACTCCTCCTGCCCTCGCTTTGGGGTGCGAACATAAGGCACGTTCCAGCAGTCTTTGGTTGCAGGAGAAGGGGAAACTTGGGCACATTTTGCACAGTCTGTCTCTCACAGTGTGAGGAGGATTCTCTCCAAGTGTGCAGATATTGCAGGGGGTGCAGCTGCTGCTTTGGGAGCTGCTCCCTTAAGAGGTAAGGGATGTTTTTCAGCTGAATTGTAATTCTTTTCTGATCTTTGCACAGAGAAGCAGATGAGGGCTGCAAAAAGCCCTTGGAACGATTGCTTAACATCTGGCAGGAGAGGAGTGTGTATGGCAGTGAGTTCATACAGCAACTGAAACTGTCCATGGAGGACTCCAGTAGCCCCCAGACTAAAGGTAAATGCACCTTGCTTCAGTTTGATTGATGTTGGCAAATGGTTCATTGAGAGCGCTGCGAGGAGTTGAGCTCTGGGCTCCTGCAGCTGAGTTGTTGCCAGAGCTGGGCAGGGAGATTCCTCAGGATTGCCTTCAGAGAAGCTTGGCTTTTGTTAAACCTGCAGTTCCAGTTTGTGTGTCTGGAGCCTTGTGACTGGCAGTAAGGTTCACTTCAGGCACTGTCTGCTTCTGCTCTTGCAGGCAGAGTCCTCCAAGGGCTGCCTGTTAATGGGCAGACAGGTAGGGTGCAGGGAACTGTTGTGTCCCCCTTGAGAACTGTCCCAGTCCGTCTGGTTGTTAGAATGCAGTGTTCAGTGTTGGTAGTGCTTCCATTCTTAGAGGAACTGTTCTATTTTCTGGGGTTGCTGTGTTTATTAGGATTCAGCAAGGACTTCTTCATGTTTGGAGGCTGGAATATGCACCCACAGCTTGTCTGAGCTGCTTTTTATTGTGCCAGCTGATGTCATTTAGAGAGAACAGTAACTTTGCATTGTTTAACATCATTAGAACATCATGGTTGTAACCTTGTTACTGAGGAGCTGAGGATAAGCTCTGTGTTTGCTGTGGTTTTCTGATGCTTTGGCAGATAACTGCCTCCTTTTCTGTAGCATCTGAAGGGCTTTAGCTGGCAGTGCTGCAGTGAAGGGGGGAGCAGGTGGATGCCTAAGCTGTGGAGGGTGAGGGTCATTAAAAATCAGGAGTGCTCTGGTGAGGGGAATGTTTGTGCTCTCTGCAGCTAAAGGAAGTCTTCAAATCAGCTAAAGTTACTTTGTGGCTTTGACCGCATTTTGCTCTGTTCCCCACAGAGGTGCAGTAGTCTGTGTGAGGGAGCTGGCTTAGTCATTAGTAAAGTGCTCTTAAGCCATTTGTAGGTGATGAGAACAAGCTGCTGCAGTTGGTAATTCAGAATTGATGTGAAATCATGAGCATGGAGAGGAGACATGCATGCTAAGATACATGTCTGAGGCTGTCAGTTTGTGTTTTCACATGCTTCTCCAGGCAGAATTCCTGGGTGGTGCCTTAGCAGCTTCCAGCAGAGCTCTTCAGTCTGATTTCAGTAGGACACCCAGAAGGTGTTGCCTTCTTTCCCGCAAGTGCTGGGAGAGCCAACTGGCCTGACCCAAGGGGTTATCTGTGCCCTGTCAGGACAGAGGGAGCCTCTGCCCTGGATGTGGAAGGTGAACAGGCTCCACATGAAGTGGCTCATGGTGAGGTTTTTCTGCTCCCTGGGTGCAGTGCAGAAGGCACCTGTTTGTCAGGAAGGACAGAAGTGACTTGCCTGAGTTCCTGCTGAGCTGAGTAACAGAGGATTTGCAACTGTTGGTTTAAGGTGCCTGGGGAAGTGTTTCACAGGTGTTCAACTTTTCACCTGAGCAGAGTGATTCTGTGTCCAGGAGGCACAGCTGTGACCTCCTGGGGAGTGGGCAGCTGAGTGCTGCTCAGTGTCATCCTCCCTTTGGCTGCTGGCGTCCGGCAGTCCTGCTGCTGTTGTCCTCTTATGCAGTCAAACCCTGCCCGAGAGTAACAGGCTTTTGTCTGTGGGAGACTGAGTCAGGAACTACAAATGCTTTAAGCACTGCTGTGTGCACATCTTCACTTGGCAAGGAGCTGAGCTTTTCTCTGGGGGGCTGGAGATATCAGTGTGGTGCCTGTTGTTGGAGAGGGCAGTTCAGGCCTTGTCAGGAGTGTGCAGGCTGCTGCCTTCCTTGGCGGTTGATTGTGAAAAAGGAAAAGTGGAAAAAAGATTTTTAAACTAAGAGAAAAAGAGATTTGGAAACCTGAGCAGAGTTCTCCTGAGTGTTTCTCCTTGTTTTGGCTGCCTGGTCTTCAGATTAGATTCCTGATGGCAAGAGTTATCTTCACAAGGAGTGTTGGTGGGTTTCTAGGACAGAATGGTTTTGTCCAGTTCTTGGTGGGCAGTTGGCTGTGTTTGCAGGAGGCTCTGTTGTAGTTGCTCTGTTCAGTTTCAGGTAGGTGGCTGTAAGCAAGAGGGACACTGTGTCACGTTTTGCAGGCCAGGAGCGTGGAACCCAGAGCAGACTGAGACTGCTCCCCCACAACCACTCCGAGTCCCTGGGTTTGTGTACACCCCAGGCAGACACTGCTGAGAAATAGGTGCCTTTGGGCTCTGTTTGCTGCAAGGCTGTGCCATTAGAATGAGATTTGGAAGCTCCTTCTGAGTACCTGGTGCTGTGGTAATGAGTGTTCTTTCCTTCAGCCTAAGGTGCAGCAGCCAGGCCCTGCAGGTGGTTCTCTGTGGCTGTGCCATGTGCAGTGCTGTGCAGCCTGTGCTGGCAGGTGTGTTCTGGGCAGGGTGGCTCTGGGCTGTAGAGCACCACTGAGAGCTGTGAGACCTGCCAGAATAGGGCAGAGCCCTGTATGGGTGAGGGAAGACATCTCCAAAGTGCAGCAGCTTGTGCTTCAGTGGTGCAGCTTGCTTCTGGGTTTGTCTGTAGCCAGGCCTCGGGTGCCGGTGTAGCAGCTCCACCAGTGGCACATGCCAGGTTCCTGCCCTGGAACAGAGTTAACTGCACAGGTGATGAATCACAGAATGAGACTCTCCTGAGCTGGAAAAGCACCCACAAGGATCACCAAGTGGAGGGAAGGAGCACCAGCCCTTTCTGAGTGCTCTGTTCCCTGGCCTTGACTTCCTCAGTGGTGCAGCTGTATTTCAGTCCTTTGGGTTCCTTAAGGACATAGGGTAGAAGTGGAAATGAGCTTTTGGCTGTTGATCTCTTACATGGTTTTAACTCTGAAGGTATTCATTAAGCTTGCCTTTGCTTTCTCATCAATTCCATTTTTGTTAGTGTTTTACAAGCATTAGAGAAGAACACCAGTTTCTCTTGCAGCCTGGGGAAACCAGGTCTGAGCAGTGAAGAGGACCCCAGGGAGTCAAGAAAGCTGACTTCAGCTCCAGGAGTGGCTTCTCTGTCTTCTTTATGTCTGTGTCAAGAGTGGGCTCTTGTTTTCCCTGGAAGAAGCTGTGCAGGTTCTGCAAGGCTCTGCTGGCTGTGTCAGATGTGTGGCAGGAGCCACTGTCAAACTCTCATCAGTTTTAGAAGCTCAGTGCTTGCTTTCTCCTCCTGCTGTTGGATTGGGCTGCTGTTTCAGAGGTGTGGATGGCAATCGTTGCATTACTTCTGTGAAAGTTGCCCAGGCAGCTCTGTCAGGATTTGTGTCTTCCTGCTCTCTTGGGGTCCTTCTCCAGCAAATGCCCTTGAGTTGGAAGATAAATGTGAAGTTTTTTTCCTCTTTGGATGAACTGCAGGTGTTGTGTCTGGTATTCTTCAGTGAGACCTGCTGCTGCCTCTGTTTATCAGTGCCAAGGAGAAGTGCAACAGCCCACATTTATGTCATGCTCCTCATACCTGAAATGCTTCTTCCAAGCTGGCTGTGCCCTGTCTGTGCTCCTGGGTCTGCTGGCTGCCTTGTCCCATCAGCTGCCATACCTGTGCTCAGGGAGCGGCCTCCCTCCAGGCTGACCAGCTGCTGGCTGGTGCTCAGGCCTTCATGCACCTTCCTCCTTTGGACTTTTTCCAGTCAAACTCACTGGGTCCTACTCAGATGGAAGATGCAGCGAGTTCTGAGTGTTCTGTGTTGATGAGCAAATGTACTGCTGTGCCTCATGGCCGAGCAGTTGGGGACACAGCAGGAGCAGCTCCTCAGCAGCTGGGATCCCAGCTCTCCTTTCCCTTGTGTGCACTCTGGTCATGCGTTCTCCTGTTTGGTATCTTGTGTTTATCCTTTGTTGGTGTCAGGGGTTAGGAAGGCTCTGTCCTTGTGCATGTGTGGGAAAAATCAACCTTCAGTGCTGTTTGGAATGTGATGCCAGCATTGGAGTCCAGCAGTGGCTCTCCTCTTTGGAGAGCTCAGTCATCAGAGCCTCTGGTACCATTTGTTTGAAGGAGAAGTGCTTAAGGTGGGCAGATCTGGCATCCAAGGGAGTCCCTTATGTGTGTCTTTAGCTGCAGAGGAGAAGAAGTCTTTGAAGAGGACTTTCCAGCAGATACAAGAGGAGGAAGATGATGATTACCCTGGGAGCTACTCCCCCCAAGACCCCAGTGCCGGGCCACTGCTGGTATGTGGGGTAGGTGGAGAGTGGGAGGGGTTCTGACAGCTGCATCCCCGGGGCGGGACAGCCACCCGTCCGTGGGGACAGCCACGAGGTGGAGCTGCCAACAAGCCCAGTGCCTTGAGTGGAGAAATGCAGCTGAGGGTTGAGGAGTCCATGTGAAGTGGGACAGATGCTGCTTCCCTGCTGCAGTCCTGAGTGGTTTCAGGTAGTCAAGCCAAGCTCTGAGCTGTGCCAGTGAAGGGTCTCAGAGGGCTGCTGGAAGAACAGAACATGTTTCAAATTGTTTCCAGGATCAGTGTGTAATGTCTCAAACCCAAAGTTTAACAGTTAACACTTAATTATTTATCTGTAGGACTTCTCTCTCTGGGAGCTGTGTAAAAGCTCTGCAGTTGATAGATTTGTGTGCACTTGGTTAGGAAAAGCAGTTCTGAAGACTTGATTTCTGAGGCTGGCATGAGAGTGGTGTGGAAGCAGGAGGAATGAAATGGAGGAGGATTCTGACCATTTGAGGCTGCACCATAAACATATGTTAAACCATTGTCTATTTGAAAAGGATTAAAAGAAAATACATCTCCCATCTGGTAGAGTGTAAACAGTCAAGAAGAGAAGGAGCAGTTGCCAAAGAAATAAGTGAGATTATTTTTGTTGTTTTTACCTCCAGATGCCTCACAGCTTATGGCTTCTCTTAATGATAAGTGTTGGCTTTGTTACTGTTGGAAATCATTAGCAGTTTGCAGAGCAGTAGTAAATATTAGGTAATGGACTTTTATTTTTCAGATTAAGAAAATATTTATTGAATTTTTCCAGTGTTTTTGTTAGTTTTCAAACAATTGCACTGTAGTTTAAACATCAGTGGTGGTGTTTACAGGGCTAGTGTGCCAGTTTGGAAAGCCTCCCACCAAAATGTCAGTGTTTTTTAAGGCTCAGAAACAACATTGTTTTTTTCTCTCTGTGCAGGGAGTCTCTCTCCTTTTGGATTTTTGGAGCAGGGAGGAAATGTGATGGTGCTAGGGGGGGCTCCTGGGGCTGCCTGATCCTCATCCTTGCTAAGCTAGGGCACATTTCAGGGGTGTTCACTGAAAGGGGCAGGTTTTTCCTCAGTGCCCTAAGAGCAGCTGAGAGGTGATTTGGGGGGGGCAGTGGAGCCCAGTTTGATTGCAGTGAGATTGCAGAGGACAGAGTCAGGACAAGAGGAAGGTTGCTTGGACAGGAATAGCTTTGTTGTGGGCAGAGGTGACGGCAGGTAACCAGTTAGCAAACACTAAGTCTTACAGCAGTGGGAATGTGACATGGTTTTGTTAGGACTGGTACAAGTTTGGGGTTGGTTTGTTGCTCTGTCAGAATGCACCTCTGGAACAGAACAGAAAGGTGCCCATGTGCTCCTCTAGCCCAAGAGAAGGTGCCAGGGCTGCTCAGCCAGAAGATACAGTCCTAGCTTGGCAGAACACAAAGGGCTGGTGGCTGTTCCTCACAGTGCTGTGGTTGTGGTCAGGTACTTTCCAGCTTTTCTTTAAATGGTCACTTCTCCTAAGTGGGGTGAGAAGGCTTCCACTGCAGAGTCTTGAAAACAGTGACCCTGCTGTGACTCAGAGCAGTTCCTAAGCACTGGGTGTTGTAACATTACTGAATGCTCCCTGTGTCAGGAGACAGCACTTGAAACATGACTTGAAGAGGATATTCTCTGAATGGTTGCTTTCAGAGGTGAGTGACCTCGGATGCAGTGGCCACATCCACAGGAAGTGGCATAAAAGTTGCCTGGTTGTAATGTTGGCTAACTTGTCTTGTAGACAGAGGACTTGATCAAAGCCCTGCAGGACCTGGAGAATGCAGCCTCAGGAGATGCAACAGTGCGGCAGAAAATTGCCTCCTTGCCTCAGGAAGTTCAAGATGTTTCATTACTGGAGAAGATTACAGGTATGGAACTGGAAGATGAGTGAACATGGGTCCAGAGAATAACCGAGAAATCAAAGTGGGTTTTTTCTTCAAGCAGTCACAATGAGGTGGATTGAATTCCTGCTTTTGTCCTTGTCTGTGGCCCTTGGGTGTAGGTAGCAATCCTCAAAGGTAAAACTGAAGAGGAAACTTGTATAGCTGCTGCCATTGCAGGAAGACCTCTGTACTTGGAGAGGTCAACAACATTTGGCAAGAATGGAAAGGCAAGTAGTGCAGGAGTTCTCAGGTGTGTTTGATTTTAGCACCATGGCAGTTAGACACTCTGAGTTTTATCAGCCTGTGCTGAGTACACACACAGTCCTTGATTGCAACAGGAGAGGAACCTTGCCACCCCCGTTAACCTGTCAGCCTTTGTTTAAGTGGCCTTTTGCAATTGTATTTGGAAAGTCATCTTAACAGGAGCATTGAAAGGTTGGGCTGCTTCAACTCTTGTTCCTGGAAGTAGTTTTAATTTACAACTGCTTAGGAACTCTCACTTGTTCAGTCCTTTGTAATGCACTCTTGCAGTGTCTTAACTGTAAAAGCTAGTGTGCAGGAAGTGTCCACTTGTGTTGACACATGAGGAGCTGCTCAGAGGAAAGAGGAATTAAAGCATGCACACTTGAAATGTGAAAACTACTTGATTTCTTTAATTCCAAGTACAAGCTAACGTTTGATTAACCTGTTTAGAGAGGCTCACTTGACAGATTTCTGTCCCCCCTCCCATCACTGATGTCTCTGCAAGGATAAAATGCAGTCAGTCACATCAGTGCCTGCACCCCACCGTCCCTGGGTGCTTGCTCCTGCCTGGTTCCTTTCTCTGCCCTGTGACAGGAACTGTTTGTTCTTTTCCTGCCAAGCCAGAAGTATATTTATAAATGAGATGTGATGGGGGGGGTGAATCATAGCCCTTCTGTCAAAGGCAGCTCAGGTTGTCTCCCGAGTCAGTCAGTGCTCTCTCCTGCAGACAAGGAGGCGGCGGAGCGGCTCTCCAAGACGGTGGATGAGGCCTGCCTGCTGCTGGCCGAGTACAACGGCCGGCTAGCCGCTGAGCTGGAGGACCGGCGGCAGCTGGCGCGCATGCTGATCGAGTACACCCAGAACCAGAAGGACGTGCTGTCTGAGAAGGAGAAGAAGCTAGAAGTGAGTACTGGTGACAGCACAGCCAGCAGCCCCTGGGCTCACTGCATGCTCCCCCTTGACTCCTGCTCTGTGCCTCTCTCAGGGAGATGCCTCTAGGCATTGGGAGGAAAGCAGAGATAGGAGAGCGAGCTCCTGGAGTGAGTCCAGCAGAGAGCTACAAAGATGATCGGGGGCTGGAGCATCTCCTCTGTGAGGAAAGGGCTTGTTTAGCCTGGAGAAGAGGAGGCTGAGGGGGCATCTTCTCAGTGTGTCTAAGTATCTGAAGGAAGGGTGTTGAGAGGATGAGGCTCTGCTCAGTGGTGTGAAGCAATAGGACGTGAGGCAGTGGGCACAGACTGGAACACAGGAAGTGCATCAAGGGGAACTTCTTTACTGTGAGGGTGTCAGAGCACTGGACCAGGCTGCCCAGAGAGGCTGTGGAGTCTCCTTCACTGGAGAGATTAGAAAAACCCCTCTGGACACAATCCTGAGTAATGTGCTCTAGGTGACCCTGCTGAAGCAGGGAAGTTGGACTAGGTGACCTCTGGTGATCCCTTCCTTAACCGTTCTGTGAATGTGTTGTAAGAAGTCTGGAGAAGGCAGATCTGTTCTGATGTTCAGTTTGGGGTATTTGAGTGCGTGTGTACATGGAAGGCCCAGAACTCCATTCTAGTTAAAGAAAAGCAGGCTCTAACAACGTTGCTCCAGACTTCCCCTATTTTGTGATAAAATCCCCCTTTTCAAAACCTCAGCCTCCCTCTGCCATAATTAGCTGGGTTACTTCATTTTGTTGGTTGAGTGTCTGTTACTCTTTTTCTTATGGTTGGCTGCCCCTCATCTGCCTTCCCAGTCCCTACTGTTTAAAGGAGATCTTCTGGCATCCATCCTTTAACAGCCACTCTTACCTAGAGCCTCAGTGACAGGGTGTAGATGGGGCTGGTTGGAGGGGTGATGACTTGCTCCCTCCCTGAACAAGGAGGGCAGGATGCTGGAGGTGAACCTGTGCTGCTGGACCTGAGCCCCAGCTGTGCCTCCTAGAGCTGGGCAGAGGCTGTGGCAGGCAGCCCTTCATCTGGAACACTCCTGGAGGAAGTTCTTTCAGCTCTGCATCGTGGGACTGGTGTGGAAGTGTAATTAATGAGTGTGGTTGTATGTCACTCTGCCATCTGCTAAACTGCCCCTCGGCGGCACGTTAAGGGCTGCCTCGGCGCTGCCGGTTACTGCCAGCAGCTGCTGCTGGGTGGGACAGGAGCTGCTGTAGAGGACAAAATCTTCTGGAAGGAGACTGTGTGCTAGAGCAGTTGCAGCCCTGTTTACTGCCATGACAAAGCTAATCCTCTGGCAGCTAGGCAATGTTGTTCAGAGGTGAATCTCGTTGCCAGTGTTTCCTTTGTGCTGTGTGTATACAGTTTCTCCCTGTCTTGTGACTGTGAACATGTTGCTTTTCCAGAGCAACGTTTTTTCCAAGTCGGCCAAGTCTGCATCCAGAATGAGAGTGGATAGTTAATAATTCTGTTAGCTTGTTTAGCTTGGGTTTCTTCAAGCACACTGTCTGTTTTATGACTGAGTCATTAAAAGGCACTTTCAGACATGGGTAGGAAAGATAAACACAAATCCTGTTTGGCACCTGATTTATTTGCTGAATACTGGTGGCAGCCTTGGGTCAGGGACTTTTTTCTTGCTGAAAGAAGGACACCTGTCTCCTAGAAACATATAGGTATGCGTGTGTATGTATATTAAGAAAGAAATGATAGATGTATTGCTGTTTACCTTTCTCTTAAAAAGGCAAGAAACAGGCAGCAAGATGCTGCCCAGCAAAAGCCCAGAGCAGTCCCTGCACTGGAGTCAGTCTGCGACTGAAACTAGGGAATTGCCATTTCTAATGCACTAGGTGAAAAGTGGCCACAATTGTGGTGGGGTTTGTGTTGGAAAGTATTATAGAATCACAGAAGGGTTTGGGCTGGAGGAGACCTTAAAGATGATCTAGTCCAAACTCCTCCATGAGCAGGATCATCTCCCCCTAGGTCAGGCTGCTCAGAGCCCCATCCAAGCTGACCTGGAATGCTTACAAGGATGGGGCATCCGCAGCATGTCTGGGCAACCTCTTGCAGTGCCTCACCACCCTCTCAGTGAAGAACTTCTTCCTAATCCCTAAGTGTACTCTTTTTCAGTTTCAAACTCCTCCTTCTGTCACTGTGCTCCCTGGTGAAGGTCCCTCCCCAGCTTTCCTGTAGGCTCCTTTTAAGTACCAAAAGGCTGCAGTGAGGTCTCTTCTCTTCTCCAGGCTGAACAACCCCAACTCTCTCAGCCTGTCCTTGCAGCAGAAGTGCTTCATCTTCATGGCCTCCTCTGGATCTGCTGGAGCAGGTCCAGTATCCTTTAGGGAAGGAATGCTGCTTGGAAATAGTAACTCTGGCAGAAGAAGAAATGTAATCCTGAAAATTAAGTATCTGTCTGTCTGAGCTATTTGTTAATGGGAGTAATCCTGCTGGTGGCCACAGGACTGGTTGCTTGCCTGCTCCTAAGTATAAGCACATTCCTTAAAATGATGGGGACTAAAGAATCATCTTATTCACTATCTGTTTAGGCTAACCTCTCTGTCACTCTGCCAAAGCAAGGTGGCCTTAGCACTGCAGAAGTCTGAAATGAGTGGCAGGAAATGCCACTCTTCAGTACTTAACATGAAGGCACAACTTGTAGTCATGTCAAATCTGAAGTCTTGGCTGAGTGATGCTGCCTGATGAAAGTGTGGCATTGTTCTAGTGTTGTAGAGGGTTAACAAACAGTGGGAGATGCTTGTTACAGATAGGACAGCCCTTATCTGCTCATCAGTTCTGTTGGAGTCTTTGATGTCTCACAGCAGCTGTGATAAGCTGAGGTTTTTCTTTTTAGTGCTAATAAGCATTTTAATAGAAAGAGCTGAAATTCTTGTGGCAGTTAGGAATGTATTAAAACCCAAACCACTTCCCCAAGCAAAGACTGAAATAAGGAAACAATCTGATTTTCCATAGGTATTCATTGTATGCTTTGCTCTCTCAGGGTATCTTTCCCTGTGTCTGTGGTACCAGGGACTGCAAGTTTTCAATCCTGTGAGGTAGATTTCCAGACTCTGATGGCTGAGATGCCATTTTTAGGCAGAAGATGGATGTTTGCTTCACTATCCTAGCCTAGCCATGGCTGCTGTATGGGAAAGGGGTTTCTAATAGCAATATGAGTCAGGGCTTTATTTTAAGATCTGGACTTGTGTAATTTGGAAGTCACCGTGGGCATGTTTTGTGGTTTGTTTACTCAACAAAGCAAAGTCTTTCACTGTGATGGCAGGGAAAGTAGCTAATCTACACCTTTTGAAAAGCAGCTTTTGTGGTAGAGAGCTGCAGTTGTTTACTAATCCTATTAATGCTGTCCCTCACCACAGCGGATTGTCCTAGGGTACATAAACTCGGGGGAGTTGTCTGCTGGACTAGTGCTCAAAATGCTTTGCGGTGTCAGAACCCTGCAACAGAGCCCCTGTCATCAGTTGCAGAAAAGCTGTTTAATGAGGGGACAATGTGCTGAGCAAGGCGTCTGTGGGCAGTGAATTAACTTCAGAGCTGATACAGGCTGCTGTGAGTAAGCACTGAGACAAGGCAGTGCTGAGTGGGGGTGGCTCGAGGGCAGAGAGCTGGCCCAGAGCCTGAAGATCAAAAGATGTGGACAAGCTCTGCTTTTAGGGTAGCAGTTAACAAAACCCAGGAAAGTGTAATAGTTAGGATTAGTTTATCTGGGGTGGAGTGGGGTTGTGGCAGTTTGGCTGTAGTCTGAAAGTGCTATGAGGAGAAGGTGGAATTGCTTCAGTTCTGGCAGCTGGCTGCAGAGCAAAGTCAGCTGGAGCAAGGCTGGTGCTGAACAGCCTCCAGCCACATTTGTGAGGGTAAATATTCCCTAGGTTAACTGACTGAAAGATATGGTGGGTTCTGTCATTCAACACCTGAGCGCTGAGTTTCTTTCAAAGGCTGCTTCATCTCAGGCAGGAGCTGAGGGCCTCATGCTGCAGCTGCTGCCTGGCTGTCCATGGCCTGGCCTGCATCAGAGGTCAGCCCAGACTTGCATAACAGTAGGTGGCAGGAAACAAGATCCATTTTCAGCCAGGCATAGAAACAAGAGCTGTTGTTTCTCTAAGGATCAGATAAGGTCTTTCTGTATCTCACATGAGCATTTACCTTCCCGTGGAAGCTCTCTGGTTTGTGTTATTTTTGGCCATCGCTGCCCCTCTTACAATTCCCAAGTACAATCAGACAGGGAAGGGTTTTGCCCTTGGCACCTGAGTCTGCAGAACTTCAAGGGGAAGGTTGTCTTTTGAAGTGGCTGTGCTGCTGAATGCATGGCAGAAATCAATTTGTGTAGAACTGAAATGCAGGGAGGAGATATCCAGGGGAACATTTCCCTGTTGGAGTTCCAGGGGAGCGTGAAATGAAGTCAGCTGAATAGGTGGGGCTGGAACAGAGTGAAGGTGCTGCTGGAAAAGGGCAACTTGTGGGGAGGCTTTGTGGGTGTCAGACATGACAGTGACAGTAGGAAGGTTGGAGTAAGTGAAGGGAGGGGGCTTTGATCTAACAGGGAGAAGAGGAAAACAAAAAATAGAGGTGGGTGTGCATTCAGAATGTCTGTTTGGGATCTGCAGTCAGTGGTGCTGAGCTCTTCCCAAGCCTCCAAGTACTGCCTGTGCCTGTGCTGGTAGAAAGGAGGTGAAGAACATGCTGTAGTGTGTACAGCATGTGTGTGTGCCCAGAGGTGCCTGGGTGTGCCTGTGTGTATCTATAGAGAGAGAACACCCTGCATGTCTGTTAGGAGAAATTTCTGGTTCTTGGCTGCAGCTGAAAACTGTGACTTAGAATCCTGCTGAGAGCTGTGGGGGTTTTCTGATGTTGAGGGCTTTTAGTATTCATGGCTTCAAGGGACCTCTAATAAGGTGTTAAAGCTGTGCCCACAGGAATTTGCAGACCCTCTCTGATGGAGCATCTCTGCAGGACGAAGTACAGCCTCACTGGAGGCTTTCTGGGCTGCCCAGCACTGCACATTGGCTTGAAATATGATGCAGTTCAGAGGGTTAATATGCAATTTATTGCTGTGTTGCTTCCATTGCTTAGGTTTTGATGGCATGTCGCTGTTGGCATGCCTCTGTGGCTGCTGCTCTCCTCTCAGACGAGACTTCTGGGGTTGCAGAGTGTTCATTTCAGTGTTTAGGCAGGGAACAAAAGATGAAGTTTCGTTTTTCAGGCAGGTAACAGAACTATCAGTATTTTACATGAGTGCAAGCGGCAGGAGCTTGCTGTGGGAACTGGGCAGTGGAGGGAGGGCTCCTGTTCTGCTCCCTGGGCAGGGCAGGAACATCCTGGACAGGAGCAGAGTGTCAGGCTCAGGTCTCTAAATCACATGGCAGAGTGACTGAGGGTGCCTCAGTGTCTCCAGCTGTGAGCCTGTCCTCCCCTTGGGTGGGAGACAGGGCAAAGGCTGCTTCATAGCAGTGCCAGTAACTACTGCTGCAGTGGGGCTGAGTCCTGGGGCTTGTTCCAGGTGCCATCTGTGTCCTTGTCCAGCAAGTGTCCAGACAAACAATTTCAGAGGATTTTGAGTTCTGGATCAGGTTTTAAATGTGTCTAATCTCTCACTTGTGTTCAGCTGAATTTGCATAGAGATAAGCAAGTTTATAGCTGATTCTTGCTTTGCCTCCAGCTCTCTTTTCTCTCGAGTTTTGGGTGACTGTTTGCCAACTGCCTTCTTTTGACCAAGACTGCTTTGATTTCTAGGACTGCAGAGTTTCTGTACAAGGCAATGTCTGTTTTGCAGACAGACTCTTAAGGATTTGTTTTCTGTGACATTTGGGTGGTTATAGCTGGTGTGGAGAAAGCTGTTCCTCCCCTGCCAGCTGAGCACAGAGCAGTGCTTCCTCTCTTTTGTGGGACTGGAAGAGCAAAGTGAAGGTGTTGCTGGAAAAGGGCAACTGAGGGGAAGCTTTGTGGGTGTCAGAAATGACAGTGACAGTAGAAGAGCTGGGGTAAGTGGAGGGAGTGTTGTTGTTTCAGTCTGAGGGGAAGAAGAGGGGAAAAGAAAAGAGGTGGATGTTCACTCAGATTGAGTTGTCCTTGCACAGTGTGAAATTCAGGACGGAATAGTTCAAACCTGGGTTAATTCAAACATGGCACTTGAGAGAATGTGGAAGGAGGTGGGTTTGGAGGCAAGAGAAAAGTGCTGATGGACTTGGCACTCTGTTGGAGAAGGGGAGTTTTGAACTGCTGTTGCAGAGGAGGAGCCTGGCAGGAGGGGAGCAAATGTGTTAGGTGCTAGAGGACATCTTCTGTATGGGGTTTGCTTGAGCATGGAGCTGGAGTCAGTGGTAGCGTTGGTGAAAGGTGTCTGTGCTAAATAAACCTGAGTGGTCCTCTAGATACCCTGGAAATACTGATTAACAATTGGTGCTTGCTAGATAACAAAGAGCAGCCTGAGGGGGGGTCCCCAAAACCAGCCAACAAAAAAGCCCTTGCTGTTGTAATTTTAATGTGCTGTGTCTAAATGTTTTGTCATGGTGTAAGACAAGGGCTTGTGTGTGCTGCAGGCATGGAAAGCTGTTACTGTTTGGTGCCTTTCTCCCAGCACCTTTCCTGTTGGTCATGTTATAAACGTAACAAAGGATAAACATACTGGAGATACTGCTGCTGGGACATTCTTCTTCTAACATGTTAGTGAACCTTTAAAGTACTTCCTGCAGGTTAGGTGGCAAGCAGCAAAGACAAGGCACACCTAACCAGCTGCTCTGTTAGACCCTATGCTGAATGTCTTTAACCTCTCACTTCACTTGGCTCTTTCCACATTTCTCTCAGGGATGTTTTAGCTGACTTCTGTGGTTTCTTGCTTTTTTTTTTTTTGTATGGCTGGCTCAAGCTACAGCAGAGCAGAACTGATGCTGGCTGTCTGCTCTTCCTGCTCACCTGTAAATTCTCATTAATGCTTCACTAGATGTTCTTCAGTAGGTGCAGTTGCTGGGGTGACTTAGAGCATGTTACTGCTTGACCCAGCAGAGGAGTGGAGTATCTGGTGCAGACTCTGAACTGAAGTCAAGAGGAGGTGAGCCAGGCCGGGCAGGAGGAGTTTCCTCTCTTGTCTGTTCCAGTCAGTTTCAGGAGGTTCAGGCAAGGCTTGAATGAAAGCTTTCCCTGGATGCCTTCTGCCTCTCTTCACTGACCAAGCCTCTGCTCCCCGTGGCCACTCAGGGTGTGGAATGCTGCATACTGGAAGGGAGTGTGGATCAGCAGAAGCATTTGTGAGGCACAGTGCCAGGTTCTTCTGTGTCATCCTGAAACTCCTGCATGCTGCAAAGATCTCATTATTTGCTCTAAAAAAAGCAGATAGCATCCAAATGCTATTAATCTTAATGAGAGCTTTCTCTGCTGTCAGGCAATTAGCTAGACACAGGGAGTGCAGAGTGAGGCCTCAGGAAGCAGTGCTGTTAGGTGCACTTGGTATTTGTTCCCTGCTGTAGAAGGGGAGGATCTCCTGTGGCAGTCTGCAGGATTCAGATCCCAAGGGTGTCATGGGTTCCATGAAAACAGTTCCTGTGAAGGCTGCTTCCAGAGTCCTGTGCTGCAGAGTGTGGCCACACCTTGGCCTGTGGCTCAGGAAAAGCCCCTGAGCCTGCAGGGAGGTTACACTTCTCTGCCTGTGCATGTTCCTGAGTGCAGCTGGGGGCTGTTCCCCAGGAGCAGCAGTGGCAGACAGATGAAGGTGCCTTGCTCTCCCTGCAGAACGTTACATCTCCCTGGTAGGTGCTGCTTCCTGTTGCAGCAGGACTTCAGAATTCTCTGCTTCTAGGAGCAGCTGCCCAGAAGCGACAGGCTGCCTCCAGGTTCTGTCCCTGACACCCTGTCCTTAGCTCTGCTGTGTTCTCAGCCTGCTGTGCTGTGCCTAGCTGGTGCCTTGGTGCAGCCCAGCACCCCCTGGCCCAGCTGGGGCATCTGAGCTCTGCCATCGAGCCAGAGCAGGGGGAGAGCAGTGAAGTGTGCAGGAGGCAGTTCTCTGGGTTGTGTATCAAATCTGGCAGCAAATGTTCATCTCTTCTAGGAATCTCAGTTCCCAGATTACTCCCTTGGAACATCATTGCCATTCCTCAATTCAGTGACATCTCTGAGCCAGTTTTTAAAAGGTTTGAGGCTGTTGCCTTTTCCTTTTAAGGATATAGGGATTTTTTCTCTCTTTTTTTTTTTTAACAGATAAGATCCAGGCCCCAGTGCTTCCACGAGAGCTTCTATGTGGATTAGTTAATGCTTGCATTAACCTACTGGAAAGGTAGAATGACTTAGACTCGACCTAGGGTGGTGTCAGGGGGACTTGATACTCTTGATCATCACATGTGTACCAAAGTCTCTGTTCAAGTTGAGGTGTTTCTGGCAGCTCAGTGCTCCATGGAGCTCTCCATGTGGAGTACCCCTGAAAATGGGGTATGTGAAGGGCAGTATTGAAGCTGTTAACTGGAAGCCTGACAACAGGTCAGTGCTGCTGATGTGTAGAGGAATTGCTCCTAAAGCTCTGTTTGCCATGGCATAAAGACCAGAACAGAAGTAGGTTTGCAGACACCTTGGTGGCTATTCCTTAGTCAGGGAGTTTTCTCAGAGCCTGGCTGTCAGACGAAGCACTGGAAAGATTCTCTCTTCCCTGAGTAGTTCTGTCAGGAAAGAATGAATGTTTTGGATCTAATGCAGTGGTGATGGTCACACAGACTTCAGACACGCTGCAGCTAAAACCCTGTGGTGTCCTAGTCCTGGTTATCCCCTGGAAGTGGCATGTCCTGGTCCTCTTGGCAGCTTTCCCTGGCACTGGCAGGGCATTGATCCCCCTGTGGAGACAGGCTTTGTGTTGTACCTGCCTTTTGGAGTGGCCGTGTGTGGGTCTTGGCAATTCAAGCAGTGCTTGAGGTATTTTCTTGGCTTACACTTGGAATTTGCACCTTCTCCCCATTTATCACACTTGGAGGACTTGCCAGCTGCCTTGGCCTTCTTTTGATTTCTTTCCTATCTTTAATAAGAGTTGCTACAGAAAAACCCAAACCTGCTGATACTGCTGGCAGAGTTTGCCATTCCTGAGAGGGTGCTGCCCTTCCTTCCCTGGCTTGCCATCCCTCCCTCCCTGAGGAGCTCCTCTGTTAGGGTTCTTAAAAGTTGGTTTTCTATTAGACCCCCTTCTTGAGCAGCAAAAAGCAGCCTCTGAATCCAGCCTCTCCCAACTTCTGCCTGTAAGCCTTTGGAATACAGGGGGTGGTGTTGCTGTCCATACCCTGTGTGTGCGGGAGCTGGTGCTCTGCCGTCTCTTTGCCTCTCGGTACTGGGGAGAGCCAGCCTGGAGCAGGGAGGCTGTCAACTCCCTCTCCCCATCCTCCTGGACTGTGTTGGGATGCAGTTGTTCCATGGTTTGCCTCTTTATCTGCTTTTGTTCTCTGTTCATGCTTTACAGTCTGGGGTGTTTCTCTGGTTTTGCTCTGCCTGTGTGCCGTGACTTTGGCTTGTTCTCCTCTTCAGGTATTTCCCAGGCTGGTGTGACTGGGGCTGTGGGCTGCACTCTTGATTTGATCCTGCTGCTTTGTCTTCCATTAAAACAAATCCTCACAGTCCTAAGTGAATGGGTGCACCTTCTCCTGAGGTGGTCTGTTGTTCTCCTGTAGGCTTGAGGCCAGTACCCCGCAGTGGATTGTGCAGGTAGAGCATTGTTTGGACTCTATTTCAATATATTTCCAGCATACATTAGGAGAAGTGTTTGCTTCTGGTCATACATCAGCTGAGCCTCACAAAAGGGTTTAGGTGTGACATAGGCTGTTAAAGGACATTATCATTTGATACTGGCTGGAAATGTCTGGTGTGTATCTGTTTCTGTAGCCATTCCAGGCACCAGGGATATGCTGACTTGTTGGAGTTGACTGCTGCTCTCACTATTCTAATTCAAAGTAATGAAATGCAGAGAGTGTAAACTTGTTGCTTGTAACCCTGCAGGATCTGCTCTGCTTTGATCTGTGGAGGAGGTGAAGAGAATTTCCATCCTGGAGAAGGTTAGAAAGGCTGGATTACAGCTGTACACTCTTCAGAAAGATGTTTTGATTCAATGTGTGCCTAGTTTTATTTGATCTTCAGAGATAAACTGCTGTTCTCTGGTAGACTCTTCTCTTTGCAGACAAATTAAGAAATGAAAAGGAAGTTGGCATTGCAAGTGACTCTGGAGGCCTCTTCTCTGGGTGCTCTTTCTTGAGGTCATTGCTTCCTGCATTCTGGAGATGCCATGAAAAATCTGCCCTGCTGTGGTTGGGTAAAGACTGGTGCATTCCAACAGAAACTGGCATTTGCCATAGCTTCTGTGAGAGCAGGGCAGGGCAGGATGAGCTAGGGCTGGGGCTGTGCCAAAGCCGGGGAGGGGCTGTGGCTGTGGGTGCAGATGGCAGGGTCTGCAGCCACACCAGCAGCTGCTTGCAGAAGCTGTGCCTTACCACCTTCCTTCAGGAGCCTCCACTGGAAAGCACTCCTGGCTCAGCTAGAAGCGCTGTGTTTACCCTGTGCTTAATCTCCTTCTCTTGTCTCTTTCCCCAGGAGTATAAACAGAAGCTCGCCCGGGTAACCCAGGTCCGCAAGGAGCTGAAGTCCCACATCCAGAGCCTGCCAGACCTCTCCCTGCTGCCCAACGTCACAGGGGGGCTGGCGCCTCTGCCCTCTGCTGGGGACCTCTTCTCGACAGACTAGACACACGTGTCCCCAGCTGCCGTTACTGCAGAGGGAAGAAGACTCTGGTGTTGGCTGGAAATCAGCCTCCCAAGCTCTGCAGCAGGAAGGAACGTGCAGACTCTGCTTTCAGCCTCTGGCTGCTCCTGCTCACCCTCTCTCTGTGTCCACTGTCCCTGGCTCACGCTGAGGGGAGGGAGAGGAGCTCTGAAGGGGGTGGGGACAGGCCACACAGGCGAACCTTTCTCCTATTTTTCCATACTCTTTAGTTGCTGTTTGCTCTTAGCACTTGTTACCCCAGCCAAGTCATGAGAATCATGGAGACCTGGACCTGGGAAGCCTCCACAGGAAGATGGATCATGTAACATGTTTCCTCTCTGCAAGTGTTGTGTTACTCCTGAGCAAGTCCTGTCTGGTTAGTTGGGTTTCTGAACCTCATCTCTGCTGGGTGTCCTAGGCATGGCTGTGGGTGTGCAGGCCCTGTACCAGGTCAGTGGAAGAAGAAAGCACTTACTGAGCAATGGTACAGAGAAATACTCTTCTTCAGCTCACAGTTCCTCATCCTGGTGTGGGACTGATATGAAGACAGTTCCCATTTGGCATGTACATAAATTGAGACTCACTGCAGGCAATAAAAATAAGCAGCTTTTCTTTGTGAATTAGAGGGAGCCTCATAATTTACACTCTGCTGAGCAATGCAGAACTGGGTGTTACCTAAATGAGAGTGGAAGTCAATTTAGTTCTAGCTACCTTGGATTTATACCACATTTTCCCTCTTTGTGATACCAAATGAGATGGTCACAGGCACTGAGAGGCTGGAATGGGGATACCCCTCTGACAGGCACTGTCTGATTGACTCTCAGGCTGCTTATATTGGAAGTATTGTTCCATAAATTCTCTCCATGGCTTGAGTGGAGTAATTTGTGCCCAGAAGTTAAATGTGGTATAGATATTTATGTAGGAGAGAGACCCACGTGGATGCACATAGCCTGGGTGCAGTGTCCATGTCCATGCCTGTAGATAGCAGAAGGATGTAGTTAATTTTGTCACAGGTAATTGTGAGTTGATTTTTTTATACAAAAGGTAAAATATGCTTAATTCCATTCTGTTGCTAACTGATGTGTTGGCTGCTGTGGATGTGGTTACATTTCAGTTTGTCCCTTGGTTCTGACCCTCTGCCCTCAGGCCACTGAGAACCATTCCACTCTGGGTAAGGATTCTCCTCAAATTCAGCACCTCTCACTTAGAAAACATGGTAAGTGTCTGGAAGCACTTGATCTGATGGTGCAGGCTTTGTCACGCAGAAGCGTGCTATGTTTGTGCCTCCTGTAGCCTTAAGCTGCTGTTAAAGACCTGAGAGGAGCCCTACAGCAACGCAGAGCTGGTTCCACCTCCTGTTCCAGGCTGTCCTCCAGTCGGCTCAGTGCCCAGTTACAGAGGGAGGGCTGAGGTCATTAGCTTGGTGGGAAGCTCACATGCTTTTTTTTACTGACTCTTCATTTTGTCCCTGTCCCTCCTACAGACCTCTTTGTCCCTTCCTGCCCAGCCAAAAGAGGTGTTTTTCTCTTAGTTTACAGGAGCCCTTGCAGTGGCAGAGGTGTTGGTGCTGTGGGTGGGTTTCAGTGCACAGCCTCTTGTGGTCCAAGCAGTGTGCAGGTGAAGCACTCTTCATTCTCTATGCTTTTGCCAAAAAAAACCCAAAAACCAGGAAAAAACCCAAACCAAAAGACTCATTTCTGCCCTGTCCCACCTCATGGAGTTCCCCTGGGGCTGTTTTAACCACCAGATCCATTTTGCCTATGGTAAATGTTGAATGTGTATCAGTATAGGGTGATACAAGCTGTCCCAACAGAAATGATGTTGACAGATGTGTTGTCCTCTCCCACTGCTGTCTGGGGACATCTCCCCTCACAGACTGCTAGTGTTTGGGAGCTTTTTTGTTTCATTGAAATGTTTTGGGTTTTTTGTTTGTTTTTCCCCTCCCAAATACATGTGTGTGGTTTGTTTTGCTTAATTTAAATGAAGTCTTGTGGTTTTTAATTGGATTTGTTTCACTTCCTGGGCAGAGAGCATGGGGTGACCTGGGTGACTTTGTGTCTCATGGTTGAACAGATTTCCCCAGGTTTGTCTTTTTTTTAACAAAAGCTTAAATCTGTCTCTGAACTGATTTAGGAGTTGCTGTAGACACATAGGCTGCTGTTTGTGGCAGCAGTGTATTCTGAAATGTCTCATAGATATCTATTTTTGAATAAAGAGGGTGTGGTTGAACAGGAGTGGGCTTGGTTTTTTCCAGGGTGCTGGTGGTGCTCTGGCACAGCATGGGCTTTGTTCAGGGCTTGTGAAGCCAGAGGCAGCTTGGTGGCTGCTGCATGGTCTGTGTGCTGGAGTCTGTAGCTGCAGTGTCCCTGGGATGGGTCACGGTGCAGTCACCCCATGTGAGAGCATGGAAACCAAAGCCAGCTGCACCTCTCAGGTGGGGGCTGCAGTGAACAAGCCCAAAACACACTGCTCTGCACTACCCTCTGGTTTGAGGGGCACAGGGTACTGAAGACTAGGTTAATTGAGAAATTAATTGGGGTTAATGGGGAAGGTGTAAATAATCACTCTAACAAAACAGGGACACAGATAAAAGCCCAGCCTGGAAGGCAGGAAGCTGTTTTCCTGTCAGGCATCAAGAGCAGCTCTTCCAGCAGCATCTGTGGTGGTGTGTAACCAAAGCCTCTGCTCTAGAGGGACATCTCCACATCTAACTGGTGCTAATTATCTCAGAGGTCTGGGGGTTCAGGGGTTCTTCAATTAGCAGTTGTCTCTTTGGGCAAGCTTAGCAATTGTTTCCTGTGCCTTGGAGAGCATCTGTAGAGCTGCTTACATGTTGGTACAGTTTACAAATCTTCCACTGAAGAGACTGTTCAGCAGTTCTCTCCTGGAGGCTTGCAGAGTTTTGCTGCACAGCCTGCTGTGGGTGGGAGGCAGGGAGCCTGACGTGGTTCTATCCAATGAAAAGCACCTCTGTGCCCTGTTGGTGGGTACTGGAGGGAGGTTCTCAAGGCATAAGATGTGACTGGCTACTGGATGTCCTTTCTTGCCTTTCAGAATGTGGGCTTTTCTGTTGTTGGTTGGTTTTTGTTTTGTGTTGTTTTTAAGAACTGAGGCAAATGCCCCCAAGAACACTTGAGTGCTCTGCAGCTCCCTGGGCAGGTGACTGCTGCAGCTCCCTGTGCTCCCTTTGCCCTGCAGACTCTGGGTACTGGTCTCTGACCAGATGGTGTTGGCTTGTGTGGCTCTGGGAGGTGAGAGCTTGATCCCAGTCAGCCCCCCCGTGGCTCAGTGAGATGACAGGGTACAATGGTGAGGAGCAGGCCAGGCTGGCGTGGCCTCAGGGTGAGTGGGGACGAGAAGCTGCTGGTGCTAGTGTCGCCCCAGGGCCAGATTGCTGCTGGCTTAGTCTAGTGACTTGTTCAGGCCAAGTGCTGATAGTGCCCTGGTCAGTTTGAAACCTTATGTCCATTATCTTCAAGTGAAACAAAGTGTAAAACACACCTGGTGGCATCTGGGTAAGGAAAGACCTAGTGAAACCTTGGAGTGAAAGGTCAGCATGGGCAGGCTGGTGGCCTGCTCCTGGGCCACCTTTGCAGGGGTTGCACTGCTCTCTGGGGAGTGCTGCAGGTCTGCTGCCTTTCTGCTGTTGGGACCTTGCTGTGCTTTGTGAGCTTGGGGCCTGCCAGGTGTCCTAGGGCTAGGTATGTTCTGGAGTTTTGGATAAAGAAGCCGGGAAAACGAGCCAGAAGAGCTGGGAGGCACTGGAGGTTCACTGTTAGTGCAGCACAAGGGGAAAGGCTTTGGTGTTAGCACTGAGAGTTTAGTTTGTGCAGTCTCAGAAGGCAAATTCCTGTCTCTGTTGGCAGGTGACATGAAAGGGAAGTTTGGATCAGTGATTTCTAAAGCAGGAGAAGAATGTTTATGGCAAGTGAAGAGCCTCAGACTGAAGGCTTCATGGAAAGGAGATCCCAGGGGAGGTTCCACAGCACAGGAGGGTGTTTGATGGGCGATGGGGAGGCCTGGGACTGGAGGGAACAGGCTTGGCTGAGCAGCACCTGCTTTGGAAAGAAAGAGTTGCAGTGAATCACTGCAGATCCCCATGCCCAGACATGGCACCTATGGTGGCAACAAGCTGCCCTGCAGAGCAGAGGAGACCTGGGACCAAAACCATGGGGCTGGGCTGATGAGCTTCTGCCTCCTGGGGGCTGTGAGGGGTTCCAGCAGGCTTGGAAGGGCTGTCTGGGTTGTAACTCTGTGGCCACACTGAAAGGAGTGTTTCCCCATGGTGTCTCCTACAGCTCCTATGGTCTCGGAAAAGAGGGATTGCTTCCCACAGGACTCTTGCCAACCTACTGTTGTGTTGTTCTCTTGCTGCTTTGCAGGTGTCCTGTGTGTTCAGTGTCTGTGTGTGCAGGGGAGGAGAAGGGAGAGCTGTGGAGAGGTTGTGGGATCTGAAAATTCCACAGGCTTGCGCTCATGCACACTCTCTTCTAGTCTTACTCCATCAACAAGGGTAAATTAAAGATCCTCAAGTCTAAATGAGTTTACAGTCCCTTCTTGGCAAGTGGGCATCTCTGGCAGCTGAGGTGTGTTAGTAACCCCCACACCCCAGCAGTCTCACCTTGCTCTGGCACTTGGGCTGATGTAGAGTTACAAGTTCTCCTGTGCAGTGAGTGCTGTAAATATTTAATTTCCAACGTATCACTTGCATGGCAGCAGTGCCAGAGAGTCTCATGGCTGCTGCAGTGTTGTGACCAGGGATCCAGGGATGGGTGCAGGGACATGTCCCCAGGCTGTCCCCAGCCTGTTCTGCCCCAGCTCATGCTGTTCTGGCTGTCCTTACAAGATGGCTGAGGTCTGTGGGGCAAACCCCTGTGAGCTTGACACTGGTGCCTGGGGTAATTCATTTGGCTCTGCAGACAGTCTGGAAGCAGGGGGGGGTGCTGGACAATGGGGAACAAACCTGCCCCAGAGAGAGCAAACCCCAGATAAGGGCAGCGTTTGGAACCTCCTGTGCTCTGGTTTCTGGTCGGAGCAGCCTTGCTCTGCTGAGCCTCAGATGGATGGGAGTGACCTTCAGAAATAGCTCTGCTAATGTTTATTTTATCAGGACCCAGCTTCGAACCAGAGGAGCTGCTGGTTATTTTTAAACCAGGCATTGAGCAGCTTGAAGCCTGGCTCAGCAGAGCTGTGTGTAACAAATGCTCTTTAAAGTGAGGCTGTGCATCATCGCTGGCTCTGAGCAATGTTCCTGACAAGGGAAGGCAGCGCTGGGATCGTGCTGTTAACTCCTTCAGGCACTGCTGCTCCTTTGCAGCTCTCTGAGCTCTTGGGATGTCTGTCTCTGGGGTTGGCATGGTCCCCACTGCTCAGCCTTCTGGCTGCAGGAGGACAGAATCCCCATCCCTGGCTCTCCTGGAGCTCTTGTCCTGTTTGCACATCATGAGGTGGGTTTCTGTCCCTTGGGAGAGCTGCCTGGGGGCAGCTCCTCAGCCCTTCCCAGGGCCCAACCCCTCCTCCTCTCCAGCATCTCCACTCCAGCACCATGGTGGTCCCAGCCATGTTCTCTGGTTGGATTCAAGAAGAGCATGATGGGGAGCTGTGGTGGTTAAACCTCCACGAGGCAAGAGAAGGATTGTGTGCCCATCCTGGAGGGTTGTCTTGAAAGGTCTTGGCAGGCAGATAATCTGCTGCCACGGAGGAAGCCGAGGGCTGTGTGGCTGTGGAGCCTAGCTCGGGAGGGGAGAGCAGCTGTGCCTGGAGCACTGCACCTGGAGATTGGATCTCGTCTAAGATAAACAGAAGGGGAAGCTGGAGGACGGATTGTCCTGGGTGGGAAATGCTCCCAGCTCTCCACCCACCCTGCATCACGGTCAGGGCAGGACACCCCGACAGCTGCTGGCAGCATCAGGGTGACTGGGAGCAGCAGGGTGTGAGCTCGCTGAGCAGGGACCCTCCTGCCACAGCCTGTCCCCAGCTCGGGCAGGCAGTGCCTGGGCTGGCTGTGAACTCTGCCTGGGGCTGCTGTGGGTGTGGGAACCCTTGGCTGCAGCAGACCAGTTCTGTTGCAGTTGATCTGGCGTTTAACACGGAGTCCCACCGTGTTTGTGCCGAGGCAGCAGGAGGGTTGTGTTCTGGGGTGGAAAGTGCTTGTCTTCAGCCATGCCTTGACCCCTGCTCCAGGCTTGAGACAAATCCCTGCCCTCCTCCTGCATCCCTGTGCTCAGCCACCCCTTTTCCCTTGCTCCCAGCTTGTGTTTCTGGTGCTTTAGCTGCTGGCTCACAGTGTGACCAGAGCCTGGGGGTTGCAAAATCTGCTCATTTGTTTTCCTGCAGGGGTTTTCTCTCCTGTTCTTGGTGCACAGTCAGACCATCACAGCAGGAACACTATGGGAGAAACGCACAGGGAACCTATGGGGTCTGCAGCTGGGTGCTGCCGAGCTGTGCTGTGGGACCAGGAGAGCCATGGGGGGCACTGCTCTTTGTGGGTACCACCCTTGCGTTCCAAAGCACCCTCAGACTGCCAGGCTGTGCCAGCTCGGGGTGGAAGGAGGTGGCTGAAGCAGAGCTGACAGTGTGGCTTCAGTGCAGCAAAGCACTGGCCACAGCAGGAAACCCACAGCTTGAGTGCTGGGCTAGGGGTGGACTGGGCTCCCATCTCCTGGGGCACTGGGATAGGAGCTGCTGGGTGCCTCCCTTTGGAGAGGATGCCCAAGAAGAGCAGGAATGCCTTTAAAAGTGAAAAATAGAGTTTTTATTCACGTCAAGGTAACGTCCCATCCCTCACTGCACAGTGTCTGCAGTAACAGGAACATTACTAAAGCACATACTCTGCTCTACCTCTGCAGTGGGCTGCTATGCAGTGTGTATTTATATAGCTATAAATAGCTTTGTTAGAGATGTATAGAGCATATAAACAGCTTTGTGCTCACAGTATACAATCGTTTCTCTACCAGACTGTGTTCAGAGAGTCTCAGCAGCAGACGTGAGCAGAGCTGAGGTGTGCTCAGCGCCAGAGGAGGTTGTGCTGCACTTTACTTTATGCAATCTGCTCGGGGCCGGGGGGTTCAGCACTGAGGGGGGAGGAGGGGGCCCCAGGGGTCCCTCTGCACCCAGGCCAGAGGACAGGCAGGACAGTGACACACTTCCACCCCATGAGGTGAGGGAAAGGCAGAGAAATAAGTGGCTGTTGCAGGGACCCCTGAATGTCCTTGGCCCCTTTCTCCTGTCCCTGCTCCATCGCTTCCCTCACCACAGCACTGAGCGCTCCTGTGGAGGAGAGCTCGGCCATCATCCTTCTTCACGCCGTGGGGACCACCTGGGGCTAAAGCGAGCGGGGGGGCTGGCGAGCCCCTGAGCAGCAGGGGAGGGAGGCAGGGTCTCAGGGTAAGGGGTCAGTGCTGCTCACTTGGGCTGGGGTGCGATGATGACGTTGCGGTAGCCCTTAACCCCTGTCAGCCTGTCGCTCTCGAAGTCCACCAGCAGCTTGTGCAGCCCTGCCTGCTGCGGCACGAAATCCAGCCTGAACTTGACCTCTGCTTGTGGCTCCACAGGCTCCTCACTGAGGGAGAGCAGGGGTTCAGTGGGGTGGGTAGGAGGTCAGTGGGGTGGCCTCTCTCCCTCAGGGCAACTTGTCACCCTCATGGTGCCACAGGACACTGTGTGGGGCAGACATGCTCCAAGCCTCCCACCCCACATGGACCAGCATAGCTCCAGCTCCTGCTGTGCTCACAGCAGAGCCAGGCCTTGGGGCCACTCTCCCTGGGGGACTCTGAGCACAAAAATCCCCCAGTTCCCAACGGTCAAACTGGGTGAAGGGAGGAAAAGCTCTTACAGCTCCTTGATCTGTTGCCCATCGGTGAGGCCGGTGCCCTCCACCACGAACACGCAGTTGTTGAGGGGGGCTGTAAGGGGGTTCACCAGGCTGATCTCTGCCACCAGCTTCCGCTTCTGCATTGGCTCCCCTAAAATCTGAAAGCAGGAGGGGTTGTACCCCCAGTATGGCCATGCCTGGGGTCCATGGTGTTCCCCAAGCCTGGCAGGGCTGAGGCAGATCCCCAGGGATGCAGGACCTGCCAGCTGAGCCCCACCACGGTGGGGTTGCCCCAGGGCTCAGGTCACTGGGACTAACCCCCCCAGGGTGACTGCAGCAAGTCCTTATCAATGGGAAATGTGTCTCCCCCCCAAAAAAACCCCCACCTGGGACAGAACACTGAGCCCTTACCCTGATCTTGATCTCTGGATTCTGGATGTAGATATCCCTGACAGCCACAACGGTGTCGCCGGTCTGGTACTCGGTCAGGAGTGCCACCACCTTGATCAGGTTGTCCTGGGTCAGGCTCTCCCCGTACTTCTCATACAGGATGCGCAGGGGCACGCGTGTCTCTGGAAGGGGAAGCAGAGCAGGGTCAAGGCTTCCCCCTCCCCAGCCCAGCACCTGCAGCCCTCTGCTAGTATCTGGCTGATGCTGGGATGGTCTGGGCTCCCCAGGAGCTTCTCTGGGTGTCTTGCAAGCATGGGAAAGTCTTGGGGAGCTGGGGGGTACCTCTGTGGAGAAGGGGTACTGTGGGGTGAGCATGGCCCCATGAGCCTGTGAACAAGCCTGGGCTCAGGGGTCTCAATCCCAATCACTAGCCAAAGAAAACAAGTTCTATTTAGCTGTCATCAACCTCCAGAGCACTGGTGTTCCCCAAATGAGCCACAGACACCTGCAGGCAGTCACCCTGTGCCCAGTTGGTTGCTCAGGTTACTGGGTGCTCAAGGTGCTGGTGCCAGTGCTGCTCCTGCCTGTGCAGTGAAGTGGGGCTGTGACAGCCTGGATCAGGGCAATGGGAAGGGACCTCACAGGCCAGCCAGGGCTCCAGAAGTGAGGTTCAGGACACGCGGAGAGGAAGGAGTCATGTGCCAGGGCAGGACACTGCGGACATGCCTGGACCAGGGCCCTGGAGAGGCTTCACCAGCTCTTTGCAGGCGATGCCGGGGGTGGGAGGCAGCCCATCTCCCAGCAGCTGCCTTTTCTCAGCTCTGAGCATTGTTTATCCCAAAGCCCTTTGGGACTGGGCTGTCTTCTGCTGAGGTGGAGAAAGAGGCTGAAGGCAACCAGCTGCAGAGCTGTCTTGGGGAATGATCCCAGAAAGGCTGTGACTGCTGGAAGCAGAGCCCAGCGTTCCCAGCACAGGATGTGCAGTGCTGGAGCATTGGCTGAGGCTGTGGGGAGAGGGATGGGCCCAGCACCGCTCTGGATGGGCTCCCTGTGCTTTCCGTAAAGGCTGCGGCTGGGGTGTCCTAGGGTCTGTATTCACAGGCAGGACCTGAGGGGAGAAGCTTCAGGAACTCATAATTAAAGCTTCAGAGAAACTTATGTTGGATTAACTTGTGGATGGGAATGTTAAAGACAGGGAATGTTAAAGGGGAAAGGGTGCCAGCATGAGCACAGGCAGCATCCTGCTCCCTTTGGAGGCAGCGACTGTGGGCACGTTCCTTATCCCTGTCATAATTCCTTATTCCCTTCATAATTCCTTATGCAGCCCAACCAACCGCAGAGAGCTGAGTGCTGCATTTGTCATGGGTCCTGTTAGCAGAGCAGAGCTTGGCGTGGATTAGAAACTAGACTGTTCCAGGACAGCAGATGTATCACGTTTCCAGGCCCTGAAGGGTCTGTGGAGTACTGGTGTAAATCAAAACTCTTGTTTAATTACCAGGCTCTAATGCTAATTTGTCACAAAGGCAGACGAGAGTTCAGCGGGGCTGCGCCGGGAGAGCTCTGTGCAGGATGCTGAGAGACATCAGGACCACCCATGAGGAGCTGCAGAGCTCCAGGGCTGCCTTGGGCAGGACAGCCCAGCGCTGTCTGCTTCCCTCAGCCTGGGCCGTGCTTTCTTAGCTGACCTGGTCAGTCCTGCTCTCCCTGCCTTGGGAAAATCCTGCTGGGGAGCCCAGCCAAGCCCAGCTCCAGCTGGTGAAGCAGAGGTGTGTGGAAGAGCAGGAGAGGGATGCGGGGGAGTGAGCAGAGCACTCTGGGATGATCACACTGCTTGTCACTCTGCGTGATGGGTGAGAGGGTAGTAACTTTCAACCTGCTCCAATGCCTTCCCAGCACAGTGGTGGGTAAGTGAGTAGGAAGCCCCAAAGGAGCCATTGTTCGCTGAGCAGCTGCATGCCAGGGCTGCAGCCCGTGAGCCCTCAGCAGCCTGGGGCTTTGTGGTCACTGGCTAACGGGGTGACCCTGGCGGTGCAGGGCTACTGGATGGATGGATGGATGGACACACTGACACCGGCTCCAGGTGCTCTCTGTCCCTGCCACGCGGCCCCAGGCTCTGCCTTAACCCTGCTGTTATTCCGTGGGATTAAACAGAAACCTTCAATTGCTGCCCCAGTACCAGCCCAGACCCTGCCGAACCGGCGGCAGTGGTACAGCCAGAGGCGATACGGGTGGAGAGGATCCACCACCACCCCTGGGGCACTGGCAGGTCCCTTACCTGCCCGGGGCTCGAGGGTGACGTTCAGCAGGTCCTTCATGCCGCACTGGGGCCCGACGGTGCCGTTGTAGCTGGCAGTCCGAGCGCACAGCATGAGCCGGCAGACGCGCTCGGTGTCTGAGTTGTTGCTGATGACGGCGAAGACGTCGAAGTCGCATCCATTGTTCGCACCCTCCGACAGCTTGATCTTGAGCTGCAGCCCCTCCTCCTCCTGCCTGAGAGAGCTCGTCTCGTGCTCTGCCTTTGCAAACACTTCTCTCTCTTTTTCAGACCCTGTGGTGCATGAACAGACCCGTGGTGGTTCCCGGGGTGGATGGGGTGGGCATGGTTCAGGCTGCTTTGCCCTGATCCCTGGAGCCCTCCTGATGCAGTTGCTGTGTTGATTAATCATTTCCCGGCTCTGTTTCCTAACAGCCACCCCCCCCACAGGGCATCTCTGCCCCTGCTGCTGCCCTGTATGTACCTTCCGGGTACTTGTAGGTGTGGGTGATGTCCTCCCTGCTGTCCCTGCCCACGCTCTTGGTGCTGATGTTCTTCCCCACGACCGAGGAGTGGGTGCTCTTCTTCTTCGTCCCGTCACGCTGCACCACCCAGTAGACCACGTCAGCGTTCACCTCGGCGAAGACGAAGGGGATGTCGTACTTCAGCTGAAGGTCACCCTCCTTGATGGCTCTGACGGGGGCTGGCCCGCAGCAGAAGACCCCTGCAGGGACCCAGAGCTTCTGTCACCACCCGGGGTTCAGCCACCACAAGGGCAAGACAAGGTGGTGGCAGGGCAGGCCCTGCTGTGTTGGGGCACGGGGTGGGATGGAGCACCCACAACAAGTGTGCTGTACCTTCGCTCTTCTCCTGGGGCGTCGGGTCCAGCGCCTGCCACCCATCGTAGCCAGGGGCCAGGTCTGGACGAGCCATCCAGGACTCCACCCAGCAGTGGAAGTTCCTGCAAGGGAAGCCAGGACATAGGGGTCTGAGCCTCCCCCAGCACCTGCCGGGCTCTGGGGAAGGGACAGACGCTGCCCTGGAGGTGGGCAGGGTAGGGGCCTGCCATGCCCCTCACCAGATCATGTCCTTGGAGTGCCGGACCTCCTCTCCCGTCTCGCTGAGGTAACGATCAATGACCAGGTTACCGTTGGTGTCGTGGGCTGAGTTGTAGTTGGTCACCACCCGGCTGGGGATCCCTAGGCACCGCATGACTGAGGGGAGGCAGGGCAGGGTGAGATGGGGTCCCGGCGCTTGGGGTCCTGGGTTTTCACAGCTCTAACCCCAAGAAGTCCTAGGTTTGCACAGCGCCCATCCTATGGAGCCCTGGGTTTGCACTGCTCTGAGCTCACACAGCTCCTGTCCCACAGAACCCCAGGTTCTCATAGCTCCCATCCCGTGCAGTCAGAGATTTGCATGGCTCCTGCCCTTCTCTTTTCCCCTCCAAGGGGTGCCCAGGGATGGATCCCAGGATAAGCTGTCGGCGTCAGTGTGCCACAGGCGAGCCGGGTGGCAGGCAGCAGAGCCATCCTGCTGGGGTTTGATATTGCAGGAGAGAAAAACCAAAAAGGCACAAAAGCAGCTGCAAGTGCTTTGAGAAGTGCACGGGCAACAGCGAGCTGCAACCTCTCATTTAATCTCACAGCTGCCTTTTACTGTGAGCAGAGCTCCCTGGGGAGCAGGGAGGTAGTTACAGCGCTTCAAAGGAAGGCTATAAACTCCTGCCAGTGGCGGAAAATCCACTTTAGTTTTCTGCTATTTCTCTCCTCTAAAAAGGATCTCGTCTGTCTGTGATGTATAAACGCACACGTGCTCATGCAGCCCTTGGGAAGGGCAGCGTTTTTTCTCTGAGCAACTCTCCATGAGCATGCAGTGGGGAGGGGTGGGAGGTGTCTGCGTGTCCGTGTCTCAACAGCATCCAGCCTGGAATTTTTCCTCTCTTTTTGCCCCAGCTCGACTGCCCTGGTGGCACTGAAATGATTTTGATCTCAATGGATTCAAGACTTTACTGCAAACTTGACCTTAAAGCCATTTTCCCTCTCCTGGGCTGTGCCTCCAGCCCCTCCTGCTCTGCCAGCACTCAAGTCAAAAGACAAAGCTCTTTCCTATCATTTTTTTCCCCTTCCACTTCCTAACAGACTGGAATAACAGAGGGTTTAATTGCTAAGCCATCAGCACAGGCTGACTGTCATCAGCCCCAGCAGTTCCCTCCTGCTGCACCAGTTCTAGGATGACATCTTATGCACTGCCTGACAGGGAAGAGGTTGGAGGGCATGGGGGCTGGAGTTGGGAGATGGAGATGGGATGGGGACATGGAAGACATCTGCTCTCACCGGTACACGCCACGGCAGCAAAGACCCAGCATTGTCCATACTTGACTGGTTGGCACCCAAAGTTCTTCCACCTCTTGAGAATATCCACACTCCCAATCCAGGACATGGGGCTCATCCCATCTTCATAGTGGTTGTCCCAACGCCCTGCCAGGACCCCCCGGTCCTCGTCGTTACAATTTACCTGTGGCACAAGAAGAGGGACCATGATGGGTGGGTGGGCAGGGGAAGGCTGTCAGCTCCCACCAGCCATCCTGGAGCCATACAAGATCTCTCTGGGATGCAGGTGGATGCGGTGCAAAGAGCATGCTAGGATGGGTGGATATGGATGTGTGCATCCTGGCTAGCTGGGGATGGGGAATCACCCCAGGGAAGGAAACTGGTGAAACTGGGTGAGGAATGGCAAATGTCACCTCCCTATCTGGGGGGTGGGGGGGGTTGGCAGGAGAGGTGTTTGCACCCTGAAGGGACACAGGGTGGTGAGGAGCCTTGGGGGTGTGCTGGTGGGACTCACCATGGCGCTCACCACCCTGCCGATGTACACGGGGTCGTTGCGTCGGGAGCAGTCCCGGTTCTGGTCCCTCAGGAATTTGGGGTTTGAGTCCAGCAGCTTGAGGCAGATGGACAAGACGTCATCCTCAAACTGGTGTAGAAGAGGGGGAGGAAAGGTGTGTGTGTGAGGTCCACAGAGTCCATTGGGACTCTCTTGCCCCCATCCTCCCTCCCTGGCTCATCACAATACCCTACAGCAGAGCTGATGGGCACACAGTGCCTGGGGTCCCCTCCTTGAGCCAGCACCCACCAAGTGATGTTCCCTGCTTGTGCCACCACGACAAGGGGTTGGAGCTGTGGCCAGTGGAGCTCAGCCTGCTCCTGCCCTTGCACTGGGGCCATATCCTGCTTCCTGCATCCATGCTGCGCAGCAATCAGGCACAGACCTGACGTCTGGGGAAAAACACCTATTTTCCATTGCTGGGTGAGTCACAGCCCTTCCCTGAACTGAGGCGTGGATCCTGCATGGGCCACAGCACCCCTGCTCCTGCTGGCCCCAGGGCCCCTCCAGAGCTTGGGAAGGGTGGCCAGGGCTGCCCCTGCCCTGGGGCTGCAGGCACTGCCTTATCTGCGCAGCACCAGGGAGAACCTTATCAGGTACCAGCTCCTTGCACAGTGTGGACACCCTGATTAGGAGTGTGCACTCCTGGGGCCCCCAGGAGCTCTCCCCTCAGTGAGTTCCCCTCTTGGAAATGAATCATAGAATCCTAGAATTGTTTTGGTTGGAAGAGACCTTTAAGATCTTCAAGTCCAATCATCAACCAGCACTGCCAGGTCACCACTAAATCATGTCCCTCAGCATCACATCTTTATGGCTTTTAAACCCCTCCAGGGATGATGACTCATCACTGCCCTAGGCAGCCTGGGCCAGGGCTTCAGAGGAAGGAAGTGCTCTAACAATAGGAGACCTCAACCCCCAGCCACGGTCAGAAACCCTTAAGAAAAAGACCACGGCAAAAAAAAAAGGCACAAATTGAAACCATTCGTCATTACTGCAGGAGGAGCAGATTGCCCAGAGAGGTGGGAGATGTCCCATCCCTGGAACCATTAGAGGTCAGGTTGTCAGGGGCTCTGAGCAAGCAGATCTAATTGAGGATGTCCCTGCTGACAGGGGGGTTGGACCTCAGGCTGTGAGATGGGGCACACGTTAGGGGTGCCTGTTTGGGGACTCCGGCCCCCATGGCCCACACTGCTGGGCTTGGCCAAGGACCCTGGGGATGCCAAGGGTCCCGGAGGTACCGAGGGTCCCGGGACGCATGTCCTGCTGACCTGTCCGAAGTTCCAGGGCGTGGAGGTGATGTAGTCCCGGGAGCCCTGGTAGATGAGCCCTTGCTGAGACAGCACGTACTCACAGCGCTCGTCCTCGTCACGCAGGAAAACTGTGTCCTCTGCAGAGAGTGCAAGAGATGGGACAGGGCTCTGCCCCCCAGTCCCCAGCCTTGCTCTCAGCCCTCCTGCAACCCAGGGGCCTGCCGGGCACTGACTGGGGACAGATCTGGTGGGAAATGAGACAACAGGAGCTGGAACTGCTCCTCTCTGAGAAAGCTGCTGGAGTATTTCAAACCAGTTTGATTTGATGGGAAATTTTCAGTGGGCTTGTGGTTTCTCACATCCTTTCTCATATCTCTTTCTTCCCTCCTTTTTGTTTTATGGAGTTGAGACTTTTCCCAGGAGGGCAAGCCTCCATGGGAGCAGCGAGCACTGGGAAGCAGGAGTGCTGGCTCAGGTCAGAGCTGAAGCCATTTTGCTCACACAGCAGTTACTGCTGGAAAAATCACTATTTACTGGAAATGTTTTCAGACAGACCCCAACAGGCACATCCCCAGGGCCACGCTCGGCACAGCCCTGGGTGAGCAAAGCTTCCTAAGAGCCTTATCTCGGCAGAGCAAGATCAAGCACTTGGGATTCAGGAAATTGGCAGGTTCAGCTCAGGTCCAGCTGGGAGGAGCTGGAGCAGGACAGCACGGGGCAGAGAAAGGATGTGGAGAGATGGAAATCCTGACTGCGGTCAGCTCAAAGCCACTAGATACTGCAGCACTGAGCCTCCCTTCTGCACCAGGCTGCCCAAATTTCACCAGGACAGTAACACCCCTGGGAACAGCCAGGGCTTACCCTGGAGCACACAGCAGGATGTTTGGCCGGGTGTGGGTGGGGGCAATTAGGATTAATTAGGGGCTTTCCCTTTGCCCATTGTTTAGCTAGGAGCTGCTGCTGGAGGCTGCCTGTGGCTTCAGACCACTGAGGTGAGCTCTTAAGGGGTACTGGGGGGCAGCCCAAAAGGGTTGTTGGATGTTTGAGGCACTGGCAAAGGGGCTATGGATATCCTGGGGTGGGAGACGGTGCTTGTGGTTCTGACCTGATGCAGGAACTACACAGAGGTGGAAGCAAAGTGGAGATTTCTGCTTAGACCTGAGCTCAGGGCAGGGTTTGAGACACTTGGAGTCTGCAGCAGTGTGAGACCCCCAGGAACCCCCACTCTGGGGAAAGTGAAAGCCTCACCTGGGTGCCAGGCGTTAAAGAGCAGAACAAAGTCCCCAATGTGGCAGCTGCTGCCCTGGTAGCCGGTGGAGGTCTCCAGTGTCAGGCTGTAGCGTCCAACACGAGCGTTGGTGGGGGAGCAGAGCGAGATGGAGAGCGAGTCCCCGTCCTGCTGCTGGATCACGGCACTCCAGCCCGACTCCTCCGGGAAGTCAGTCACAGCAAAGTGGGACCTTGTTCCCGATGTCTCGATAGGGCAGGGCCCTGCCAAGAAGGTGCACATCAGCTCTCCTGGGTCCCCAGAGACCCCGGGAGCCCCACGCTGTGGGGGCTGTGCCGAGGGGACATACCCCACAGTGCTCTCATGTCCTGTGCCCTGCGGCATTACCTGGACCTTGGCTCTTTCAGCCCAGGAGCTTCCGCTGTTTGGTTTCTTTGGGTGTTGGGGTATGGAGCAGCCCAGCTGGGGGAAGCTCAGGCATGGGTGTTTGGGAAAGGAGCAGGAGAGAGGGGACTCACCCCATGGGTTCCCTAGGGCCAGGAGAGCAGAGAGGGTGCCCACCTCGGGACCATATCTCCTCCCCTTAGCTGCACCCACTCTTGCCTCTGCTCAGAGCAGAGCTGCTAAGTCCCTGTTCCCTCACAGCCTGGTCCTCACTGCAGCCCATGGCATGTGGTCCCCACAGAGCCTGGCTGTGAACCCCTGAGCTCCCATCACCGAGGTGCTCCCAGCCCTGCTACGTGTGTGCAGCCTCAGGCAGTGCTCCAAACATCCCATGATTAGAGATGAGATCAGTGGCCCCAGCGCTGAGCCGAGGACAGCGTGATCCCTGCCACCCCTCTGAACACACAGCAGCGTCCAAGCCACCTGCACCGAGCCAGCTCGGAATGTAGCTCCTCCGGGGAGCGGAGACGTCCAGGCCCCTGGCAGTGCCGGTGCCCTGCAGGGCCGGATGGTGCTGCCCTGGTCCACTGCCCCCAGCCAGGAGCACAGCCCCAGGGCTGGTCGCTGGTCGCCTGCCAGCCTTCACCCACAGCGTGGGCAGGACAGCAGGCAGGTCACCAAAAATACTCATGAACTCATGAGAGTGACACAGTTTCTCCTCTCCGTCCTTGTGAGGAGGCTGGTTGAGCTAACTCTGTCCTTTTGGCAAAGGTCAGCTTGGCACTGCTGTGGGGATGGGCAGCCAGGGGAGCCTTCCTCCTCCGCTTCCTCCTCCTTCTCCTTTTCCTCCCTGGCTGCAAAGCCTGTGGCATCCCTGAAGGGCCCCAGGCGCCTGAGCTAGGTTCCTCAAACACGGCTGCTTTAAAAACACTCTGGTTTTGCACAGAGCCATTCCCCTTTCCTGCAGGAGGTGGCACATGGCCTCAGTAACTTTACAGTTCTGGGGAGGACAGGTCTGGGCAGCCCCTGTCCCGAGGGGGTTATGGATCTGAGCCAGTGAGGGATGTGCCAGAGCCAGCTCTGGTGGGGTGGGTTGGCCATGTGCCTCTGTGAGAGCCAAAGCACCTTTGTCCTTTTTCTGCAAGCTCCAAGGCTGCTCTGCCCCAGGAGGCTCCTCTGTCAGCTTCTCGTTTGCAAAACCAGCCAGGGACTGCCCAGAAGCAGCATGACCTCATGAAAATCCTGCAGCTTTGAGAGGCTTGGGCAGATCCCTGCCCGAGGACTGGGGGGCAGCAGGGGAGCTGCTGGTTAAGGGTGAAGCTGAGCGGTACTGTGTGGATGTTTGTCACCCCACGGCGGGATGGGAGCTTTCAGGGCAAAAGAAAAAGAGCATTCTACACTGCAAAGAAACCCAGCACAGTTTCAGTTTGAAGTCTGGCCTGTTATACTCAGCAGGATGCTGCAGCCCTAAAATAACTCTTGCCCAGGAGAGTTTCCTATCCTTATGCTCCAAGCTGGGGGAGCCAAGCCCCTGCCTGTGCCTGGACCTACCTCTGGCTGCAAGAGCAACGTCCCCAACCCTGCAGCTCCCAGTGAGCTCTCACCAGGGAAATAGCAGCAGTGGGAGAAGTCACAGGGTCCCACTGCTTGGTGCTGGATCCAGCACTGCTGCAGTAGGGCTGTGCTCTAGTGATGCTCAGTGGGAATGTTTCCTTTCTCTAGGGTTTGTGTTTCCTGAGCAAACCCTGCTCCAGGGCTGTCTGAGCGACATGGGGGCAGGGGTGGCTGGGCAAAGAGACCATCAGCAAAATACTCTCTGGCTGGAAAGGTTTGCTGTTGCTGATGTTTCTCTGAAGTGTGAGACACTCGGGTGGGTTTCCTGGCTGCAGCCAAGGCACTTCCTGGTGAGCTGGTGGCTCTGGCACAGCCCTGAGTCTGGCTCAGCCATGAGAGGAGGAAGAGGTGGCAGCAGCAGCTTTGTTTTATTTCTTTCTCACTCCCCTTCAGGTCTCATTGTGGAGTCAAGTTTCTACTTCTTCCATCTTGTATAAAAGCTGTGCACAGCACCAGCTGCTGCCAGGAGGGAATGGGGTTCCAGGGACTGGGTGAGATGGGTCGGGTGCCTTTGTTCAGCACTCCTGGGAGCATGGGTGAGCCCTCGGGCAGGGGTGCAGGACAGCTTGCTCGCAGCATGGGGCACGATGGCACTCACCTGTCTCGACGTTGAAGGCCAGTTTGTCCACTCCCTCCTCGTAGCCCCTGCCCGAGAAGTGGAGGGTGACGGTGAAGGGCTGCCCCCGACGTACCACCAGCTGCTGGCAGCCCATCTCTGCCGTCCGGTGCTCTCGGCCGTTGCGCTCGCACTGCAGGTCCCATGTCTCCAGCACCAGATCTGTGAAGGCAGCAGAGTGTACAGCTCCTGGCCCCGTGCACGCAGCCCTCGCCTTCGGGCTGGAGGAATTACTGATACCCTGTGCACCTTGCTGCTGGGGTTTGGCAACCGTCTGAGCCCCAGCAGCCCTGTCCTTGCCTGGTGTGGCCAGCACAGCACTGGGTGCTGTGGCTGTGCCAGGCTCTGAGCATCCCTCCTGGAGGGCTCTGTGGGTTGAGGTGGCATCGCAGGCTGCGATGGGGCAGAGGTGCTGCAGCCGAGCCCACGGTGAAGCACCGCCCTCCAGCCTGAGCTCGGTGGTGTAGTTCTTGTGCCCTGGTGCTGCCCTCCGTGGAACGGCCACAGAGAAGGGGCACCATGCGCTGACAGAGCTGTGCCAAGTCCACAGCAGAGCCCAGCACCCCCCTCTGCTTCCTGGGAGCTGTGGGGCCCTTCAGCCAGGGACTGCTGTCTGGGTGCCCCCACCCCAAACGGGCACTGCTGAGCCTGGAGAATGCCAGGAATGTTTGTGTGCCTCAGCCAGGCCGAGGGCAGCTCTGCAGCAGCTTTACTGCTCCACAACTGCTGACAAATTGGTGGGAGCGACCGTAAATTTAGTGACAAAGAGAGTGCCTGGTCCCAAGCCTCCTCTCCCCCTGGCCCAGGCAGGGCTGTGTGCCAGCCATGGCCCTGCTGCCCCAGGCACTGTGCTGGGGAGATGTGATCTTGTTCATCATCACTCCAGGCCAGTGACCCTTGAGCGTTCTGCTGGCGGATGAGTGAGTTGTCAGAGTAAGCAAAAGTGTTTAGTGCAGGAGAGCACGTGGTGAGCTTCCACCAGCCAGGGACCTGGGTGATGCTCTGCTCACCATCCTTCTGCCATGGCTCTCCTTATCTATGCCCGTCCTAGTGCCAGCCTTAGTGGCCACCGAGACCTCCTCAGGCCAGTGCCAGATGGAGACATCTGACCCTGAGTTCACCACTCCCAGAGCCAAATGGAATCCCTGCTCCTGGCTCTCTGGGTATGGAGACCCTGCAGTGTGCAACCCCAAGAAGCAGTTGGGCTCACCAGCAGTTCCCACCACACTGCAAGAGCTGCTGGGAGTGCTGGGAGCATCCATGAATAAGGGCAAGGTCCCTCTAGCTGGTTCATCGGGACCCTGGAGCAGGGACAAGGTGCAGAAAGGTCCCTTCCTATGTCACCTCCCCATTTGTAAGCAGAATCATGGCTCTGTGCTGCAGCCAGGAGCCGTGTGTGAACCTCTGAGCCAAACTTGTTGCAAGTTAAGTTGCTGTGTTTAGGAGAGCAACAGGCTCCTCCTTGTCTTGGTCACCAGGGCTATCATACTTGGTGGATTTAGCAAAGAGATTGTTCAAAGCACAGATGCCTCCTTCCAGAGAGATCAGTGGCAAGAGATGGGCAAGGAGGGGCTGGGGTGGGTGCCAGGTCACGCAGCTGGCAGCAGGATTCCAGATGTGGCCATGCAGGAGCTGCCCAGTGTGCAGTGGCTCAGCTTTGTGCTGGGAGCTGACAGTGCCTGACCCAAGGGACCTGTGTTGGTGTCACCACTGTAGTGCCAGGAGAGCCCTGGAGCAGCAAGCAGATGCCATTTCCCCCAATGGGCTGTGTACCCATCGGTATCACACAGTTGTGTTTCCCAGGACTCTGGGGATGGCTCTATGGGAAGTGTCAGGTGGATTTACCCCCTTGGGTTTACTACCACAAGCTCTGAAAGCCACCCACGGGGAGGTATTCCTGAAGGCGAGGAGCCCTGCTTCTGCCTGAGCCTTCAGAAATCCTCCTGAGCCCAGGGTGGGACCTAGGCACATGTTGCTAGTCGAGCTGTCAGCACTCAGCTGCCAGAGCGTGGAGGGCTTTAAATAGCACTGGACTTCATTCTGCACATACTGGCATGGCTCTGGCCCGCGAGGAGCAAGGAAGGGAAAGGAAGGGATAGGAAGGGGTAAAACTATCGCCCTGCTCTGCTTTAGCCTTTCGCATTCCTGCTCAGGGTTTAGCGAAGCAAAGCGAGAGGTTAGAGCCTGAAGCTGCAGCCGAGCCCTGGCTGCGGGAGAGCTTCCAGCCGGGAACGCTGCGGAGGTGCCGGGACAGAGAGGGGGGAGCCCCGGAATGGGATGGGACCAGCGGGAGGGAGCTCCGGGACAGTCAGAAACCATGAGTACCTGCGGGAGAGGATCGTCCGGAGTCTTACCTTCAGCCATGGTGTGTCCTGTTCCCGGTGCCGGTCCTGTTCCCGGTGCCTGTCCTGTTCCCAGTGCTGGTGCCTCCGCGCCCTACTCCCGCCCCGTTTATAGCTCCCGCCGCGCACACCCCTGGGGACGGCAGAAGGAAAGAAAAAGGAAAACAGTTTCCAGGAAACAGAGTGAGTGGTTTCGGTCCCACCTATTTCGAACAACCTCCCAAAAATAAAAGGACCGGCCGAGGGCTCAGCCCGGGGGAGGGGAGCGGGGGGGAGCACAGGGGCTGCGAGCTGCCAGGGGCTGCGGGAATGTTTTCTCCTTATACAGTTTTCCCTGCCCGTTCCTTATCTCCGTCTCCAGCCATTCCTGGCGGGGCATGGCAGCGGCTGGTTCCTTCCTGGCAGCGCATCCCTACGAGATGGAATGTCCGCATGGAAAACTGGCTGGAAACTTGGGTGTTGGAGGGGAAAATGTGCTGAAAACTTTGCTGTTTGCTGCGGGATATAGTGTCACTGAAAAGATGCATGGAGCAGGGAGCAGTGCTTTCCCTGGCAGCCCTTGCCCCCTACTGTCTGTCCAACTCCTCCTGGGGCTCTCTGGCCCCATGGGGCTACCTATCCTGTCCCTCCCTGTGCACCCCAAGGGTCACCCAACACACTGGAGGCTGCCTAGCAGGGGCAGACACTCCACACCTCCATGAGGTTTTGGGGTTTGGAGTGCCCTGAGCAGCCATATCGTTTGAGAGGAATAAGGCTGTGACAAGTTTCACCTCTGGATCAGACTTTATTTATTTAATTACTGCTGGGAGTTTAGTAATTAAATATTGTATTTAGTTACTGTTTTTACTTTATGGGATTTAAGCTGACCGGGGCCAGGACCAAAGATAGGGTTTGTCCCTGGTGGAACCCCATGCCAACCCTCCTTGTCTGGCCCTTGGCTGGGTGCATGATGCTGCAGCCCCTGTGCCAGCTGTGACTGCACATTTGAAACCCTCTTCAGCCCAACAGCCCATTTCCCCCCTGGAACCTGGGAGGTTTGGTGATTGGTGTGCTGCTGTGGATACCAAGAACCTTTTAGGCAATGTCCTGAGAGCAGTTGGGGACCATTTCTTGGTGTACTGAGGCTGTGCCCCAGGAAATCCTTGCTGTCCTGGGCTCTCTTGTGTCCTAGTGCACCCTGTCCTGGTCACACAGCTGGATCCACTCCCCTGGCACTCAGGGTGGTTCTGGCCAGGGGCCCTTGGCTGTGGGAGGTGCTTTCTTCTCACGCATGCCACAGGAGAGTTTGCAGCAAGATGTGTGACTCCCCCAGACCCACAAAGCTTTTTGGTACTGCCAGTGTCACAGTAAGGTCTGAGCATGCCAAGAGCAGATACACAGGAGCAACCCCACGAGCTGGGGCCTCTTGGGTGGAGGCATATGGCTGATTTTTGTCACAGTGCTGTCCCAAGTTATCTGTCATAGCAATAGACAGAGGCCCCCTGGACAGGCAACGTCCCTGGGGAAGGAGCTGAGCTGGTGGCTGCAGCCATGGCCAGGGGACCCCCCTCCTTCATCCCCATCTGTGGGGAGCAAGGTTAGAGAGAGTGCAGCAAATCCTTGCTGAGAGAAAGCTCAGGGCAGCTGGTTTGAATGGAAGCGTTCCATGACCCCCAGTGCCGGCAGCGTGGGCAGAGCTGGGCTGAGCCATTCCCATGGATGCAGGGAGGATTTACTGGGGTGGGAGTCCAGGAGGCTGCCCAGGCATCAGGGGGTAGAGGAATCCCTCTCCCCTGCCAAGCTGCAGCAGTGCCAGGGCTGAAGGAGGGCTGGTGGCAGCTGTCACACAGTCCCCTGGCAGCTGTCATCACCTGCCCTGAGCTGGCCCTGCTCTAAGAGCTGCTTCCAGGGTCCAGGTATCTTCACCATCCCCAGTGACATGTGCCAGTGTGTTTGGGCTCTAGGACTGGAGGGTGTGGGGCCTGGCTCTGCCTGTACAAACCTGTTCTTCCTCCCTGCATGAACTCTGGATGCACTTAGCAGCCTGAGGTCCCACACTCAGGATGTCTTTGATTTGCTCCAGGTAAAGGTGTGACAAACACCCACAATGGCACTGTCTGCCCCAGAGCAATCAGAATCATCCCTTTCTCACTAGGCTCAGAGCAGGAGCAGTTCCTTCTTGTGAGGGTGTTGGGGTGTTTGGGATGCGCAGGGAGAGGCAAGCTGAGGTGCCCAGTGCTGGTCAGGCTGCAGGGACTAATTGCTGTCTGGTTTTCTGGCCAAGCACAGAGAGGCAATGACAGGCAGTGTCTGCCCCTGCTCTGACACCTCTGTCACAAGTGGCTGGAGCTTAGAGCCCAACTGTCCCCTAGGACCATCTGGGGAGCCCTTAACTGAGTTTCAGCAAGAGGAAACCTCCTTTGTTTCCAGCTTTAGTGCCCACTTCGCTCACCACCATGGATGATAGAGGTATCTGTCTGCCCAGGCACTGGAAAATGCTGCACATGAGAGGCTAACCACACTGATGGTATTATTTTTACTCTCCTTACTAAGACAAGGTTGCATTAAGAGGGTGTTTGCGCTGCTAGAGGCCCAGAATAACCTCTAATTTGCTCAAGGTGTTCAGCAGAGGACTGTGAGTTCCCTCACACCCACCCCAGCCCTGGAGCTGCTTCAAAGTGTGCTGGATTCTTGCCTCCCCAGTCCCGCACAGGCAGAGCCTCTGTTTGCTTTCCTGGGTGTGTGCTGGAGGATGGCAGCCCCCGGCTGTGCCCGCACATCCTGACTCAGACCCTTCTGCAGGCAGATAAACAAGCCCTGAAAGGAGACAGTGTCTTCCTCTGAGTCGCCCTCTGAAGTTGTCAACCGACTTTAACAGCTCTGCCTCTTTGCTGCCCTTACCTCCTGCCCCGTGGCGTTCCCACAGCGCGGCCCTTGGAGGAGCTGGGAGCAGCCTCTGAGGCCAGGGTGATCTGTCTGCTCCCCACCTCACGGGGATCCCAGCACCTAGGGCCCCTTGTGGGGAGCTCAGCATGACCCCGTCCCTGCTCCAGGCTCTGCACTGGGGTGTGGGTCTGGAAGGGGGGTGGCAGGACTGGGATGTGAATTTGGGAGAAGGTTGAAGGGTGAGAAAGGGTTTTGCACACGTGCTGACAGAACTTGGTGGGGGGGCACATTCATGGGTGACCGTAGAGATCCTGGCAGGTAGCACATGTCAGTTACCCTTCACTGCTGGAGACGGAGAGGAGCTCAGCTCTGTGAGCATGAGAAAATACTTCAAAACTGGGGGGGAAAAACCTGCAGCTGCTCTGTACCTGCTAGAGATGGAGCTGAGGGCTGAGCAGGGCTGCTGGACAGGGTTGGAAAGGGCACTGCAGTCCAGGCTGGCAGAGCTGGGAAGCTGGGCTTGGTGACTGTGGCACGGGCAGATGTTGCTGTTTGAGGCAGGGGCAGGGTCTGGCTGTGTGCAGGCATCACTTCTGTTGTGGGGCTTTTGGTAGCCACGGGCACCTCTGGCACTGGCTCAGTGGTTGAGCAAGATGGGCTTGGCCCCGTGCCGCCGTGGCAGGGCTTTGGGAACCCCGACAAAGGGCTCTTGTTCCTGGCCGCGTGCGGTGGGCAGTGCTGAGGGACAGGCAGGGCGGTGCAGGGAGCGAGCAGCCTTTCCTCTGGCACAAGTGTTTTTAACAAGGAAAAGCAGACTGGTTTTCCACTTGGCCCTGCAGGCAGGTCCAGGGAGCCTGAGATGCTCCCGTGGTGTAGCCTCAGGGTGTTTGATGGATGTGGGTGGCCCTATGAGGTCGAAGCATCCTCTGGTCACAAAGCAGGAGAAGGGATGTGCTGGCACTGTCAGAGCAGTCTTGGGCTCTGGCTCTCTGCTTTTGGCACATGCTGAGCCAGAGCCTGTTACTGAGAAGTGCAGAGTTCTGGACCAGCACCCCTGTGGAGGGGCAGACAGCTGATAACCAGCTTCCCTGGAATTGCTAGGGGCCAGGCACTACAACTCACTTCCAGAGGGGGATTCAGGAGAAGTTTGTTATGTCATGTTCTTTGTTCTTAGGCCGAGTGCATGGTTTTATTTAAAGGAAAGGAAAAACATGAACCTCTCGCACGTATCTCGGTTTACTCAGTCTCTGAGCTTGGCAGGGGACCAGGAGGGTTGGAGCAGTGGCAGGAGCCTCCCTGGGATGAATCCCTGGGGGTAGATAGCCCCTTCCTGCCACTCTGGAGTGATGTGACCTGTGGGGTGGGCAGGGGAGATGGATTCTTCAGCTGTGTCGATCCTTTCCATGCTGGTGGCCATGGGATGGCCAGGTCCCACGGTGCTGGAGGATGGGCTGTGGTGCCATGTGGGACAGACAGAGACCCTCTGCTGGGTGAGCCATGAGTGGGAGGGACGTGTCCTTTTGCAACCTGAACTGGTGGAACCTGGTGGGAGCTGAACTGTTGTCTCTGAGTCATTTCTCAGCAGTCCACTGGAAACCCTCCCACCTCAGGGTCCCAGTTCCTCATTCCCAGTAACCCTCCACTGCTTTCATGGAAGACAGGCTCCAGTGGGGTTGGGGGGAGGAAAACACAAGGGGTATGCACTCCCTGCCACAGCTTTAGTGTGAGGAGAGCTTGTGTTCCCCTCTGAGCATGTGTCTGGGTTTAAATGCCTGGATCACACGACTCCAGAGGACTCACACGCTACTGATGTGCTTCCCCTGAGCAGCCATTCTCCTGCTCTGTCTGTCCCCATCAGCTCTGGTGGGTGTCTGCTAGGCCCTGGGTGAGCACTGACACACTTGTGTTTTCCATCAGTCCCTTGAGATGAGGCACATCTGGGGCTCTGGAAAGCAGCTGAGCTGCTGACTGGTCCAGGCTGGAGTTATGTCTGACCCTTTGGCACTACTTTCAAACTTCTGTGGGGTTATGTATCTTTATGGCCACCCAGCAGCTCCCCAGGAGCACCACTGACGTTGGCTTGATGATGGGTGAGAACTGAGTTTGCTCTGTTGGAGCAGGACCTTGGAGATGCTGAAAGTGCTTTGGAACATTTCTGCTCGTAGCCACTTCCAGCCCCGCGGAAGCTGAGGATGGAGCAGTGTTGATTGTGCTGCCATTTGGGTTCCTCTTGCTATGTTCACCTGCTGAAACCAGACCTGGTGCCTGGCTTGCCCCCAAGGAGGACAAATCCAGGCACAACTGTGTTTCCTCTGTGGCATGAGCCAAGTCCCCATCCTGTGCTCCAGAGTGCCCGTGGCTGTTTGTGACCCAGCCCTAGTGCCAGGAGCTGTCACAATGGGAATGTGCCCACGGCAGCTCTGCTGGCACCACAGCTGCTGAGGTCCCAGCCAGGGGGGGTTGTCTTGTCCCACTCGTGGTTGTCCCTGTGCCTTTGCCGTGCCACCCATTGTCCATGCTTTCTTCCTTGCCTGGGGTGAGGGCACAGCCATGGCAGCGTTCCAGCCTCGGTCCCTCTCACCCTGCCTGTTCCTTCCTTTCTCTTCCCTCTGTCTCACTGTAGTTGGTAACTCCGTGACCCTTCTGCCCCCACAGTCTGCAGGGCAGGGCTTGGTGGGAACCCAGCAGTGAGGAAGAGCAGGAGGAAGAGGAGGAGAAGTTTTGCTGATCTTGCCCGGAACTCCCTGCTCAGTGCTGACTTGTGTACTGAGTGCTCCACTGGAGCAGGGAGTGAGGAGCTGTGGGGGAACAGCTGCTGTGAGGAAGAGGAGGCAGCCTCCAGCCGTGGGCTGGTGTCCTCACTGACCCATGGCCTGTCTCTGTCTCCAGGCTGGTTTTGTCTCCTGCATCTAACATTCGTTACCCTTTTTTCCTTAGGGAAAAAGGATTTCTTTGTGCCTTGCAGGAGCTGCCCTCCACGGCTGGGCTGGCCACAGTGCCCTGGCACTGCCAGACCCTCGCCCCCAGCCTGGTCCCACCAGCCCCCCACCAGCCTGTGACAAACGGTTTTGCCATTTCATGGGTGGGAAAGAGACATTGATTAACTCCTGCACCTGCCTTCCTGGAAAGGTTACAGCTTAATTGGTCAGACTTGGAGCCATAAATCAAGTCCTGAAGGATCAGCAGAGAGAGGAAAATTTTTGCAGAATGTTGCAAAAACACTTTTTGCTAGGAGGCAGCCGGCTGTGCCCAGCCAGCTGCGGGGCTGAGGGCAGCTGGGAGCACACAGCTCCTCTGAGGAAAGGATTGGCCCTCCAGGGAGGGGCCAGGGGCTGGAAGTTCTTACTTCTCTTATCAGTTAATCTCAGGAATTGCAGAATAGGGGATTTTTTGCCCTTTTTTTTTTTTTCTTTCTTCTGGAGAAAGAAAAGAGCCGGAAAGCCATTGTTTGCTTTATTCAGAAGAATCTGAATTCCATCTGGTTTGGAAGATGATGCAGTTTCTCTGTGGGAAGAGCTGCTTCTCTGAAACTAAAGACTACAGTTTAAAAAAAATCCCATTTTTTCCCAGCCAAGGGAGGCTATGGAGCAGGGGGAAAAAGTCTCTTCCCACCTGGGCAGAGGAGAGCAGACTGATGGCAACACCTTCCCACCCTGCCTGGTTTGGGCATCCCCCTGCCTTGAGTGCTCTCACACTGAGTGGGCTTGAGTGAAGGCAACCAGTGGCCACAGCAGCCCAGCCCAGGGGTCTCCGTGACCCCAGGATCCTCCTGTCCCCATCCCTAGGCACCCACCAGCGCTCCTGGCCAGGCATGGGGAATGGAGTCACAGGTGGGAAGCATTTGTTACTCATGTCAGTAGTTATTTCTTCCCTACTTCTCCCCAACATCTTATTGTGGAGTTAGGATGTTAATGTGAGGAATCTCAAACCCATGCTGTGGACATCCCTATTGCTGCTGCTGCTGCTGCTCAAAAATAGCAAATGGGAAACTGCCTCAACTCTTTGGGTCTGCCCCAGCCCCACTCGACTCTGTCAGATCCTTATCTTGCCAGGCAGCCAGAGAAGGGCTGGATATGGCCCTGGGCACCCATTCTGCGGTGGGTCTGGGGCCTCTCCATCTTACCTTGACTATTCTCTTCTCAGCCTCCAGGCCTTTGCTTTTCCTGAGGTGATTTCTCAAACCCCATACCCAGGTCTTGCTGGATGTACCTCCAACTCCTCCCAGCCTCTGGGGCAGCCTGTCCTGGAGCTGGGACCCAGCTGTCATGGTCAGGGGAGGGTCTGAGTCCCCAGAGCTCGGCAGCCCCCAGGGATGGGGTGAGGAGGTGCTCACCCTGAGCATCACTCATTCCTGAGGCAAAAATGTCTCTAGGCAGGGTGAGGGAACGCTGAGAGGGTGAAGCTGGCTTTGCTCCATGATGACAGAGAACAGCAGCAGGGCTTTGAGTGCCTTTTTAAAAGGCCCCTGGGAAACTGTCTGTTTAAACAGAAATAAATGAAAAATGCTGAGCACCTCTTTCATTCCAGGGTTGAAGCTAAAATACACATTGCTTGTCCCAGTTAAGCAAAGAGGCAACTTCCTGACACAGGGCCATGAAGCACAGGGATGGTCTCTGCCACTTCTGCCCCTCATGGGTGTGGGACACTCCAGCTTCTGACCTCATATCTGCACTGGTGGTGGCAGAGGAGAACAGCAAAGCATGGGAAACATCTTCTGGGGCACTGGAGCTGTTATTCCTATAAACAGGGAAAGCTCTTCAGAATCAATACTAAGTTTTACTCATGGCCACTTGGGAGATTTCATCTCCTGAGTTGTAGGATGGGACAGACACCATCCCACCCCAGCTGCCAGCATGGGCACCAGCAGAGATCTGTCCTCAGCCCAGCAGAATGGCTCCAGAGTTAATTAGAATAATCAATCCCCAGAATGACAAAAGTATTGATTAGCATTTTTGTCTCTTCTCATCCTGGCAGTGCTGTGACTCGGGAGCGTGGCAGAGCGATAGCGAGCAGCCTCAGCTATGGAGGGGAGATGCTTATCCAGTGCCAGCGTGTGGCAGCCAGGGGTTTATGTGCAATGATGGCATCACCTAAACCCTGCCACCCAGTCTTAGCTCAGTGATAATATTCTCATGCTTCTTCCTTGCTCTTCTTCAATTTGCACAGTGGTTCCTATAAAGTCTGTTTGTGACTTTCCTGGACAAGGTAAGAAGGCAGGAACTGTAGTGGGGGGTGAGGACCTGCTGGTGCTGGAGGTCAGTGAAAGCAGCTGTCCAGGTTTTGGGTAGCTTGGCTACAGCAGAGCCTAGATGGCCTCAGCCATCCCTGCCAGTCCTGGCCAGGCTGGGCCCTGCCATGCCATGGCACAGGTCCCTGCAGAGGTGTCCTGTGGTGGTGATGGTGTGTGCCATGCCCATCATCAGCACGTGCTCTGCCTTTCCCAGGGCAGATGAGTAATGTGGAAGCTGTGCCCAGCCCAAGGCACAAGCCCAGGGTGGGATATGCATGCTGTGGGTGTCACAGGAGGCTGAGCTCAGCCACACATGGCCACAGACTGATAGCAAGGAGTCCTGAAACCATGGGCTTCTGTGGGGTGATGGCAAAAAATGGTATCCAAGGAGGAATGTGGAAGGTGTGCTGCTGCTTCAGGGCACTGCTGAGGCAGCGTGTAATGGGGTGATCTAGCAAATACAGCTGTCAGCAGAGCAGAAAATTGAGTGAGGGAACTGTCAGTCTGTGAGTGCTTTTGGAGGCAGAAGAGATTTTTGGCTCCTGCAATGAGCTGGGCACCATCCAGCTTTCTCCAGCCACATGTGCAGGGATGGGGAGCAGGCAGGCTTGGCTGGCCAGGGCTAGGGAGTGTGGGGACAGCCAGACCCGGCTGGCTCACAGGGACATCAGGGCAGGGGGAGGTGTGTCCGTCTGCTCCTCTGGAATGATGACTTACATCAGCTCTGCAGCAGGGAGATTTCTGGAGCCCTTTGAACTAGGCATGGGACCAGACAGTTGGGCAAGAATAAATATCATTACATGAAGAGGTAGGAAAAGTGACCTGGCTGGGGTGACCTCAGTGACATCCAGGACATGACGTTGGTTGGAGAAGCTGGCTGGGTTCAGCCTGGATAGCTCCTGCAGACCTCCCCCACTGACCCTCTGTATTTACTGTCAAGCCACAGGAATGGGACAGGCTCAGCTTTTGGGATTTCAGTGAAGCAGTGATGGAAGTGCTACTAATGAAACTAGTGTCTGAGCTGGAGAAGACTGAGTCTAAAAGAACCATAAGGAGAAGTGAAGAGCAGGCCATAGGTAGGACTGGGAGCAGAAGTTATGGGCAGGAGGTCCCAGAGCAGTGCCTGGGGAGCAGAGGGGGATTGGTCTTCATTAACACTGCTGTTAATGACCTAGGCAGCAGGAGACAGCACTGCAGGGGGTGGCCAGGGCTGCAGCCTCTAGAGAGGAGCTCAGCGGGGCTGGGTTTGGGGATTTGGCAAAAACAAGGCTGGAGGGGGTGGGGATGAGTGATGCTCACAAACACTGAGATGGGCAAGTGCCCTTTGCTGAGGAGTATCATATGGGGCCATGAGACATGACCATGCCATGGCTGGGAGGAGGAGAGTGTTTGTCTGGAATGGTATCTACGTAAGATCCTGCTTTTTCTACCATGTCTCTTGGTGAGCTCAGGATGTGGTCTGTCTGGGGAGCCCAAACAGGCACTGGGGCTCAGCAGGACATGCTGTGGGGATGGGATCCCCAGGGACCCTGGGGCTGTTCTGGACAGGGATCTATCAGTGAGGTCATGCCCAGCTCAGCTGGACCCCCCAGGCTTTGGGACAGTGTGTTCCCACTGAGTGGGGAGGATGACACCACCTTCACCTGTGTACCAGGAGCAAGGACCAGAGATGGAGGCATTTCTTATAACCCCAGAAGAAGGCAGAGGGACTCATTCTGCAAACAGCTGCAGCCTGGCAGCAGGGGCCAGCAGGAACAAGTCAGCAGCCATTTGAGCAGGACCATCACTGGTGGTGGGCAGGAGAACCAGGCTGCAACAGGTGACATGGTGCCACTGGCTGCCCTTTGGCACTGGGCTGGGGCAGCAAGGGGGAGCCCAGGTGAACAGCCTGGCTCTGGGCAGGACACAGCTTTTCGTGCTGCTCCACAAGGACCAGGCTGGGTGCTACTGTTTGGGTTTATTAACATTAATAATGTTAGTCCCATGTTAAGGAGCACACACTGTCACTCAGCCAGGGCTGCAGCTGCAGCACAGGGGATGACAAAACCCCCCAGGCAGAGCAGGGAGCACGGCAGGGCTGCTGAGCAGAAGTGCCTTGGGTCAGGCATGTCCAATGGGCCACTGAGCATGGCTGCTGGCTTTGGGAACCCTCCTTGCTGTCCTGAGGCACACCTGGCACTGGCAGGGTAACTGCACTTTAGGTACAGATTGCTACACACCTAGTAGATTATTAACGAACCTCGGGAGGCTGGAGGTGGTTACTGCTGCTCCACAGCAGAGTCAGTACTATGTACAGGGTACTGGAGGATTCTGGGAGCAAGGACTGGGCCACCACAGGCCCCACAGCATCCCACCACTGAGCATGGGTCATCCCATCCTGTTGGTGATTGAAACTTCCATGAGTGGACGTGAACAGCCCCAACAAGAAGGGACTGGTTTCACTTGGCATTTGCTTTAGCTGGACTCTCGCTGTGGTGGTTCTCCAGGTAAACAATCTGGGGGAGCTTTTCAGAGGGGCAAGGTGATCTGGGACTCTGGAGGCCCCAGGGCAAAGCCAGGCTTGCTGCTGGGGCTTCTTCTGTGGAGTTCTGCGAGTCTGAGTCTTCAGAGGAGAAGCTGCTGTGGCTGGAAATCTGGAAGTACTGAGTGGCTTCTGCCTGCTTAACTGCAGGCAGACCACGTGTGCCAGGGGCTGAGGCAGTCCCAAGGGGCACAGTGGTGGGACCCAAAGGGTCAGCACCCAGAAAACGTGCCTGGGGAGGCAGAGTGAAGGGGCCTCTCTGAACGGGCTGGCTGCGCTCCTGGGCGAGGTGTCCTGCAGCTCCCAGACAGGCTCTGCTCTTGGGTTTGGTGAGGAAGGTGTCAGCAGAGACATGTTGGTGGAAGGTGCGGTCACCCTCTGGTCCCTGCTGGCAGCAGGGCTGCAGGGAGCTTGGCTCCACACCCAGCACAGGTTGGGGATTGCTGCTGTCCTGGGGCTGTCCTGGACTCCCAGTGCTGGTCACCAGCTGCTCTGCTGGCCCCTGGCTGCCCGACGCCACTGGCTTGGGGCTCGTGGTTGCTTTGCAGACTGGGGCTTCCTTGCAAGTGGCTGCAGACCCCGAGCCAGAGGAGCTGAAGGCATCTCCCTGCCTGTTGCTCTGCATTCCCCAGGCCTCCTGCAGCTCTGCCAGCATCTCCTCCAGGACCTGCCGGGTCTCCTGGTACCGGTGCCGTGCCTCGGTCCAGGCTGCCAGCCCACAGCTGTTCTGCATCCTGCATACCTGAGCCTTCATCTCCTGCAGCTTCTCCAGGACAAACTCCACGGACAGCTTCTGGAAAGAGCTCTGCAGGCCCTGAAGTGCTTGGCCCTCCCCACGTTTCACCCGTGCTGAGCGCTGCCAGCAGTCCTGCTCCAGCCCTGCCAGCTAGGAAAGAAGCAAGATTGGCTGTTCCTGTGGCTGCCCAGCTGGTACCAGCTCCTGCAGGAGGGGAGCCCACGCACCCACCTTGCTGGAGAAGCAGCTGAGCTCCTGCAGCAGCTCCTGCTCCACCTGCCTCCGCTCCACCTGCCTGAAGAAGCTCAGCAGCTTTGCCCGGAAAAGGGCTGCAGCCGCCTGGAAGGGATCTGCCTCCGGGAAAGCCATGTCTTGGACCTCAGCCGCCTCCTGACACAGGGCCAGGCCATGCTGGTACTGAGCCTGCAGGGACAGCACAGAGGGATAAGCTCCACACTCAGGGAAGGGCACTGACTTGCTGTGCTGGGCCGTGTGGGCAGTGGGAGGGTCTCGGCATCGCTGTCAGAGCTACATGGGAAGTGTTCTGAGTGAGTGAGAAGAAACAAAGAGAAGGAGGATTCTCCAAATCTCTGCTCTGTGCTGGCTCGGCTCAGAATGCATCGTCCTGTCCTGAAAGAGGTCACCTTGCTTCACCATCCCTCTGGTGCATTAACTAAAGGGACTTCACATCTAGGGGTATGGGAGGAACAAATCCTCATCACCACGTATTTGGTTGTCCAAAGGATGTCCAGAGTCTGCAGCCCTGTGGGACGAAGGGGCTGCGAAGGATGGAGCATAGGAGGGGTCAGGAACAGCAGCCCCAGCCCAAAGCACACCAAGGAGCAGCATGACCCTCCCTTCACTGGTGCACAGCAGCCCCAAGGCCCTGGCAAAGGTGGGCTTGAAAACTAGAACTTCACCCAGGCCATTGAGGGAACACCCAGCTTTGCCCAGAAACCTCACTCCAAACCTGGGAGATTTGGGCTGATTATATCAGACTGTGTAGTGATGTTTGAACATCTCAGTTCTCAGTTTCTGCTGAGGCAGGGGCTGGAGCCACCTCTCAGCACTACTGGCAGTGATGCCCCAGGGATGTGTGTCACAGACAGCCCCCTCCAAACGTACTGTTGCCTGGACGAGGAACTCGCTGAACTGCCCAGCAGCGCCCTGGGAGCTGTCAGAGTTCCACTCCTTGGTGCCCATCTCCTGCAGCCGTGCTGCCGCCTCCCCATCCAGCCAGCAGCCCAACTGCAAGAGAGAGCAGGTCTGTGGGTCAGATGGGACCAGATGCCTCGTGGTGCCTCCTCTTCCTTCCCTGACCCAAGCATCCCAGCCCAGGCATGGTTACACAGTCACCCCATAATTAAAATCAAAGCTCAGGCAATCCTGTTATTCTCTGGGCTTCCTTCATCATCAAAAACCGAGGAAACATGCCCAAAATGCTCAGCTGTGGGAACACTGCAGAGTACAACATCAACCTGCTGCAGCCAGAGGCACGCCCTAGGGATGCCCAACTCACCTTGTCAAACTCAGCCTCAAGCTCCCGAACCTTTCGGAGGAACTCCAAGCGCTCCAGGCAGCTGTTGGACTGGGACACCAGGTCATGAAGCTGTTCCTCCAGCTGGCTGTACAGCCTCTCGGCCAACTCCATGCTGGTCCTGGTGGTGGAGAGGAGAAGGACCATCAGCACTGGGTGCTGCTGGCTCCTCCTGAAGACACTGGATGAGGCAGCTCTCCAGTGGGCAGAAGCCTCTGGATAGGGCAGTTCCTGGAAGTGGGCACTGGCATGTGGCCATGTGGGTAAGCCAAGAGCTGAGGGAACATATGGGCAATGACCCAGAATGTGTGGCTGGCAGGTGCCTGGGTCAGGAGCTGACCAGGAGACCTCCTCTCCACCTGCCTAGTGCATCCTCAGAGTCCACCTGGGATTTGAGGGCACTCCCTGGCGTGCACTAGACAGTGGGTTCTAGTCCCTGCACACCAGGCACGATGCACCCAGAGGTGCTCAGACACCTCCCTGTCTCATGGAGCAAGCTGGATGTCAGGGACCAAAGGACAGAAAAGCACTGGCTGTCAGCGTGGTCCAGTCCAGCCAAGAGAAGGCAGCAGTGGGATTAGTGCTGCCTGTATGCAGGGACCACGCAATGAGTGTCACTGGACATGCACAGCATCTCCAGATGTGTGCAGCGTCGCCCGGCCACTGTGGCCCCACTGGACAAGTGCGGCATCGCCAGAGGAGCGTGGCACGGTTGGACGTGTGCGGCACTGCCGAGGCTTAGCCCCACCTAGTGGCTGTGCCTGTGACCAGCCTGGAGGGCTCACTGCAGGCCGCGCTGAGCAGCACCAGAGCATGGCCCTGGGGCAAGAGACCCGAGACGGGAGCTTCCAGGCTCAGAGGGAGTTTGCAGGGCAGCAAGGATCACGGTGCAGCTTCAGAACGTGCTGGAAGGAAGCTCTTGCTGCTGGGGACCAGGCTCTCCCTGGGAGGTTGCTCTGTGGCCAGCAGAGGAGGCTGAGGATTCCCAGTGTTGTCACTGCTCTCCCAGGAAGGCCACCCCCTCCTACCTGGCGTGGGCCGACGAGCTGAGCCGGGTGACCTCCCTGCGCAGCCTGGCCAGCACAGCACCCCCCTCACGCTGCACCTGCACCAGCTGCGGGTTGCTCAGCACCTTCCGCATCAGCTCCTGGTGCCTCTCGATGCAGGTGGCCACATCCTGCGGAGAGAGGGTCGGACACATGTCCCAGCTGGGGCCTTGCACCCCCAGCTGCACCCCAAGGGATGAGCAGAGGGAACAGGGACAGCCGCATGGCTGGTGAAACGTCTCTGTGCCGGACTGCAGACAGGCTCTTTGGAAAGCCCAACGACCTGTGCCTGTTACCTGTGTCCCTGCCAGCGTGTCAGTGCTCCGCAGCTCCTGGATGCAGCTCTGCAGCAGCTCCAACGCCTGTCTGAGACTGGCTGTGAAGGGATGCAGCTTCTGCAGGTGGGACACAGAGCGGATCAGCAGGGCTGGGGTGGGAAGAGGAGGAGGTGGAGCAGTGCCAGGGAATACCGTGGGGCACTGAGTTAAAGCCAAGGAGGAAGGGAGCATGGAGAGGAGATGGAGGGGCAGGTACAGGCAGAAGTGGGTGGGAGGGAGCTGCCCTCCTGTGCTCAGAGCTTTTCCTTCCTCTCTCCTGGCTTTTCTGCTGCTTTTCCAGAGATGGCTCTGAGACACAGAAGCCTTAGTAAGGGTGGAGGGGCACAGGGGGGAGGTGAGGTAATGCTCACGGCCTGGTAACAGACACCTGGAAGAATTGAACCCACTCGCTGTGGCAGTAGGGGAAGGCACCATCCAGCTCCTGGGTCAGCTGGGAGCTGTCGACAAAGCGGCTCAGAGCCTTCAGCGATGTCAGGGTCTCCACCTAGGGGGCACAAGGCAGTGAGCACTGTGGCACTGGGCCAGACCCCTTCCCAGAAACACCCCCAGGGACAACCTAGAGCAGGGGCACAAGCCCCTCCTGCCCCAAAGCTACTCTGCCCTGTTAACCACATGGCTTGGTGGCACCAGGAGTGTGGTGTGGGGAAGGGCTGTGCATGACCTAGGGCAGCTCTGCCATGTTTGCATGCACAGGAGGCTGCTGGGGCTGCAATCATCTGCCACCACAGCCAAGGTGATCAAGGTCATTAATATTTCACATTATACTAAAGGGAGCAGAAAAAACAATAAACCCTTTCAAGTTCAGATTTATTATCCCAGTGCCTGTTATATGGCCACTGGAGGTAACTGTGCCCTCAGGCAGCTCCAAGAGCCCCACCCTGCACCTGGCACAGGGAGAACCTGATCCACTGAGGTCCTGCTCTGCTGAGGGTCCCCAACAGGGGGGGCGGGGTCTCCAGATGAGGGGTCAGAGGGTCCCTTGAGGCAAGAGGCCCCTTTCAGCCTAGCTCTGCTCTTCCCATGGGAGACAAGGTGGGGACACGAGGAGTAGACAGGGACAGGCTTACCTGCACCCCAGGCAGCTTCTCACGGTGGGTGACCAGCTCCTTCTCAGCCAGCAGCAGCATGGTGTGGACGTAGCCTGGTGAGATGTTCTGTGGGAGACAGAGGAGTCACCATGGCAAAACCCATGGTGCAGCCCTTAAGTTACTCCTGGTGATGGCAAGGCTCAGTTGCCTGGGTTGGCTGAGGCTGGTGACCTCATTACAAAAATGATTCCTGGCATGGCAAATGGAAACAGGTTGCTGAGGCCATGATGCTGTTCTTGTCCACCAGCCTCCTGGCAGAAAGGACCCGTGGAAGAAGCCTTGTGAGCAAATCCTTTTGCTCACAGCAGTGACCCTTCTCTGTGCAGGGAGCACTGGGGCCAGTGCAGGATTTATTGGACAGGCTGCAGCCAAGCCCTGAGCATGCAGAGGTAAAGGGTGCAGTGCTGGGTGGGACCCCACAGCACCCAGGACAGAGCAGGGCACTCTGGCAGCACCTGGATGATCAACCATGGCTGCAGAGCCTATGTCCAGGTGAGCTCAATGAGAAGGATGCTGAATGGGCTTGGGGCACACAGAGGTGCTAGGTGGCAGCGGGGATGAGGACACATCCTGAAGGGCTGGGAAGGGGCCTTTGGTCCCAAAGCACTGGTGCTTGCAGATGGCACTTGAGGAGCTGGAGAGATGCAAGCACTGGGCGTGAGCTTGGTTTGGGGCTGGGGGAAATGGGGTCTTTGTGCCACAGGGGGATGGTCTGCTGCTGCAGATGTGCTCAGAAATCAGACATTTATCAGCAGGTGTGGGAACAAAGCAGCAGTTGTTTAAGCACTGTCAGACCTACAGGGAGTCAGGAGCCAGGACTGGGTCCTGGGGAGGAAGCAGGGGGAGGGACATGAGTTTTCCAGGTCAGTGCATTGCAGAGCAGCCACAGGCAGCTGCCTCAGTAAACCTGCACCATGATCCTTACAGGTAAAACCTGTGAGTGAGATAAAGCTGCAGCCCCAGAAGTGGCAGAGCTGGGGCTGACAGAAAATCTGCTGTCAGCTGGGGATCGTGATGGGCACGGGAGGCTCTGAGGAACTCCCAAAGGGCAACAGCACAGGTCCTCTGGGCAGGGTCCCCCCCTGGCATATCCATAGTGCAGGCACAGGGAGTTCAGTGTACCTGGACAGAGCAGAGAGCTGAGAACAGGACAGGAGCAGGTGGATGCTTCCTGGCGTCCACCACGACAGTGATCCCATTGTCCTTCCCTTCTTGCCTAGCACGGGGGAAAAGGGAGGAGGCAGATGGCACTGGTCAGCAGTGGCACGTGAAGTGTGCAGGACTCACTTGAAGCCCCCTCCCATGGCTCTGTACCCCTGGGCAGGAGTGGGGGGCAAGCAGGAGCCCAGAGCCACCAGTGATAGCCTTGTCCCTAATGGGATGTCCCAGCCAAGGGCAGTGCCAGACCTTCAGAAACATCTGCCTATGGGAGAGCATGGCACAGGGACTGGAGACATGGTGGGGACGTGCAGGGTGTGCCCAAACCAGCATGTGTGGGATACTGGGCATCCACCCCAGCTTGGCCTGGGCTTTGCCTGGGACCCCCAAGCTGAGAAGCAGCTGGTGTGTCCCTGGCAGGTCCTCACCTGACTCTTACCTGGGGAGGGAGCAGAGGTAGAGGATGAGTCTTGCCAACTCAGTGGCTGAGCACCATGTGGCTCCCCAGGCACTGCCACTGGTGTTCACCTGGAGCAGGGCCCTGCCCAGCCTGTCTGAGCTACCTGTGGGGACAGAGATGGGTGACCGCTCCAGCACCCACCCACCAGCTAACAGCTCCAGCCCTGAGCAGTCCCTGGAGGGGTTGAGGCTCCCATTGGTCTCACTGCTGATGGCCAAGCAGGAGTGGCTACCGAGGGGCACAGGAGTGGGCTCTGCCTCATCTTGGGGTGCTCTACCCCAGCTTGAGGGAATCAGACTGGGTTAATCCTGTTGCAGCCCCTCCAGAGGGGCAGTGCCAGCTGCTGAGGGCTCTCGTCACCAATGCTGACCCTGGAAATGGCAGGGCAGAGCTGCTGGGGATGTTCTTCCTGAAAAAAAAGATGGGTTTTGTTGCTGTTTTTCAGCTCTTAGGAAAAAGGAAGAAGCCAAATGTTTAGTGTTTGGCAGCCGAAACCCGAAGAGCTTCACTGGTGAGGAATGGTGTGGGAGGGCTCGCTGCAGCTGGAGCTGGGGCAGCTGCTCAGAGCAGACTCCTTGTTTTTCTGGGTTTAATTTTTTTGCTCAGCTGAAAGAAAATTTTCCGCTTGGGAGCCTTCTGGCCTCCAGCAAAGCTTTCAAACCTTCCTCCAGAAAACCCTCTCCAGCAGCCTGAGGTGTTCTCCCTCCTGAGGCCTCTCCTGACATCCCCCTGACGTCTCCCAGTGCCGGTCGGTACCTGGCAGGTAGATAATGCCCGAGCGCAGCAGCCCAGCGTGCAGGTCCTGCCAGGCTGGTGGCTCCTGGGTGCTAGGTGCCAAGGAACCACTCTTGCAGTTGGTGCTTTCCAGGGAGCGTTCCTCTGCCAGGGTACTGGCTGCCACATCCATATCTGCCCCTGGAGACAGAGGAGAGAGAAGCTGGCAATGTGCAAGGCAGCAGAGAAATGCAAAAGCCCCAGCAGTGCCCAGCCCTGCTCTGATGGTACCTTTCCCAGATGTCTTGGCTCTGCCCATCCTGGGTGAGTAAATGGCAGACATCTTCTTCCAGGCCCCTTCGTGCTGGCTGATGCCTCTTTCATCCCTGGAGGCTGCCCCAAGCCGTGGGCCCTTCAGGAAGGAGAACTTGTGGCTGGAGCCCAGGGAGAGCCGGGGGATGCCCTGCCGTGCTGGTGCCTCTGCCAGCACCTCGGCACTTGCTCGGTGGGGATGGTGGGTGAGGAGTGTGGGGCTGCTAGCCCCCATCCTGCACAGTGCAGGGGGCTCATGGGGGGCAGTGGGGGGTGGCTCAGGACCAGGGCCATCCGGTTCCTCCAGGATGGCTGCCATCAGCCTGGGGCCAAAGCTTACTGGGTTCTGCAGTGCGGCCAGGTAGGAGTCACGGTGGCGGCACCGTGGACTGTGTGGCCCTGGCTCCTGGCTCAGTTTCCTCCCCAGGCAGGGGGTGCAGGAACCCTCCTCTGAGCTCAGTGCCCCCACACAGTGCCAGTCATCTGCCCCTGGCCTCCCATTTGCCCAGGGGAGCATCGCTTCAGCCCTGGCCCCCATAGGTCCTGCTGGGCAGGTGGGTGGCAGGGACCTGGCCAGGATGCCCAGTTGCTCCTGGGATTGCTCCAGCAGGTTCACATACTCCCCCTCCAGGTTCTGGCTGATGATCTCGTAGAGGCTGGGCATGGCCAGTGTGGCTGGCTTCTTCTGCAGCCCAGCCTGCTCCACCTTGATCAGTCCTGGGTATCTTCCCTGGCTTGACTTCCGAGAGGTGACCTTGCAGCCTGGGATGGTGCCCGTGACATTGCCATAGGGCACTGAGGTGACCACCATGCCACGGGGCATGGTCATGCTGGATGCTGCTGGCTCAGCAGTGTCGGGAGCAAGGCCATGCTGGGTGCCCATGGGAATGCCATCAGCTTCAGCCTTGGGCTTGTCGATGAACTCTGGTGTGGCAATCTTGCTCCAGGGCAGTGGGGTGATGCCGTTCTCGGTGGCCACCAGGCAGGTCTGCAGGGGAACTCTGTCCCTCCCACCATTGATCTCCTCCAGCCACTCGTTGGTGAAGAGCAGTGTGTAGGTGGCCTCGGGGACCGGCGTCTCCTCCACCGTCCGCAGGTCACGGGAGAGGTGCTTGACAGTGATGCGTGCAGAGTGCTCCTCGCTGGGCTCTGCCTGCAGGTAGAAGTCCCCGGGGCGCAGCAGGAGGGGGTTGAGCGGTGCGAGGTGGACGACCACTTTCTCATGAAGACACAAGGGCCAGCCTTCGTGGAGAAAGATGCAGTTAAAGTAGGGAGCCTGAGAGGGAGGAAGAATACAGCATGTGAGCAAGGTCCATGCCAGCTCCATAACCTCCCGGCTGGCTCTGCACGCTCTCGCTGCCTGGCTCTGTGCTTCCTACATGGGGACCGAAGAGCCCTGGGATGTCCCTGAGTCACAGCAAGGTCCTGCAAGCCCACCCCAAGCCCATGGCCGTTCCCAGGGTGCTGAGTGCTTCCCACATTCTAACAGAGGGGAAACCCCTGCTGGAGTCTCTCCAGAGCTGAGATAAGGTGACCTGGGAGTGCCCCTACCCTTACTGCAGGTACTGCATGTGCCAGGCTCTGTGCTGGAGTCATCCCAGGGAGCTGGGCACACCATAGTCTCCTCTGTGAGGAGGGGGATGTGGACAGGGAGGACGATGTGGATGGAGGGAGCCTGCAGCCCAGCGCAGGGCATGGCTCTGCAGGGTGTCCACATGAGGGCAAGCCCCCAGGGCCAAGAGCATGGCATGGGGCGGGGGGGGGGGGGGGGGAGGGCTTACGCAGGCTGCCTGCCGGATGTGCTCAAAGAGTCGCTTGGCTGGGATGAGGAACTGGAGCAGGCAGCAGAGCCCATCTCCCTGGTAGCTGGTCTCCAGCAGCCGAAACACCTGGCCCAGGACTGTGGGGGCCGTGGCTTCGAAGGGGGGGTAGAGAGCCTGCAGAGCACCCTGCACCGCAGCGTCCAGTGAGCTGGCATCCTGCAGGAGGAAAGCAACGCTGATGGGAAAGTTGGGCCTGCAACAGGATGCCATCACCTCCCCCCATGGAGTGCCTGTACCCACCATCCCACACCACTCTGTGCCTCTGCTGGGTCCTGGTATGGCCACACTGGCAATGCTGATGAGCCTGGGGGGCTCTAAACCTTCTTGGGCTGGAGACTGGGGAGGAACTGGGTGTAGAGCACAGCAAGCACCATGCAGCCAGGGGCATGAGCACAGCCAGGTCTGGTTCCCAGTGCTGGGCTGTGGTTTAAGGAGCCCAAGATAAGCTCTGGGCACAGCTGCCCATCTCACCCTGAAATGTGCAGCTAGAGGAGCCACAGCAGCCAAGCAGTTAATTCAAGCCAGACGTGGATCCTGGGGATGTGCTGGGCTCAGCAGCTGGCTGCAGGAATGCAGTGGATGGGAGGAAGGACAAACAACTGAAGATGGATCTGGAGTTTTGGGTCAGACTCATTGCTGAACTCGCCAAACTGAAAATTAGTCCTCCAAGTGTTTTCTGGGAAGCTGCGCCGGGTCACAGCCCCCTCCTCTGGGCTGCTTCCAGACCACGGTGAGGACACTGGCTCTGTGCCACACGGAAATGGGGGTTCCGAGTCTGCTCTCCCATCTTCACAGGAGATGTCAGCCGTGTGGAGCCGGCTGGCACAGCAGGGACACAATGGGAAGCCATCCGACAGCTCCCGTGAAATCCAGCAGCATCCTGGGCAGCGTGGGGCTGGCTATGGCTACGGCTGCCAAAAGGATTCTCCTGGCGAGGGGGAAAGAGACTCCAACTGCCTGGAGGGGTTTTCTACTCCCACAAACAACACATCAAGCTGGGGTGGGTGCCTGGGTGGGGAAAAATGGTGCCTTTTCTGTTGGAAAAGGTGCAGGGTCAGGCCCAGCCTGGCTGTCGGGGGATCTGCTGCTCTGCAGCAGGACATTTCTCCTCCTCTTCCTCCTCCTCAAGCAGAGCCACCAGATACTGAGGAGCAGCCAGTTCCTGCACCTTGGGCAGCCATCGTCCCTCTGCTCCTGGATGAACACCTGGGAGGTGTGGTGGGAAGAGCTGAAGGTGGGCATTAGTTCCAGGCAGCTAATCCCTGGTCTGGGAGCCCATACAGAGGCAAAGTTAATTCAGCTTAATTAGTTTTAATGCGATTTAGCTAAAGCCTTGTTCAGTCATGCTTTAATTCTTGACTTTTTCTCCATCTCTCCACACAGAGATCTCCTGCCTTTGGGCCTGGCAGGAGAAGCCACAGGGGCTGGGCAGAGCAGGAGGAGAGCAAGTCCCTTTGTGATACCCTTATCTGTAAGTGTTTTCCTGCCAGGCTTTCTGTCCTTGGACCATTGGTCTTCTCACACTTGGACTTTGCATGACTCCTAGGAGGGATGGGAGACCCTGCTCTGCTGCAGGGTAGAGCCCAGCTCCTGGCTCATAGGCTCCCACCATCTCCCTGCCTGGCACAAGGAACTTGGCTTCTTCCCTGTCCCAGCACGAGGGTGATGAGCTGCCATCTGCAAGAGCGAAGGGAGATCCATCCAGCTCCTAATGCTGCTGTGAGAGATGGACCAGTCCAGCCAGCCCTGCCTGTCCTGGCCTTCACCAGAGCCCACTGCCCACAGTCACTCTTGCACAGCCCTGGCACATCTCAGAACCAGCTCTTTTGAAACTGCAATAGACTCTTACTGGCTACACTCGTGTCATTGATAACAAACAAAGGGAAACAAAAAGAGAAGCCAAGTCCCCTGAGGCCAGGGCCACCAGAGCAATGGCCAGCCCCAAACCTGGCCGTACCCCGCCTCAGCTGTGCCACCAGGGAGGGCTCTGCAGGGTGGAGGGGCCCAGCCCAGGGTCCAACCAAGGTGCTTCCAGCAGCCCCATCCCACATGCACCCTCTCTGGTGCCAGTGTTCCACCAAAGCATGGAGCAGCCTCCCAAGCCCTGGCACTGGGGAGAAACACCCCAAGTTTGGGTAAATCGACCAGGACAGACTCGGGGGGGTCTGGGGGAGTGGACAGCTCTGCTGCAAGGGAAAAGGAAAACCTCCCACCAAAACCCCCCCAGGGAAGGGACATGCCAGAGGATGATTCAGATGAATAAACAAAGCTAGTCTCCTGTCAATGGAATAAAAGCTCCCAGGACCTCATCCAGCAGCAGAGACTGCAGGAGCCAGCATCAGGAGAGAGTGAGTGGCTGATGGAGGCACCAGACACAGCCTGCCTCGTGCTGGGGAAGATTTTGGCCTGGAAGGACTAAAAATGTTGTGGTTTGTAATTTTTTTTTTCACTGTGTCAGAAAGCACTTCATCACTGGGGGAGGATTTTGGGGTAACCATGGTGTGGTAGCTCTGTATTCATGGGAGAAGTGGAGGCCAGGCTGGCTGGGAGCCCTCCAAAGCCTAGAGCAGCCAATTAGCCCCAGCTCGGGCAGCTGCAGGGAGTGCAGGACTGAAACAAAAGGCATTAGGGAGCAGAAGGAGATTTACATTTGCAAAGCTATTTCCATTTTAATAAGCCAAAGTGCTGTTAAAGAGAGATTGATATTTCTCCCCAAATACCCATATTTTTTAACACGGTTTACACCAACAAGCTGAGCTGGGCTTTGGCGTTTAGGTGCTGTAAAGTTGTTTAAGTCGCATCCAAAGCCCCAGAGTGACTCAGCTCTGTCTCCTTTCTCCCTCCTGCTCCGGAAGGAGCAAGGTTGGAGCTCCAGAACCAGCCCTGAATAACAATTCCTCTCCCTCTCCCGCAGCTCTCCCTGTCAGGAACTTTGGCAGGACACGATGTAGGCAAACAGCCCCAGCCTGGCGGGTGGGAGCCCAGTGGCATCACCAGGACAGCAGTGTGTGGAGCTGTGGTGACAGAGGAGCTGAGAGACCGGGAACAGCCCCGGTGAGTGTCCTGGACCTGCGTGCCAGGCACGGTTCACAGGGCAGTACCCGTTTGCTGCACCCAATCTGCTGCCAAACTTTGCAGGGAAGCGTAAGCATCAAGAGCAGTAGCCCTGCACACACCTGCCCAAGTGGCTGGAGGCAACCTCCACCTTCACACCCTTCCCTCCACCTTCACACCCTTCCCTCCACCTTCACACCCCTCCTCCACCTTTGCTCCCGACCTGTGCCTTTGCTACTCACTTCGTCCACCTTGCCCTTTACCTTCTCCACCTTTGCAGCCTGATCTCTGCCTTCACACCTCACCCTCCCTCCTGAACCCACCCAGTGCCCGGCAGGACCAAGGACCCGCAGATGCTCTCTGGAGCAGGGAAAGCGAGGGTAAAGGTCAGGAAAGCAGCAGGAATTCATTACCATGTTCAGTGGGCGGTGGCAGAGGCCTCAGGGAGGGCAGTGGCACCCACTCCCCCTTCTCTTTCTCTCTCTTTCCTTCCCGGTGCTGTCCCACGGTCCCAACTCCGCTCCTCCAGCAGCTCTTCGCGGAGCTGGGGGCGGGCAGCCCCGGCCCCGGCCCCGGCCCGGCTCCCTCCGCCTCTTCTGGGGGGAAAAGACAACAACAAAAAACCAGCCCAGAAAAGAAGGAAAAAGAAAGAAAAGTCGAAGAAAGAGCGAGAGCGGC
>VWZX01001523.1:0-29477 GCA_013399015.1 Galbula dea | reverse complement strand
TGATATGCCTAGAGACAGAGTTGAGGAGAAAGTGTTCCATCACCTTTCCAGGGATGGAGGTGAGGCTGATCGGTCTACAGTTACCTGGCTCCTCCTTCTTGCTCTTTTTGAAGACAGGAGTGACATTTGCTTTCCTCCAATCCCTAGGCACCTCTCCTGACACCCAGGACTTACCAAAGATGACGGAGAGGGGCCTGGCAATGACTTCTGCCAGCTCCCTCAGCACCCGTGGGTGCATCCCTTCAGGACCCATGGGTTTATGGATGTCCAGATAGCTTAGCTTTTCCCTAATCCAGTCCTCCTCAACTAAGGAAAACTCCTCCAGTATCCTAACTTCATCTGGGGGCTCAGGGGTCTGAGGCTCCTGAGGACAGTCTCTAACAGTATAGACAGAGACAAAGAAGGCATTCAGTAACACCACCTTCTTTGTATCAAATTGACACTGTCTATGACTTTTATTTTGCTTCCAAGGAAGTTCAGCACTTCTTCCAGTTCCAGCACCAATGAAACAGTCCTTGGTTTCATCCTGAAGGTTTGTCATAGATCTTCTTAAGAAATACAACAATAAATTCTTCAGTAATATATCAATAACTACAAGGAAAATATTATATAAAATGTCCTATTAGTCACGTTATATTTTGGAAAAAATCATTCTTTAATATGGTTATTCTAAATCAGCTTGGTTTCAGTTCTTAAGTCATTGAACTTGTATCTAATTATGAAAAAAATATAAAAGGCTGAGTTTCATGTAGCTTTTGATTTTTCACTTTGAGGTTCCCAAAGGCTTTTCAAGCAACTTCAGCTGAGCTTTCTCATCTCAGTTTCTGACTTTTTTGATTCATCCTTTAATTTCTTTTATCTTTACAGCATGTTTTCATGAGTTTAATGTATGATAATCACCTTACACTTCTTTCTCTTTGGAGACAGTTTCATTCTAAGTACTTTCTATATTACAATGTATTTGCGGCTTGTCAAGGTATGGGTAATATATTACTTTTCCATATAAGCATATTGTCCTGAGAAGGAGTGAGCAAACAACTGTGTGATGTTTAGTTGACAACCGAGATTAAACCACAACACATATTTGAGAGACATAGAAATTAATCACATTCATATTGACCCTTTGTGTTTGATAGCTTCAGTAAATCAACTGACACGTAGCCATGACCAAACAATTTGTACAAAAATGAAATGTGTGATGTCAAAACTTATGTAGATGAGTACAGGGTGATATATGTATTTATGTATTCCACTACCCCTCCCTCCTAGAAAGGGTGTGCCACATGCTGCAGTCTTCAAAACACAAGGACAGGGTAACCTTAAATTCTAACAGCTCACAGACACATGCCTAACTTAAGACAGCCTCACTTTAGTTCATGGCATGCTCCCAAGGGGTGGTCGGTTCTTCATCTGTAAGAGTAGTGTAGGGCTATCGGTTGAACTAGATGACCTTGAGGGTCCTTTCCAACCCTAATGATTCTGTGATTCTGTGATTCTGTGTGAATTTCTGACAGCAAGAAAGGAACCTGACCCGAAACAACTCCTACAGTCTGGGCTGTTCTACATTCACTGCTGCAGCACACAGGGGTTCAGGGCTGCCCATTGGCACCCCTTTTAGTAAATTCTTGAATACCTCACTGCTACTCAGAACTACAGCAGAACAATGTTTAGTCCAGCATTTCCTCTTCCCATAGAAATGGAAATCCTCAGCACTGCCTCTGACATGACCTCCTTTATATTACCTGGGTTCTCAGAGCCACCACCTACAGCATGCCAGCTCCCTCTCAGGTTTTATTCTTCTTTAGCTAGGAGTTAGAAACAGAGTCAGGGATTGCTCAGCAAGAGCCTGCATCTTCTAGCAACTTAGTGCTAGGGTTTTTACTTTCTAGAAGTAACTGACAACAGAAAATTTCTCCCATCTTCTCTCACACTCAAAGAAATTGTTTTATGCTGCTGCCAATCCAGCTATGATGTAATTTAATACCTTGATCGAGAAGACAAGGGCATTTTACACTTTTTTGTATGGCCTTTTAAGTCATCTTGGTCTAGAAAGTAATGCATTCATTTACACTGATGTTTGTTTAAGCTTTTTCCTTCACTCATGTTTCTTACCCAAAACCAATTTCAATAAGCAAAACAAAATGTATCAAGCACTAATTTGTCTGAGAGGCACTCTATCTAGCATGTCAGCACAGTTTAAAATAATATATATAGCTTTATATTTTATTATCACTGTGGTCATTTAATATTTAAAGCAGGAAAATTGTCACAGTTCAGCCAAAAAAATATGCAATCAGGAGTTCTGCATCTCATAATTTTGAGATTAAAATAGTTTCTTTATTCGACGTTAAGCTAAAAATTTGAAAGTTTATATGTTACAAATTACAAGTTTTGAATACCAGTGATATGAATATTTTACATCAGATCAGACAAAACATCTAATAATTTTTAAATCAATCCAGATGTAATCAGGACTGATGCTAACTAAAAGCTTCTAGCGTCCATTCTAACATAAGATTTTAAATTCAGTAACAAAATACTCATAACTTATAGCTTAATTAAAATACAATATGTGTATTATAAACTGTTATGCTATGATTTCCAGTGGGAGTGACTGATATGTTTTTTCATTTATATTTTTTCCTTTTTTTTTTAGTTCCACTCATAAAGCAGTAGCATAAATCACTAACACCTGAACTACTTTATTTAATGAGTTATCCAGGCTTGCTGTCTTTCAGGTGGATTGAAAATAGCAGCAAGGCTTATGACCACCAAATTTCTTGTTTCAATCTGCAGGAGGCTACATATTCATTCAGAATGTTTTAGACTGACAGGGGTTAAAGGCATGTGAAATAATATTATGACAACAATATATTTTTACTGTTTGTTACCTGGCATCAGAATACTCATCAGTGGTTTACCAAGTAAACCTCCAGAGAGGTTACTGGGTAGCCAATATGAACATTTCTAAAAAATTGATGGTTACCTAAAGATGTAAATAACTCCAGAATCAGCTAGCTTTCCTTAGGACATACCTCATTGACTATACCATTCCCAACTGTGTCATGCCCAGCACACAGATCTGAAAGAAATAATTTATAAAGGAAGCTACTAAACTTAGAGTTTCCAGTTGTATATGTAATCACCTTAAATGTAGACAATGAAAACAACAGTACCACTGATTTCAGCTTTATTTCAAGAGGTTTTGCTGACAGAGGGAGTGAAATAGTCAGTGTTAATGGTGTTGCTAAACTAAACACATTATCATGGTGATTTCTTTTTGCTGCTGTTTGCTTTGTTTTGTGGTTTTGGTGTGGGTTTTTTGTTGTCATTTTTTTTTATTGAAAGAACACTTCTTTGAGTGCATATTGTCGCAGATGCCCCTTTCTGCTGATTCAATTCTTAATTTCAGATGCAATGTGGAGTCTGAGGTATATTTGATGGTTTGTAGTTTGATTGACCCAAAACCTTAGGGCAAAACAAAGTTTAAAATGCTGAATGTCTGTTGGTTTTAACACCAGAACATTGAAAATCCATCACAGTGTGTCCTGGTTTGAGTTGGAACAGAGCTGTTTCTGTTCAATGATTTTATTTTTGGAGTATTCCATCCCATTGACATCGTGTTCGGTGTAGCTCAGGGCTGGTCCCCTTACTGGATCGCCCTGCGTCAGGCACTGAGAAGGACACCTAGGACCCTGTGGGCGGGCTTTAGGACCCTGCGCCGAGGTGAGGGGGGCAGCGCCTTTGTGCTGTGCGGTGTGGACAGAGGAGGATGCGCACCCGGGAGGTGGACGGTTTCCTTCGTGCCTGTTGGAGCTTGCTGGAGTTTCAGTGGTGACGCAGTTTGGGTTCTGTATATCTTTATACATTTCATCTGACTTTGTTATTATTGTTGTTAAAGTAGTTTTAGTTTTAATTTCCAATCCGCAAGTTTTCTTTCTTTGCTGCTTTCTCTCACCCTCTGCCCTTTTCCCGCCGTGGAGGGGAAAGGAGGGGAAGAGAAAGACAGTGTCTATTTTCCGGGTTATTGGCTGTCCCAGCCCCTAACCCACGACACAGTGTGACACTAATTATAATTTTCTTGGCCTCCACATGCATTGTGTTTCTTTTAAAATTACAGTAAGCCTGTTTTCTCCAGTTGGCTTGAGAAGAACAAACAAACTTCAAGAGCTAGACATCTTTCATTCTCCCAAAGTATTAAAATTCTGAAAACTCATGTGGATTCCTGTGCGGCAAAAATACAGTTCATTTGTAAGATCCACAGCAAGACCAGGCCAGACAATGGAATCTGGCTATGATACTGCTAAAACACACAGCTACCTCAGGAACAGAAGCAGTGATTGTGATCACCTTATTCATAGCACAATATTAGGAAAAATACACTTCAAAACATTTTGCGAGTCTCAGTGCATCTAAGAGAAACCAACTACTCTAGGCTAGGATGTCACTGAGATCATGGAGAAATAACACACAATTGGGTGGTATCATGGATGGATATAGGCTCTTAAGCAGAGCTGGAATAGTGAAGAGGGGGATTTGTTCACATGCAAGTATGTCTGGGATGCATAGAGAACAGCCTGGGGATGGAAAATGAGCCAGTTGAGAGCTTGTAGGCCAAGATAAGCAAGCAGGTCAAAGTGGGTGGCACTGTGATGGGTATCTGCTACAAATCATTATGTTAAGGAAGAAAACAAAAATTACATCTTCTTTGTGAGCTGTAAAAAGCTTCAGCTTCAAAGACCCTTGTTCTCATGGTGAGCATGGAACAGCCCTGGTACCTGCTGGAGGGACAACACAGGAATATTCAAGAAATATAGGAGATTTTGAATGCTTTGATGGAAATTTACTGACATAGGTGATTGAGTAACCAATGAGTGGAGGTGCTCTGCTGGATCTGATACTTACAATTAAGAATGACCAGGCTGAGGAGTAACCTTGGCTGTGATGACTCAATGAGGGTGGAGTTTAGGATGATGAAGAGGGGACAAACATAACAGCAAGGTCACATCCTTGGCCTTCAGAAGAGCAAATTTTGGTTGCTTCAGAGGCCTTCTTGGAGTAATCCCATAGGATACAGTCCTGAAGAATGGAGGTGTCCAGGAAAGCTGGTTCATATTCAAGGATTACCTCCTTCAAGTCTAGACATGATCTATCCTGATGAACAGGAAGTCAACAAAAGGTAGAAGAGGTTTGTATGGGTGAATATGGAGCTCCTAACTAAACTGAAACAGAAAAGAAGCAGCATAGAAACAGAGAGCTGAGAGCCAGGGGAAATATAAAGGCATTTGTCCATCCAAGCACACGAAGATGGAGTAAGCCAAAAACCACATAGGCTTGAATCTGGTGAGGAATGTGAACCAAAAGGAAGATGAGAGACATGAGTGCCTGTTGCTGAATGTGGCAAGGGTGACAAAAGACATAGCAGAGGCCAAGAGACTCTATGCCTATTTCACCTCTCTCTTTACTGATAAGACTTGCTTTCAGATCTGGTGCTGGAGTCCCTGAGATCCATGGGCAAGCCTGGAGCAAGAAAGACTTACTTTGGTGGAGGAACATTAGATTGGGAAACGTCCATACAAACAGGGCAGACACAAATCCTTGAGAATGGATGGGATGTACTTAGGAGTGCTGAGGGAGCTGTGTGATGTCATTGCAAAGCTATTCTTGGTTCTCTTTGAAGGGTCATGACTATCAGACAATGTTCCTGTGGACTGGAAGAAAGCAAATGTAACATCTGTCTCCAAGAAGGCCCGGAAGGAGGCTCTGGGAAACTGGAAGCCAGTCAGATTCTTCTTGAAGCCTGGGAAGGTCACAGAACAAATAATCCTAGAAATAATTTTGAAACATACTGAGAACAAGAAGGTGGTTGGGAGCGGTCAGCATGGATTCATGAAAGCAAAATCATTCCTGACCAACCTGACAGCCTTCCATGATAAGGTGACTGGCATGATGTATGAAGTGAGAGAAGTGGATTTTGTTTACCTTGACTTTAACAAGGCTTTCAGCTCTGTCTCCCATAATATCCCAATAGACAAACTGATGAAATATAGGCTAGTTAAGTAAACAGTCAGTGGACTAAAAAGTTGCTAAACAGCCAGGTTCAAAGTGCTGTGATCAGTGGCATTTGTGAACATTCTAGCTAGAGGAAAGTCACTACCTACATATTTCAGAGGTCAGAACTAGGTCTAATGATCTTTTACATCTTCATTAATGACCTGGATGATAGGGCAGAATGTACCCTCAGCAAATTTTCAAATAATACAGAAGAAGGAGGAGAGTCTGATGAACCAGTTGAGTGAGCTGATGGGAAACTATACTCCTCTCTGCTGCTTCCTGTCTGCTTGAGTTTAGTCAGGAGCTCCATATTCATATTGAGTTCAACAAAGATAAGTGCAAAGCCCCATACCTGGGGAGGAATAACCACTCTTATCAGCATATGCTGGTGTCAGCCAGCAGGAAAGCATCTCTGAAAAAAGGTCCTGTGGGTCCTCGTGAACACCAAGTTGAATAAGAACCAACAATGTGCTTTTGTGGCAAATAGGGCTAATATTTTCCTAAGTTGCATTAGGAAGCATCAGTAGGTAGAAGGAGATGATCTTTACCCTCTACTCAACACAGATGAAGCTCTTTTAGAATATTGTGTAGAGTTCTGGGTTCTTCAGTACAGGGAATATGTGGATATACCGGAGAGAATCCAGTGAAGGGCCAAGATGATTTTTGGACTGAAGCACCTCTTATATGAAGAAAGTCTGAGAGAGCTGGAACTATTCAGCCTGGCAAAAAGAAGGCTCAGGTGGATCTTCTCCATCTATATAAATCACTGATGGGAAGGAAGCAAAGAGGACAGAACTTGATTCTTCTTGTTGGTGCCCAATAATAGGAAAAAAGCCAAAGCCAATGAGTATGAAATTCAGAATATTCTGTTTTAACAAAACAGAAGAGTTGTCTGTTTTCTGTTTTCTTGTTTTGTTTTTCTATAATGAGGATGGTCAATGGCTGACACAGATTGCCCCAAGAGGTTCTAGACTCTCTATTCTTTTAAAATATTTAAACCTGCCTAAGGATGGCCCTGAGTTACTCAACTCCAAGCAGGAATGTTATTCAATTGATCTCCAGAGCTGCTGATGAGCTTCAGTCACTTTTTAGTTCTGACATTTAAGTGCTGTGAAGGTGTGTGTCGATAAGGCAGACTGGAAAGACTCAAGCACTCCAACAAAGTGCATTTGTTAGTATTCAGAAGAGTTTCTTTTGGGGAACGTATTCTCATAAATATGCAAGATGATATGTGAACATAGAATGATGTCACTGCTTTACAGATTATGAGAGTTCCCTCATGGCAAGTATGAAGAACTGAACAGAAATTCTGTTCACTGAATCATTTCAAACAAAAGACCTCCTAAAAGAGCACACTTATTCATTTACGTCAGATTATTTTTTATGATGAGGAACTGAATTTGCAGCTGATGAATAGGTGTCTGCCTTTTGGTAAGGAAGTTGTGCAGTTTAATAATGACCAAGAGTCTAGCCTGTTATTCTGTTTTTTATTTGTTTAAGTTTTTATTTTAATTTCATTTTCTTTTTTGCTTTTAGCATGATTACATTTATTCACAACATTTCACAAACTATATGTATACTAAGTCAGCCTCCTGAGGTATTCATCAAGAGTTAATTTTAAGCAATCATTCAATATCTATTGAGACTTTATCATAAGAGGAGGAAAAGAATCAAAATTATAACCTGTTACTTGTAAAATATTGATAAAAGTCGGAGTTTAAATAGACTGGAAAAGAAATAATGAACAGTGACTACTCAGTCAGTACTCTTCAAAGAAAGAGCAGAGACCATATTTAGATAGAAATGGGACCAAGTGACCCAGAAAAGGACAGATTGATTTAAATCCCATAAGCTCCTACTGTCACAGTTTTGGCTATTGCTACAACCCTTCAGAAAGGGCCAAAATATATGCTGGAAATAGCCAGAAACAAGCTAGAGAGGCAATGTTGTGGATATTACAACTCAATACTGTAAGTAACAGTCTTGTTTCTTTCTGTCCTTTTTAACAATCTCTTTTATAACAAAGTACTTAAATTTTTGATTTAAAGAAGTATTACTAGATCTGAAAGGTTTTTTATGTTTTCAATGTTAAGGCACAATTTTTGATATATGAAATTAATATTAGGTTTTAAATACAATGTAACTAAAAGTTTACTTGTGCAAATATATTTACCTTTTCAACAGATAATTTATTATAGAAAATTTTCTAGCTAGTTAAGAAAAATTATAAACCACCTAGAATATCTTTCAAGAGTGAAAGCCTAATTATCTAGGGGAACTACTATTCCTAAGCAGTAAAATATATTTATTCATCTATGTTGATCAGCACAGTTCTCAGCCTGTAGTTTTGCACATATTTTGCTCTAATATTTCCAGACTGGTTTATTTCACAATGTCTTTTCAAAGACAGATGTAAGCATCTGATTCGGATGCCACTTCAGTCTCTGGGGAACAACTAGGTACACAGTAGTCTTCTGTTTCAGTTTAGAAATGTTCTGCAACTGCTAGAAACATGTGGGCAAAAGTCAAAGAGCCAATAAAACGGAACATGTCTCCCTCTATAGAACAACAAAAATTAGAAAGAGATATGATCATCATAGCAGGAAACTGGCCCTGTAACTTGTGTATATTCTCAGGAATGTAGTCTTAGGAAGAGTGTATGCAGGTGTTTTGTAACCCTGTTTTTTTATTAAGACATTTCAAAGATGAAAAATTCCACAGAACAGATCAAGATATATATTGTCATTGAAGAGACTGACTTATCCTTTTTCTTTGCAAAAAGAATCACAGAATCAGTTTACTGTCATTATTTTCTTTTCCTTTAAAAGATGTGTCACATAAAACATGGGAAGAAAGCACCTCGTGACTATGAAGACACTGTCACACTTCTAAACTGCCATTATTTGACAGTTATTAAAAGACCTTCCTGTTTAAAGTCTACTTTTTTTTATTGTATTACTTGGTGTTCAACATTTTGAATTTCAACTTTTTAACTTGAAAAAATGTGAAAATAATACAGAACAAAGTTCTTCTGAAGTCTGAAATCTACAAATGAGCATGGTTTTCTCTAAAAACAGTTGTGAGAGAGAGCTATAAAAGAAGAAACAGAAAATACAGAGTGTAGAATTCTAGCAGCGTTCAAAAGAGATAGGCTTTGCTTTTCCATATTAACCAGTATTTCATACCATAATAGATTGTTGTGATTTCAACAGAACTGTGTTTGGAAAGATGCTACATAGTGTGCTCCATGACTATTCTTCATTGTTGTGCGTAAAAATAGACTTATTTTCAGAAAATGAAGATTAAGTACAGAATAAACTGATGTTTCTCAGGACAGAAATACATTGCCTCAGCTCAGAACCACTGGATATTGTGAACATATACAGCAATTCAAAATGAAAGGTAGAAATTTTGAGGGTATTTATTTTGAGTATTTTCCTATTTAACTTTGTTTAAAAGAAAACCCTTCAGAATCCAGTAACATATTGTCCCAGTCTGATTAAAAGACTCGAGAGAGATTCAAGTGAAATCTCATGAGCGAAAATTAAGACACAAATGAGGTCAGATGCTGTTAACTGATCAAACTTTATTGACTCAGCAGAGGGAAAGACTGAAGACAAAGAGAAGGAAATAAAACAGAAGAGAGGACAGTGGGGATAGTCACCACCATTGGACCCAGTGGTATCCTGTTGGTCAGTAGTTTTGTTCCTTCAGCTGTGGGTGTACACATAGCTTCTTCTCCAATGGGGGGTGCACGCAGTGTTGTTCTTCCACACCTCTTTTATAGGTTAGAGCATCTCCATGGTAACAACAAATCCCCTTCAGTGCAGTGTGTGGGAGTCTTGTCCACGCGCTGTCCACAAGGCCTTTTTTGCCTTCCCATTGGTTATTGCTGGGGTGGTTGGACTTAATCAGCACACTCCTGCACATAGGCTGATGTTTTTGTAAACAAGTCTTTGTAACCTTGAGTTGTTTTGATGCTTGTGGGGTTTCTACGGCAGTTGATGGTTCTGCCTTAGCCTAGTAATTGTCAACTGTCCACTTGTCAATTGTCTTGGTAAGTTGTTTTCCTTGTTGTACTGCTCTGCTCCCAGTCGAACACCATCCAAGCAAATTTTGAGACATATTTTGAGGCAGTTTGTCAGAAAGTACAGTCCCTCGCACATATTCTCATAATCATCATCTGATGAACAAACACAGCAGCAGGGTAGTAGCATCATTTCTGTAAAATTAGTTATGAATAATGAACAATATATACCATGTTTGTGCTGCTTTTCCAAATTTACAGTCTAATAATCATAAGACAATAAGGAAGACTTTTTAATTCATAGCAAATGAACTTGTATGAATACAAACACAAATTAATGCAACTGAATTCATAAACTAGAGAAATAAATAGGCATTACAGTAAAGGGCGATGATTCCTCCAACTTCTCTAAATAAACTGGTAAAGATACCAATGGCAATCCTGACAAAGAAATTCAAAAGCCAAAAAATCTGATACACCATACTGAGAAACAGCCTATTTTCTGCTGTTCTTGACTTAAAGATAGTATTTAGTACAAACATTTCACTGTGACATATAGTTTTTGCTCAGGGTCTGGGCTATGGGAAATTACATAAGATCCTTGACTTCCATGCAAAGCTCTCATTTGTTTGCTTCTAAGACTCTATTTCTAAGGTCTGTATTCTGATACTCCAGTGTGGGAAACCATAAAACACAAAATACACTTGGGTATAATGCAGAGTGAAAGTGTAGATTAAGCTGTTGTATACATAGACAGAAGTTCCAAATGTAATGGTAGAAAAGATATTCTGTCTAAACTCTTATATGTAAATTAAAGATAACCAAAAATGTTTTAACAAATATATTAGAAACAAAAGGAAGACCAAGGAGAACCTCCATCTTTTACTTGATGCAGGGGAAAATATTGTCATAAAGGATGATCAAAAGGTTGAGATACTTAATGTCTTCTTTGCCTCAGGATTTAATACTCAGACTAGTTATGTTCAGGGTGCTCAGCCTTCTGAGCTGGGAGACAGAGAAGAAGGTATGAATGAAGTCCCAATAATATGGGAAGAAATAGTTAGCAACCTACTATTTCATGTAGATACACAAAGTCTATGGGCCTAGATGGGTTCTACCTGAGGGTACTGAGGGAGCTGGTGAAGGATCTTGCCAAGACATTGACTACCATTTATTAGCAGTCCTGGTTAACCAAAGGGGTCTCAAATGATTAGGCAGTAGCCAATGTGGTGCCAATCCACAAGGACCAGAGGGATGATTGAAGGAACTATGAACCTGTCAGTCTGACCTTGGTGCCAGAGAAGGTTATGGAGCAGATCATCTTGAGTGCCATCGTATGATACATACTGGGAATCCAGGAGATCAGGCTCAGCCACCACAAGTTAATAAAAGACAAGTTCTGCCTGACTAACCTGATCTCTGTCTATGGCAAGTTAACCTGCTTAGCAAATGAGGGAAAGACTTTGGCTGTTGTCTACTTGTACCTTAGTAAAACTTTCATATAGTCTCCTACAGTATTTTCCTGAAGAAACTGGCTACACATGGCTTGATTAGACATATTCTTTGCTGGGTAAAAAACTGGCTGGACACCCAAGTCCAAAGAGTAATAATGAGTGGAGTTCAGTCTATTTGGTGGCTGGTTGCAAGTGGTTTACCCCAGGGCTCAATATTGGGACCAGTCCTGTTTAATATCTTTATAGATGAGGGGATAGAGTGCACCCTCAGTAAGTTTGCAACCAAAACCAAGTTGGAAGTGGAAGTGTTGATCTGCTTGAGGATAAGAAGACTCCGTAGAGAGATCTGGACAGACTGGATTGATGAGCCCAGGCCAATGAGATGAGATTCAATAAAACCGTGTGCCAGGTCCTTCTCTTTGGCCACAACAACACCAGCAACACTACAGACTTGGGAAAGCTGCCCAGTGGAAAAGGATGTGGGGATGTTGGTTGACGACCAGCTGAATATGAGTCAGCAGTGTGTTCAAGTGGCCAAGAAGACCAACAGTGTCCTGTTTTGTATCAGAAATAACATGGCCAGCAGGACTAGGGAGGTGATTGTCCCCCTGTACTCAGCACTGGTGATACCACATCTACAATATTGTGTTCAGTTTTGATCCCCTCACTACAAGAAAATCATTGAATTACTGGACCATATCTAGAGAAGGACAGCAAAGCTGTTTAGTCATTTTCTGCTAGTTTACTCCAGCTCTATAAATTACATAACTTCCATGTAAGAGTGACTCAGCAAACTCCTAGGCATCTTCTGATACAAGAAGAAGATACACAGGCAGGAGCATAAAGGACATCTCAAACCATCCAGAATTCAATCCTCAGCTTGAAAAATTGTTCTGCTTTCAAACACACTACCTTGTTCACTACTTAATGATTCATCACAACTGTGAGATCCATAAATAGAAAACAAACCCACAATTTTGACTTTCTTAATTATGCAAATACCTTGTTTGAGATCGTAAAAAAGAACATAATGTCATTATTTATATCTTTCTTGTTTAATTAGCTTTAGAATGCAACAGCTTTTTTTAAATTTTTTTTTAATTTTTTTTGCACAGCATTAGATTACAAATAATGACAATTTGAATTATTTTTTTTCCTGCACTTACTGGTGTCCTACACATTTTTTAAATAATAAGATCAACCAGAATAGAAAGATTTATAATAACTATTTGTGAGGGGGTTTTAGGCAACCTGATCAAAAACATCCTGTAGTAGCTAGCAGCTGCAGAACTTGGACTGTCCTAACTATACCAGGCACTGAAAAACAGGATGCAGCAAGAGCGGTATAAAAGCCCAGCTAAGAGACAGTGAAGCATTTGAACCTCCCACTGATCCGAAGACAGATCAAGGCATGTCTTTGGATCCTCAAAGTATCTGAAAATGGACCAAGAAGACATTGTTGGCACCATGGTGGTGACTATCTTGGCAGTTTTTTTAATTCTTGCTTGATTTTCCTCCTTTACTATCCCACATGTCTCTTAATGTTTGTGATAATAAAATAGTGTTTTTGACATGTGGTACTTGACCTCGTTTGTCTCTTAATTTCACTCCAGAAGCAAAACTGAACCTCCACCAGGTCTATTATTGGACTGGGAAAACATGTAGCCACAGTTTAAGTGTATCTGTACAAGATAAGTTTTCTTGGACACCATAGTGTTCTGAGCTAACACAGATTTCTTCACCTGTAAATCTACAGGTTTGTTGGGGTTTTTGTTTTTTTGTTGTTGTTGTTTTGTACAGTAATTTCCAGGGAAGTTTTTGAATGCTACTTCCATAAAATTTGCCTGGAAGTAAAACTTACATTTTACAGCTTATACTCAGATTTCTAACTATGAAGTAGTAGTGCTTGTGGTATGGAAACAGAGAGAGCAGAAGACAAGGCAAAACAATGTTGTTTCACCAGATTGACATGAAGTCTTTTAAAATGAGAACAAATACTTCACCTTTCAAATTTATTTCTACTACAAAAAATGTGTTTCCAATGGATGCTTATGTTCAGGTAAGCAAGTAGTGAAGTGTCCAAGGTCATATGGAATAACATCCTACAATGTATATTCATTTCAGATAATTTTAAATATAATACAGTTTGGGTTGGGGGTTTTTTTTTGTGTAGTTTAAATACCAAAGCTAGATTCTTGCCTAATGGAGGTTAATGACATTCATTTAAGCTCAAGAGAGTTAGATGTTAGTCACGAAAGAAATTCCTAGGGCCTAGAGTCACTACTCCAATTTTGTAGAAGACCATAATTTTCTGTAAGGTTTCTGGTCAGATTGGATAGTCTAAACTGAGAACATGAATATTCTTTTTACAGTAGTACTCCTTGACTGCAGTTTTTGGCATTCATGAAGATTCCTCTGTTTAATGTATAAGGAAGGGAAGCTTAACTTTAGGGAGAAAAAAAAGAAGTTTCTTGATCTTCATCATCCTTAGCATTATGATAGCGATGTGTGGAAACAAACTTTACAAGCCACAAAAGGTTATAAAGCAGGTATGTTTCATTGCAACACCAGAGAGCAGGGGAATAGCTTCGCCAAACTGCTCTACCCAGACAAGTTTCAGACCATTATTTAATGCACTAATCTGTACATATGCATTATTAGGCTATACATACGCAGTGGATTTCCAGGAAATAGGTGGGATCATTAAAATTAGTTCCAGGAACTCAGTATCATAAGTCTTCTCCTCTTGGTGCATGCATGCTGCCTCCTGGTGGTCATGGGCACTGGTCTTCTGAGGAAGGCTCGAAATCTTCATCATGATGGCATTTTCAACTTTGTCCAGCTTTACTGAGTTGCAGCCAACAGGGTCACAAAAACTGGTCTGGTAGTCCTGCAGCTGGGTTCCCTTTGTCTCGTAGTGGGAGCCCTTAGTCTTTGTGTCTTATCTTTGCACAGCTACTCTATTCCTCCCTGTTTTCTTTATTGTGTATTTTGGGTCAAATGTCCTAACGTACTAACCTTTTTCCAGATCAATTCTCTTTTACTAACTCAATGGTACAGAAAGACTGTGTATTATTTCAGCTATGAAGAGTCACAGGAGTAACTGTGGAGTTCAAAGAGGTACTTGGAATATAGATTTATTAAACACAGTTAAAATCAATGGGAGACCTTCAGCAGCAATGAAATGGAAGATAAATGACAAAGTGGAAAGTCATTAGACCATAGAATCATAGAATAGTTTGGCTTGAAAAGAACCATCAAAGTTCATTTACTCCAACCACCTGCTATGATCAGGAACATCTGTAACTGGATTCATTTTCTCAAAGCCTCACGTATTCTGACCTTAAGCTCTTCCAGTCGTGTGGAAAAATTTCTCTGGGCAACCTATTCCAAGTCTCTCCTCATCCTTATCATAAAACATTTTTTCCTTAGGTCAATTCTAAATCTACCCTTTTTCTATTGAAAGATGTTGCCCTTTGTCCTCTCGCTTCAGGCTGTAGAAGAGTGTGTCTGTCTGCCTTATAAGTCCCTTTTGTATATTGAAAATTCAAAATGAGGTCTCCTCGGAGACTTCTCTTCTTCAGGCTGACCAACTCCAACTCTCTAAGCCTTTCTTCACAGGCAAGCTGTTCAGTCCTTTGACCATTTTCATGGCGCTTCTACAAACAAGCTCTAACAGGTTCATACCTCTCTTGTACTGAAGACAGTACAAGCCACAAAAGAAACTGGCCCCACTTCTTTTGTTGCAGCCCACGATAAGATTGACCTTCTGGATTGCAAGCACACATTGCCGGCTCATACACTATTTTTCACCCACTAGAATTTTCAAATTCTCTGCAGAGCTATTCTCAATCCATTCATCTCCTAGTCTGTATTGGTTTGGGGTTAGTCTTGAGTCATCTGCAGGACCTTGCACTTGACCTTTTTGAACTTCATGAGATTCACTTCTTAAGCCTATTAAGGTCCCTCTGGATGGCATTGTCCCAGTCCATTTAAAAGACCTGGAAAAGATTCAAGTGAAGTCACATAAGTGAAAACTGAGACACAAATGAGGTCAGATGCCACCAGCCGATCAAACTTTATTGGCTCATTGGAGGGAAAAAATGAAGAGAAAGAGAAGAAAATTAAGCAGACAAGAGGACAGCAGAGAAAGGCACCATCCTTGGATCCAGCGGCATCCCATTGGTCTGTCCTTGGGTTGGACGCAATCAGCATGCTCAGTGCACACAGCGTAGTGTTTGTATTGGTGTTACTGTGACACTGAGGTATCCTTGGCACTATGGCAACTAACAGTTCTGCCCCACTGGAGACAGCTAACTGTCAGCTGTCTCGGTAATTTTTTTCCTCCTTGCCACTCTTGCTGCAGAGCCTCGCTACCAGTCCAGCATCACACAAACAAACTTTCAAGCAAAATATGCAAGCAAACTATGATACATAATTCAATAGTTTGTCAAAAACATAGTCCCTCACAAGCGTCCTTTCCATCAAGGGTCTCAATTGCACCATTAAGCTTGGTGTCATCTTCAAACTTGCTGAGGCTGCAGTTAATTCCACTGTCTGCCATTGATGAATACATTGAATAGTATTAGTTCCATTGTAGACCCTTGAAAGATACTATCTATTTCTGATTTACAATTGGACATTGAGGCACTGACTATAATTCTTTGAATGCAGCCAGTTGCTGTTATTAAACTGTTTCCCATAAGAAGAACTTGGCAGTCAGGATGGGCTGACCGTCACAGTTCCATCCAGGACAATGCTGTTTTCCTCTTAAGAGGGAGAAAAAAGGTACAACTTCTAACTTAAACAAGTCAGGTTGTTTAGTTCTTCACTATGAGGGTGGTGAGACAGTGGAACAGGTTTCCCAGAGAGGTTGTGGAAGCCCCATCCCTGAAAGATCTTAAGACAAGGCCTGATGGGGCTCTGGCAACCTAATCTAGTGGATGGTGTTCCTGCCAGGCAGGAGGGTTGGAACTAGGTGATCTTTAAGGTCCCTTCTAATTCTGGTAATTCTATGATTCTATGTGTTTCTTTGAAATGTACCTGCTGAAGCGTGTTCAGCTTTGATCTGTCTGGGACAGAGGTCACAATCACCCACGTACAGCAGTCAAATGCACAGAAATTCTAAAAGAAAATCACAGTCCCAACTCCATACATTAGGAATTACCTTTGGAATCTCATCAGTTCTTCATAAAAAACTCACATTTCAGTATTCGGAGAACAGATACGTATTTGATTAAGCTAGTCTGAAATAGGCTGCCTATCTTTGTATGTATGATACCACACTTAGTTTTTATTCATCTGAAATGATTTGGTCAATATTGAGGATCACTTACCCTTAAAGCTGAATACTGAAGTACTCACTCTCAAAATTAAAAAAATATAAATGCTTGCATCTGAACAAAAGGACAGATTAAATATAAATCACTCAGAGTGCATTAATGAGTTCTCTCAAGTACTACTTAATATTTCAACAATATGAGAATTCTTAACAGTATTGTTGTAATTTTCTAGGTCACACATGATTTTACATCACTTTCATAAAGAGGTTTTGCTTAACACAGAAAAATAATATACATTTGTAATGGTCAGAATTCTGAATGTGAAACTAGTGTTGCATGTTAATAATATTTTAACACAGGAAGTAATTATAACAAGAATAAGCAGAGAAAGATCTTCAAATAAATATAAAGTTTCATTGGGTACCATTCACACACAAAAAAGTGTTTCAGGTAAGAAGGAAGATACAGTAGTGTCTACAAAGAACCAAATAAGGGAAATTAAGAGAGGAAGGTCATTGACAGGCAAGCAATTATTCTCTGGGTTCATCTTTAACTTTAACAAGAGAGAGTTTGGGTTTATATGTTAATTAAGGTCCTCAATAACATTGTTGTATAAAATACATATTCCATTTAACGTGCACCTCCAACTTTTGCATTTTATCATTATTATAATTATTATGGTGAGGATAATTATGTTAAATGTTACACCTGCACTCTGCTTCCTGTAGTCCAAAAATCAGCATGAGTTCAGTTAACCTGTGACTACTTCCACATGCCTCGGAACTGGGGATGCAATGGTGAAGAATAGTCAACAGCCATGGAATAAGAATGTACAACAAAAATTCTCAGCTGACTCACAAGAGTAAAAAATTTTTTGGCTGATGCGTATTTAGAATCAATGTCAGACTACTCTTAATTAGCTCCGTGAATCTGCAGCTTAGTATGTGTAAATGGGTACATTTTTCTTTTGGTTTTATGGAGGTTTTTACTTGTAAAGCCTAGGTGATTTTTAAACAAAGCATACAACAAAAAGCAGGGCCAAAGAAAAATGTGATTAATATATTTTTTCTTTCATTAAATCCTAACATTTTTATCTATTTTTATACTTATATTCCTGTGGGAAGGAAAAAGAGGGAAAAGTACTGTGTTCTAGGATAAGTGTCTGCACAAAAAAATCATAAAGTTTCGAAAGGAAGAGGGATTATCTTGCATAATTTTTATTTCTCTTCCTTTGTTCAGGAGAGAAAAATGAGAACTTTGCAAGTCTATGAACAGGAGGACTTAAGGATGTTTTTGAAAATCTGTCTGTTTGACAAGAAGTTCAGTATTTCCACAGAGCCTTGCTTCCCTACCCAATCCTCCCTCCCTGCCTTGCACAAAGTCTAATATACTGTGTTACAGTAGAGTGAGGCCTTCAGGGAACTCATAATGCATAGATAACTACACTGTTATCTGTGATCTTGGAGAAGCAGAGGAGTAATGATAGTTATCTTTTTGTTACATTATCCATTTACATTACACATTTTACCTCATATTTCTAGTGGATATAGGCATGTCTCCTCTCTTTAAGCTAAAACTTAAAAAAACCCCAACTTTGCCCCAGCTTTCTATTCCCCAGGTGAAATTTTCTGAGTGAATTCTTTTCATAGGAGAAAGTATGTTCAAGCTTTCACTTTCTTTTCTTTAACCATTGCTCTTTGCCTTATGACTGAGTGCTGCATTATTGGCTTCTTTTTTAAAGACAGAACATAACAGACTATTGGCTAAACTTACTGAACTCCCAGTCTTGTGATTTTATCTTCATATTGCCTGTCAATAGTGACAGAATTCACTTTTCCCATATCACATTATGTTTTGTGAGTCTGATTTGTAAATATAGAATGAAATAGAGATGTGTGAGAGGGGTTTGAAGTGATTATTTCATTCTTTTAGGTCTGATGCTCTGGCAAAAGAAAGGGGCAGGAGATCAAAATGATAGTTCAGCTGAGCAAAACACAAGTTAGCAGTTATTGTGAAAGCAGCCTTTAGCCATCTTGCACTGATAATCCCAATAGAAGTATTTCCTGCCAAAATTAAAATTAAAAATGATAGGCGGGGCTAGGTGAGGAAAATAAAAGAGACAAAAGTGGCTAAGAAAAATAAGAAAATTTTTACAACAGCAAACCTTACCTTTTAGAACTACTAGATCATCAACATACATCTATTTTATTGTTTCTGAGTTGACATTTTTTGAAAGGCAAAGAGACATCTGTATTTTACAGGTAAGTGTAAAAGCCTTATGGTAACTGCTGATCTCTCTATATCATTACTCTAAAGGGTTTAAATGAGATACAGAACAGAAAGAGGGCAAAGAAAATAGAACTAAACTTCAAAACCGGACCATTGTCTTCCATTTGTTTTTAATTTGGTCTGTTACTAATAGATCCCTTTCTATCTCCTCTTTGTTTCATAAATTATTCTATGTTGATGCATGTAACCTTAATAGGGTAGTTTCACAGAATCACAAAAGTTGGAAGAGACCTCTAAGATCATCAAGTCCAACCATACTTATCACCAACATACCACTAAACCATGTCCCTAAGCACGTATCAAGTGTTGGCCGACCACTAACCCAATGACAGATGCTCCCTGTTACACCCTCCTTCCCCCTAACAATGGGAATGGAAAGTGGATAAAAGAGAAACAGAGAGACTGTGGACTGGAAAATAAAACTAAAACTACTTTAATAATAATAATAATGATAAATGAAATATATACAAATATGTGCAAAACCCAACACCTAACCCAACCCCCCCTTGACAGTAACCATGTCATCACTGATACTGCGGCAGTTAGCCTCATCAGCAGATGAGTCAGGCTCAGGGGCTGGACCTTGGAACTGGAGGCAGGAACTCAGGGATCACTGGAGCACAGGAGAAAAGAAAGACCTGAAAGAAAGAACAATTTCACATGGGAGAACAATCATCTGAATGTCGAGGGTTGAGGCTGGGCTGACCACCGACCCAATGACAGACGCTTCCCTCTTACCCCCTCGCCCTCCCTCACGGGAGAGGAAAGGGGATAAGAGAGAGNGGAAAGATCCAACAAAGAAAGATCTAGCAAGGGGGCACTGACCCCCAGTTTGTATATCAAATATGATGTATATGGGATGGAATACTTTAGGTGGTCAGTTTAGGGTCACCTGTCCTGTCTGCTCCTCCCTGAAAGTGCAGCCTTTACCCTGCACCCCGAACATGAGACACAAGATTTAGCAGTGACCTTGCTTTGCGCAACAATCCCTGGTAGTAAATCTAAACATTAGGCCATATCACTGCTAGAAGCTGGCAGTGTCTATGAAAACATGCTGTTAGTTTCAGAAAGTGTAGTTTCTCAGAGGAGTTTTAACTAAAAAGTAAAATCAGTGAACAGAATTAGTTCTGTTCTAGCCCAAACCAGGACAGCACCACATCTAAATGTTTCTTAAACACCTCCAGGGATGGTGACTCCACCACCTCCCTGGGCAGCCTATTCCAAGACTTCACAACCCTTTCAGTAAAGAAATTTCTCCCTATACCCAATCTAAACCTCCTCTGCTTCAACCTGAAGACTTTTCCTCTCATCCTGTCTCTGTCAACCCTGGAGAAGAGACCTAACCTCATCTCACTACAACCTCCTTTCAGGTAGTTGTAGATAAGGACACACCTGACTCTCCTGTTCTCCAGACTAAACAACCCCAGTTCCCTCAGCTGCTTGTCATAAGACTTGTGCTCCAGACCCCTCACTAGCCTCACTGCCCTTCTCTGGAAACATTCTAATGCCTCTATGTCTTTCTTGTAATGAGAGGCCCCAAACTAAACACAGTATTTTAGGTGTGTCCTCACCAACGCTGAACACAGGGAATAATCACTTCTCAGAGAATCAGATCCTACTGGTTGCACTATTTTTGAAATAGGCCAAGATGCTATTAGCTTTCTTTACCACCTGAGCACACTGCTGCCTCATATTCAGTCAACTATCAACCAGCACCCCCATGTTCTTTTCTGATCAGACAGCAATCCAACCACTCTTCCCCAAGCCTATAACGTTGCATGGTGTTATTACAACCAAAGCGTAGGACCCAGCACTTAGCCTTGTTGAAGCTTATCCCATTGGCCTCAGCCCACTGATCCACCCTATCCAGGTCCCTTTGCAGAGCCTCCCTACCCTCAAGCAGATCGGCACTCCTCCTATCTTTGTGTGATCTGCAAACTTACTGAGGGTGCACTCAATCCCTTCATCCAGATAACTGATACTGAACAGAGACAGCCACAACACTGAGCCCTAGGAAACACCACTGGTGGACCGGCCACCAACCAGAATGAACCCCATTGTTTTAAAATTTGTTTCAGAGAAAATTATCTCCTTTTATTAATAATTTAAAAGGATAACAAAGTCCATAAAACATAGAAAGATAACAAGTAGGAAGATTACTTACAACATGTGTTGGGTGCCCTAGTTGCCTGATGATCCCAAAAGCACACCATGAAATCAAATTTCACTCCTTTTAAAGGGTTCCCAAGTACCACCCAGTCCTCTTACCAGAAGGGGCATTTCCTCTCCTCTAGTTGGCTATTTTGTGTTGAGAGGCAGGGCCCTGACCAGAATGGCAGCCTCCATGGCTGACCACATGGCAGGGGGTTTGCTTTATTTACATATATTTCGCAATCCCTTCAGTCCCGGCCCCATGTTCCCTGATACTTGTCCAGACATGTCCAAGCATCTTACAACTCCACGGTACGCCTATAGGTTGGTAGAAGGAAACCCTTTTGCATGCACCCCGTTATACTGGTAACCCTTGTGTGATCCCTTTGCTTGTAATAAAACAGCAAGTTTATTCCTCACACCATGTACCACTACTCTCTGGGCATAGCCCTCCAGCCAGTTCCTTACCCAGCAAAGAGTAAACCTGTTGTGCTAGTTTAAAAGGTTAAGAACTAGCAGGACCTCAAAGAATCTCAATACATGAGAGATTGCAAGTAAAAATTACAATTTAATAAATGATAAGAAAATGAACATTACAATGAATGCAACAAACTCAGTTTTAAACCAGAACTAACAACCCAGCACCCTGGAGCACAGGAAGAATGGTGCTATAAGCCCCTGTGCCCAAGCTCCACGTGCTTCCCCTCCCCCCTGAGTCCCAAACAAAGGAACCTATTTGTTCTGCAGATGAAAAGTCACAGTCTAGTTGAAGAGTAGGGGTCGAGAAGGAAGCTCGGGAAAAGGTAGGTTTCTGGAGAATTCCTGCGGCTGGAGAGGGTCCCGGCAGCACAAAGGGATCTTGGCAAGAAGATTTCTGCAGCCGTCCTGTCCCCTTCCCCTGCTGCAGTGAGTAGCTTCTACAAGTCGCTACCGGAAGTCTCTCCCAGCCCTAAGACAATACCCCCCTGGTTCCCGCGGGAGTGCCCTCCCCCTCCCCCTCCCTCTCCTGGAAGGGATGGGTGCGAATGACTCGGCGGGAGGAGGATGTGTGTGGGTGTGTGTGTGTGTGTGTGTGTACGTATGTGTATGTGTATGTGTGTTGTTAAAGTGACATAGGGTATGGAATACAGAGCTTTGATAAAACTGATCCCAATAGCTAAAAACCAGGACACCTGTCAACCATGTGAAGCCAGCTTCTCCAGAAGAATGTGGTGGGAGACAGTGTCAAAAGTCTTACTAAAATCCGAGTGAGTGACAACCACTGTTTCCCCCTTGTCCACTAGGCGTTACATCATTGTAAAAGGAGATCAGGTTAGTCAAGCAGGACCTGCCTATCATGAACCCATGCTGACAGGGCCTGATTCCTTGGTTACCCTGGACTTGCTGTGTGATCACCCTCAAAATAATCTGTTCTATATCTTTCCCTTGTACTGAGGTCACGCTGACAGGCCTGTATTCCCTGGATCCTCCTTCTGACCCTTCTTGTAGATGGGCATCACCACTGGCAAGTCTCCAGTCATCTGGAACGTCTCTGGTTAGCCAGGACTACTGATAAATGTCACAGAATGACTTGGAGAGTACCTCTGCCAGCTCCTTCAGCATCCTTGGATGGATCCCATCTGGCCCCATGGACTTGTTAATGTCTAAATGAAGCAGAAGGTCTCCGACCACTTCCTCCTGAATTAAGGGGGCTTCACAGTGCTTCCCATCCCTGTCTTCTAGCTTGGGAGGCACAGTACACAGGGGTTAACTAATATGACTACTAAAGACTGAGGCAAAGAAAGTACTGAGTACGTCAGCCTTTTCCCCATCCTTAGTGAACATGTTCCATATCATGTCCAATAAAGTATGGAGATTCTCCTTGGCCTTCCTTTTGCTGTTAACGTACTTGTAAAAACCGTTCTCTTTATCCTTTACTACAGTGGCCAGATTATGTTCGAGCTGGGCTTTTGCTTTTATAATACCCTCTCTACATGACCTAACTATATCTTTGTAATCTTGTGTCACCTGCCCCTTCTTCCACTGGTGGCAAACTCTCTTGTTTTCCCTAAGTCTCAACCATAGCTCCCTATTCAGCCATTCCGGACTTTTACCGTTCCTGCTTGTCTTATGGCACGTGAGGACAGCATGCTCCTGTGCCTTCAGGATTTCCTTCTTGAAGAAAGTCCAGTCTTCCTGGACCCTTTTGCCCCTCAGGACCATCTCCCAGAGGACTCCCTCCATCAGGGTCCTAAACAGTCCAAAATCTTCTCTTTGGAAATCCAAGATAGCAGTTTGGCTGACCTCCCTCATTACCTCACCAACAATTGAAAACTCAATCATGTCAGGATAACAGTGCCCTACACGGCCTCCAACCTTTGCTTCCTCCACAAGTTCCTCCCTGTTCACTAGAAACAGATCCAGAAGGGCACCTTCCCTGGTCAGCTCGCTTACCAGCTGTGTGAGAAAGTTATCTCCTACACGTTCCAGGAACATCCTGGATTGTTCCCTCTCTGCTATGTTTATTCCCAGCAGATACCTGGGAGGTTAAAGTCCCCCACAAGAACAACGGCAAGTGACATTGAGATTTCCCCCAGATGCTTGTAGAAAGATTGATCCACCTCACTCCTTTGGTTGGGAGGTCTATAGCAGACTTCCACAGCAATACCAGCATTATTGGCCCTTAACCTAATCCAAACACTCTCAACCATTTCATCACTATATTTTATTTCCAAGCACTCACATAATTCCTTAATATACAGGGCCAGTCCACCACCTCTCCTTCCTTGTCTAACTTAGTTTTCAATAGCGTCTGTCATATTTCCTCTTTCATTTATTAGAGGTAAATGTTCCAGCAGGCACATAATTGAAAATAAATTTTCTCTAAATGCTCTTAGGCTTACTGTATGAAAATGTATTTATTCCTATTAAAATTTTGAACCAGATGATGTATAATTTAAGCAACATCTTGAGCTGATTGTAGAAGAGCAGTTGCATGTTTCTATGTATATGTATACTTTGAATTATTTTTGAGTAAATTTCAAAGTTATAAATGAAACAGAAGACAGAAGATTTTTTAATTTTTTAAGGGTTTTTTTGTTTGGTTGTTGGGGTTTTTTGTTTGGGTGTTTTTTTTTTTTAATTTCTTCTGAAATTGATATTAAGCAAGACTTGATTAGGGCTTTAGACTGCAAATATAGGACTTGGGAGGAAAAAATAATAAAAGCAAAAGCGTGAAGTTTCAGAGTCCCACAAATACTGACAAAAGGGAAGGATTGTAGCAGCTCTGTTTCATCCCCCTGCTCCAAATACACCACCATTAACACTGCTGTAATAAGAGAGATACTATAAAAAGAGTTGAGAAAAAAAGGTACATATACATAGATTTGTATACATATCCATATGTATATGTACATGATTTTAAATCTTGTCATGCAAACTAATGTCCCAATAACCTCAGACTAAGCCAGAATATAGCAATGACCTGAGACACAGCAAGGGTTCCTGAGAACACAGGCTGGCAGAACTCCGCAAAGCTCAGGAACAGGTTAGTATTAGGAGCCCTGGGGCCAGTGACAGAAATGCCCAGTTGCTGACATACATCTGTGTAACAACCTAATAATGTTGCACATGGATAATGGCCTCACTGTTTCATAATCGGATATGAAGAACTGTGCTGTCCTGTCCTGTTGTGTATATAAATGTTTCATTGTTACTGTAGCAGTTATTTAGTCCTCAGTCTGCACCAGAAATAAATGTAAAACATTAATTTTCTAAAAGCCAAGTTATTTTTAGTCTTTTTTTTCTACATCTGTAATTCTCCTCAATTCTCAGATATTCACAGAATCACAGAATCACAGACTGTTAGAAATTGGAAGGGACCTTGAAAGATCATCCAGACCAATCCCCCTGCCACAGCAGGATTCCTTATACCACGTCACACAGGAGCACCTCCAGACAGGATTTGAATACCTCCAGAGAAGGAGACTCCACAGCCTCTCTGGGCAGTCTGTTCCAGTGCTCCATCATCCTCACTGGGAAAAAATTTTTTTTGACTAGGTTTGAAACAACAGGAACGGAATTAGTGGACAGCAAGCAACATTTTCTGCATACTGTCAGAAATGTAGGAGTAGATATAGTTTACCAAGGAACATTGATAATCAACCTTAGTGGTAGTGTCCAAGCTGTCATCAGCCTAGGATAAATATTGAACACTGGTACTAGCTATGAGGTGATAAAATCCAACTCCACTTCTTGTCACAGAATAGAGCTTCCAGCAGAAACTAGAATCTTTCTTTCTAGTATGTTTAAACTGCTGTTTCATATATCCGGCTTATATGAGTCCCTGCTGGCAGTGATAAAAACAAGCGAAGATATGGAACAGCAGCCTTTAGTCACAGGTTTGGATTCCACATAGCTTCTTCACCCATTCCCATTGTCTCAAACAATGTATGCTTGACTATTAACAGCACTAGGCAAAAGTCAAGGGGAAGTTAAGGAGAAAAATACATGAAGACCAAGACAAAGCAATAGAGACTTCTTAGAAGTAATATACAATTTTCTCCCAAAACTGTTCTCATTGTAAGTTCTCTCTTTTCTCAGTTAAGGTGAAAGTGGTAAGAAATTGATCTCCCTGTTCTTCTCACTACTACAATGACTTCTTACCTCCCCTGACTATTTTAGATACTCCATCAGCACTTTTGGGAAACTGCAATAAAGGTTGAGATGAATGCGTATTTGAGAGATGGAAAAGACAAGAAAATCATTCTTATACATCCACCATGTAGCCTGAGAGTCCTTTCTTGATTACTGTTTGAATTTTGAATACAAAAGTAAAGGACTTCCTGGCCAAATTCCTGGTACTATTAATCAACTAAATAATTAACTGTCAAGGGTTGAGGCTGAGACTACCACCAACCCAATGACAGATGCTCCCTGTTACCCCATCTACCCCCTCCAAGGGAAGGGAAAGGGGATAAGAGAGAGACAGAGAGACTTGTGGATTGGAAAATAAAACTAAAACTACTTTAATAATAATAATAATGATGATAAAAGAAATATGTACAAATATATACAGAACTCAATACCAAACCCAACCCGCCCTTGATGGTAGCTACATCACCACTGATACTGCAGCAGTATGCCTCAGCAGCAGATGAGTCAGGCTCAGGGGCTGGATCCTTGTACTGGATGCAGGAACTTAGGGATCACCTGTAAGAGACTGTTTGAATCCACTTTCTTATCAGATATGGAAAACAGGCTTCCAATCTGTGTTAAGGCTGCATGTTAATGTCTCGAAGCTTGATTGATCATTGATTATCACCGTTGGAGAAGACAGTGCCAGACCTCGAGGAGTCAGAGGCTAGGAAAACTGCTGTGCAGGACAATGAGGCCCAGTTAAGACCTTGAGATAAGGCCCAGGTGTGTGGACATCTCGTGAGGAATTTATTCATGAGAAAAGTCTGGAGAAACCTGTAGGAGATTCCCTTTATCTTAAGGATCAGTAGGACCCTGTCCTGTACCTTTTCCTATAAAAACCTGAGGAAAAAGACTCGTGGTGTGAGTTGTGCTGGTGAGTTGTGAGTGGAGCTGTGAGTGGTGGGTGTATGAGAGAGAATGTGAGCATGATCACTCACTGTCATGGAAGAAGCAGGGGGGCTTGGGACCCTCGACAGGTCGCTGGACCCGATCCATGGTGGTGTAACTATGCCCNGGGACCCTCGACAGGTCGCTGGACCCGATCCATGGTGGTGTAACTATGCCCTCTTGCTCTCTGTTCTCTCTCTCTGCCTAATTTTCCCTCTTTTCCTCCGTCCTACTGTCCTATCTCTCTAACTCTTTTGTTTCAATAAACCCTGATTGATTTTCAGCATTTGACCTCGTTTGTGTCTTAATTTCACTCTGGGAAATGAACCTCAAATCTACCCCATGTCCATTAACCGGACCGGGACATCACCAAAGCATAGGAGAAGAAGGAACCAAGAAGAGAGAACAATTTAGCAATCCAGGACAATTTAGCAATCGAAAACAATCTAACAATCTCGCAATCTAGCAAGGCAGAACTGACCCCCAGTTTATATATTGAATATGATGTTTATGGGATGGAATACTTTAGCTGGTCAGTTTAAGATCACCTGTCCAGTCTGCTCCTCCCTGAAAGTGCAGCTTTTACCCTGCACCCCGAACATGAGACACAAGATTTAGCAGTGACCTTGCTTTGCATACCAATCGCTGGTATTAAATCTCAACATGAGGTCTTATCACTGCTAGAAGCTGGCAGTGTCTATGAAAACATGCTGTTAGTTCAGAAAGTGCAGTTTTAACTAAAAAGTAAAATCAGTGAACAGAATTACAGAATCACAGAATTTTAGAAATTGGAAAGGACCTTGAAAGATCATCCAGTCCAATCCCCCTGACACATCAGGATTTCTTATACCAGGTCACACAGGAGCACCTCCAGAAGGGTTTTGAATACCTCCAGAGAAAGAGACTTCACAACCTCTCTGGGCAGTCTGTTCCAGTGCTCCTGCACCTGAACTGGGAAAACATTTCTGCATGTGTATACACATGGAACCTCCTATGCTTCAGCTTACAACCTTTGCCCTTTGTCTTGTATACCAATGCATGCAGTATGGGGAATAAAGGGAATAAACAGGAGGAGTTAGAAATCCATGTGTGGTCAAGGGGCTATGGTCTGGTGGCAATTACAGACACATGGTGGGAGAGCTCTCATGTTTAGAATGTGGTCATGAATGGTGTGTTGGGTCTGGCTGAGGTGCAGTTCGTTTCCCCATAATAGCCCTCACAGTGCTGTGCCTTGCATTGGCAGCTAGAAGGGTGTTGATAACACACTGGTGTTTTGGCTACTGCTGAGCACAACACTAGCACTGTAACATTCCTTCTTTAGTTGAGGGCAGGGGAGGGGAACCAAGCAGGCCAGCTGACCCAAATTGACCAAAGGGATATTCCATACCATATGACATCGGCTCAGTTATAAAAGCTAAGGCGTGGAGCAGGAGAGGGAGCATTCATTGTCTAATGGCTGCCTGCTAAGGAACCACCATGCATACCGCAGCCCTGCTTCTTGGGAATGACTGACCATCACTGTTCATGGGAAGTAGAGAATACATCTGCTATTCTTCGCTTCTAAGCACACAAGTTTTCCTGTGCTTCTTGCTTCTAGTAAGCTGTCTTTTCTCAACCCATGAGTTGTTTCTTTTTTTTTTCTCCCACCTTACTCTCTCTCCCTTGTTCCTCTGGGAAGGTGAGTGATAGAGCGGCTGGGTGGGCACCTGGTGTCCTGCCAAGGTCAAACCCACCACAGATGGCTATGTCCTTTTTAGGAAAGACAGGTCAACAAGGCATGGTGGGGGAGTTGTTCTTTATGTGAGAGAGCAACTAGAATGTATCAAGTTCCATCTTGGGGTGGATGAGGGATAAGTTGAGAGTTTATGAGTGAAAATTAAGGGGCAGGTTAGCATGGGAGATGCTGTTGTGGGTGTCTATTACAGGCCACCTGATCAGGATGAGGAAGTTGATGAGGTTTTCTGCACGCAGCTGACAGTAGCCTTGCAATCACAGGCCCTGGTTCTTATGTATATTAAGTATCCAGATATTTGCTAGAAGGCCTACTCATCCAGCCATTCACAGTCCAGGAGGTTCCTCCAATGCATTGATGATAACTTCTTGATGCAAATGGTGGATGAGCCCACTAGGAGGGGAATGCTGCTGGAACTGATACTCACTTAGAAGGAGGGTCCAGTTGGAGAGGTCAAGGTTGAGGGCACTTTGTCTGCAGCCATCATGAAATGGTAGGGTTCAGGTTCTTATGCGGTAGGAATAGAATAGCTAGTTGTACCACAACCCTAGACTTCAGTAGGGCCAACTTGGATCTTTTCAAGAAATTGCATGGGAAAATCTCATGGGGCAGAGTACTAGAACATAAAAGTGGCCCAAGAGAGTTAGTTAATATTCAAGGAACACTTCTCCAAGATCAAGATCAGAGCATCCCAACACGTAGAGAATCGAAGAAGAGAGCCAGGAGACTCACATTGTTAGGTAGGGAGTTGCTGGGCAAACTCAAGTGGAAGAAGAGAGTCTACAGATCATGGAAGGAGGGTTTGGCCACATGGGAAGAGTATAAGACTGTTGTCAGAGGTTGTAGGGAGGCAATTAGAAAAGCTAAGATCTCTCTGGAATTAAATCTTGCAAGGGAGGTCAAGGTCAATAGGAAGGGCTTCT
>VWZX01001522.1:135711-145761 GCA_013399015.1 Galbula dea | reverse complement strand
TGATTATACCCAGTCACCTCTTCATTATTCTTCTGCCACAGCAGTGCCTCCAGGAGGGTCTGTTCCATGATCTTACCAGGCACAGAGGTGAGACTGACTGGCCTATAGTTCACTGGATCATCCTTCTTCCCCTTTTTAAAAATGGGGGTTATGTTTCCCCTTTTCCAGTCAGTGGGAATTTCACCAGACTGCCATGAGTTCTGAAACACAATAGAGAGTGGCTTAGGAACCTCGTCTGCCAATTCTCTCAGTACCTGGGGGTGTATCCCATTGGGTCCCATGGACTTGTGAACTTTCAGGTTCTTCAGATGGTCACGAACTTGATCTTCACTTACCACAGGTGGTTTTATCTTCCAACCTCTGCCATTATCTTCTTTGACTTTGGGGGTGTGGCTGGAGCCCTCACCAGTGAATACTGAAGTAAAGAAGCTAATAGGTAAAGTAAAGAAGCACTTAGAATTATGTGCTTAAGAGTTCTGTTGTGGTTAACCTGCTGCTTCTTTAGTAAGGGAATTCAAAGTCCTTAATACTAGTCCATCTCTTTTAAGTTATTTTGCAGTGAGCTGATCCAAATTGTTTAACTGCAGCGTGAATACTTTTTGGACAGCACCAGGATATAGTGCTATGTACCGGTGAGAAACACAGAGAGACAAATATGAAGTCCTCAGAATGAAAACTAGGCTGATCAGGGGTCTGGAGAACACGCCTTATGAGGGCAGGCTCAGGGAGCTGGGGTTGTTTAGCCTGGAGAAGAGGAGGCTGAGGGGAGACCTTATCGCTCTCTTCAGTTACCTTAAAGGAGGTTGTAGAGAGGCGAATGTTGGCCTCTTCTGCCTTGTGACAAGCAATAGGGCTAGAGAGAATGGGTTCAAGCTGTGCCAGGACAGGTTTAGATTGGATATTAGGAAGAATTTCTTCACTGAAAGAGTGGTGTGGTGTTGGAATAGGCTGCCCAGGGAGATGGTGGAGTCACCACCCCTAGAGGTTTTCATAAAACAGATAGATGTGGCACTTAGGGAAATGGTTTAGGGATATCAGTAGGGTAGGGCTATCGGTTGGACTTGACGATCTTGAAGGTCCTTTCCAACTGTGATGACGTTTCTATGTTTCTAAAAGGAGAGAAACAAGGAATTGAACTGTGTAGGTTACATATGGTGTTAAAACTCCACAGCCGACTGATGGAAATTAGAGCTGATGTTGAAGACAGTAACTGAGCAGCTCAGTTGCTAAAGAAAGAATTAAAAACAGAACTCAGGGGTTGCCTGTACTGAGAAGATTACTTTTATTTTTCTGTGATGCACAGTAATAGAGGTTGGGTTTGCTCAGCAATGGTTTAGCTGCCCTGTAGGGCTAACATTGTATGAGTTGCTGGTTGCTGTACTACCCAGTCTCCCTTGACAGAGCTTGCCCTGAGAAAACTTGTTTCTGTGGCCATATAATGGTCATATAAGAAAAAGCCATGTGCACCCAAAAAGATGTTCCCATCTACATTATCATCTGAGGTAAGGAAACATCGTATTTCTAAACCAGACAGAGCTTGCAAGTATGTGCCAGCAGCAGAAAGCAGAGCAGGTGAGCAGTCACACACAGGGGAGCCCTGCCGTGCCATTTCATTGTCCCAAGGCAGGCATTTCTCATGGCTCAATGTAGGACAAATACATGTTTCTGTCAAGAAAGAGACTTGCTGCCAAGAGGGAGAAGGAGCACAGTTGTTGATACAGCAACAGAAAAGGACTTGTAGGGAATCTGAGGCAGTGCTCTGCTGAGTCACAAGCTGTGATAATTTCTTCTGCCACTGCCTTTCTTCCCAGGTTACTGAAAGGGACAGGTCTGTTTTCAGGGCCATTACATATTCACATGACCAGATTATTATTTTTTTTTCTTATTTGAGTGCCAACCATGGGGAACAAGTTCAATTTATTGCACAACTTGAACCATTTTTCAGGGATTTTTTTTGTTTGGTCTGTTATAAAATTATGGAATGAGCATCAACAGGGCTAAAACTACACTTGTCAGGGGCAGCAGCTGCTATACTTGTGCTTGAAGGGAAGGAAAAAGTCTTCTTGTGATAACTGCCAACAACTTCTTCATGCCTTCAGCATAAGGGTGAAACAACAGCTGGTACAGCCATGTGTAACATGTATTCTTCTACTTCCCCATCTTGCTTTATTAACAATTATTAGTGCAAGTCAAACTAATAGTAATTTACTGGTACTAAGTAATTTTAACTGAAAATAGTTAATTCTTTACCTGTGTAAACACATTCTCAACTGGAAAGATACAAATTCGTCACAGTAATTTTATTGACATAAATGGGGGTTTAGGCTATTTGAACTGAAACTCACACAGCTTGTGATGTTTATGGCTATAATAATAAAACAATCATGATATTTTCATTAAATCATTGGAATGAGAGGTTAGAAATTTGTAATGCTCTGAGAAACTAGTAATGTCAACACTCTGGATTAAGCAACTGCAGCATTGCAAGTGGTAGGAAGTGACACCGTAAACATCTCCTCAAACTGAGGGACAGAAACATCACCAAAACACACTTTGCTGTGACTGAGAAATCATAGTGAAGAGAAATAAGACACCACAGGTTTTCAAACCTGGCATCAAGAGCAGGTGACATGCAGCGCTTGGCACAAATTAGGCAATGTGCCATTGATGAGCTGCTCCTGTAGCCACCTGTCTTCTTCACTCCTTCCTCTTCAAAGAGGAATAGTCACAAAACACCTTGGCTTTTGCTATTTCCACTCAGGATAATGTATCACTGCTTCTGTTATTTTCCTCAACTCATGGAAGAGGGGAGAAATAAATCTATGTCCTATCTTGGATGCATTTTTTTTCCCAGGATAAGGAGTCTACTTTTCTCTTTGAGCTCTTCTGAACATGTTTCTTAGCTCCTTCTGCCATTTTCCGTAATAGCAGATGGATGACATTTTCATACGCAACGACTGTCTTCAGTAGGACAGGGAGGGCAATGCATCCACCTCAGGAGAGCCAGCGTGCACCTGGCTCTCACAACAACTTTCACAGGACAGCTCTGGATGAAGGGTGGTTCCAAGAGCAAGAATCAACTTGTAAAGCTGAGAAGTTCTCCAGGCTGGACAAAGCCTCCACAGGAGGTCCTTCCAACAGATCCTATGAGTAGGTGTCATGGGTGGTCACATGGTTAGGTTAAGATTAATCAACCACAGGACTATGGTGAATTCCCCTGAGATACAGACATGAAACAAGGTAAATATATTTTTCAGATGTGTGAAGCCAGGCTTTTGCAGTAGGCTTTGGTACTATCGCATAAGGGCAATGGTTGAGCCCGTGCCTGGAACCCCGTGACTAAATCTGGTAACTTATGTTCAGGGAAGATTAAGTCATACAGAAGCAGATGAACATGTGGGACACTTTTTGACAGACAATGTGCTAAAAGGTGCCAAGAAAAAGTAACTGCATCCTTTGTTAGGGTTGCTAGTGAGGAGAGAGTGCTGAGAGCTCTCCAGCCGCACCACTGCCTGAGTCAACCACACTAGCTCTGTGATAGAAGCCTGCAGCAGGCCTCTGAGCCAGCTCCACCTCCGAGTCATCACTTGGTCTCCAGCATGGCTGTGAGTCATCCCTCCTTGTCTGTTCCTCCTCCTAGAGTTTAAGCATGGCAAAAAAACCCAAACAAAATTATGTTCAGTAGAGGAAGTGTGGTGCTCTCATCAGACACCATCACATGCTTGCTACCTTTCTGAGGGATGCTCAGGCAGACCTGCTGGTTAAGATCTTTCTCTCTCTGCAATGCACTAACTGGCCAGGGCATCTGGCATAATTAAAACCATTCCTCTGGTTTACTCAAACGTACTCCATTCACAGTCACCACTTCATCCAGGGGAGCAGAGGTGGCTGGGGCTGGTGAAGATCTTGACATGTCCTCTGAGCAGCAGCAGTGACGCAATGTCAGCAGAGCTCAGATGACTCAACTAGAAAAAATGAGGAAACATGGTGCTGTGGCACTGTCTGCCCAGTAGTTCCAGGGCTTGGCCAGAAGTTGATGATTGATTTAACTGAATATTGCAAAAAAATGATAACGACTAATTACATATAGCCAGATGATATCTGGATTACAAGAACAGAAGAAATTTTTTCAGGCAAATTTGGGACAGCATCAGAAGCTGTATAAAGGAAGCTCAGTTATTAAACTTTTTCTTGGTACCCTTTCTAGCCAGGAGTCATTTATGCAGTCTGGGATAATTCAGAGGTAGACTGGGCCTAGGTACAGCCCTGGCCAACAGAGAGTCCCAGAGGACTCACAGCCCCAGCATTGACTGTTAGCATCACCCCACTTCCGGGAGCATAAGACCAGGCTCAGAGCAAGGATGATGCCCTGAACACATGGAGCTGTCCACTGCCACCAGTCAGAGCTGACGGTAAAAGTGCTCCTTCATCCTTATCCTGAAGAGCTTAGTCTGGGCATGACTTCTGTCAGCAAGGAGCACCAGCCCTACCATTGCCTTCATACCATCCTGAATGCCCTCCTCAAAGTCCCCAGTGACCTGCCCAGCCACATGCAGGTAGCTTTCCTGTTTCTTAGTGTCACTAAACCTTACATGGAGCTCCTCATCTGACGTGATCTGGCTTCCCAAGCAAGCCAGTCCTGCTGCAGACCCCACGCCCTAGCCCAGGAACTGACCCTTTTCTCCTTTCCAGGGAGTACCAGGAAATCACCCTTGTGTTCGGCTCCTCAATGACCTGCTGAAGGGTGGAAATTCAGTGCTTTCTGGTGTCTTCTGACTTCACTTGTTTTTAGAGCAGGAAACTCCCTTAGATTTTTTTCCTCCACTGGTTTGTATTTGCCACTTGAGATTGCAGGCTGCACACTGGGTGGATACATAACAAAAGTAGGCAGGGTACAGGCTTGCATCTCCCGGACTGGCAAAATCCCAACTGTAGCATCCCAGAGAGCCTGAAGCTCAGAACCTACAGATGGAGAGCAAATGCTGAGATTCAGTGTAAAGGCAGCAGAGGAAAAGCCCAAAAGGGGTGGCAAGACACATTGACCTCGCGTTGCCTTGCCACAACTCAGGAACCGCAAGCTCAAGTGGGGTCTGAAGGGTGACACCAGACTTTTTCACACAGACCCAAACATCACATGATGCATTTCAGAAGACTTCCAAAACCTTGGAGGGGATTGAAGAATAAACTCTTCAAGGAGGTTATTCTTGGCACATGAACAAGAGAAAACCAACACAAACTGTAAGTTAATCAAGTGACATCAAATACTGCAAGGTTTCACCATCATGGCTTGATGAGGGAGGAGGAGCTATGTGAGTTGGCCTCCATCCTGTCAGAAGGACAGCCACTCTCAGCTGCGCTGTAGGAGCGGCAGTCTCTGCTTGAGCTGGTGGCTAAACCAGAAGGGAAAGTGTTACTGTGATAACAAAAAGAAGGGAANCTGTGTCACCACTGATGCTGCAGCAGCAGGCCTCCAGTACCAGATGAGTCCAGCTCCCTGGGGGGCAGGGTCGTGGTACTGGATGCAGGAACTTAGGGATCACCGAAGTGCAGGAGAACAATCTAGCAATCTGGAAATCAGGAATCTTGAACGGGAAGTCTAGCAAGGGAATCTAGCAAGGGGAGACTGACCCCCAGTTTATATGTCAAATATGATGTATATGGGATGGAATACCTTTTTGTTAGTCAGTTTGGGGTCACCTGTCCCGTCTGCTCCTCCCTGAAGGTGCAGCCTTTACCCTGCACCTCCCAACATCACTGAACAGAATTACTTCTGCTCTAACTCAAACCAGGACAGGATACAAACTCAGTCTATTCTACTGTCCACGTATTGAGAGCCCAAGGCCTAAGCAAAGAAGAAATTCTGAAAATACCTATGAAACAGCATCTCAGTCAGAAAATGGGGAAAACAGCAATACTGCTTTATGAAAAGAAGCTTGACTGAGTTGCTATGGCTAACACATGGCTGAATGCTGGGTAGGAACAGTGCTGAAAATCACTGGCTACAGGCCACTAATATGTCTGAACAGGAAAAATGTAGGTGAAACCAGAGCCTTGCTGAAGTCAGGGAGAATTTTGCCCTTCGACATACTGCAAAGCTGCAGTTGCCAAGCCTGAGTTCAGCCCAATGTTATTAGCACAGCTCCAGGGCGTCCATCTCAGTTTTGGGACAGTCACTGCATTTTGCTGGTTAGGATTTTGTTGCAGATATATTAGTAACTACTTGGGTTTGGGCTCTAGATTGCTGGCTGTGAAGCAGAGATTGTATCACACATAAGGTCTGCCTGACATCATTTCTCTGACACCATGAGAAACATTTCTCGGTGTGCAAGGCTGCCAGGTCATGCCAGAGTAAGGTTTCACCCTGCTGCACAGGGTGAAACTACTATTTACTAACAGTGCCAGTTATAGATTCCCAGCAGCTGGAAGAGAGGTTTTAGATCAGGTGGCTCCATTGATGTAAACACATTTTAATTCTTCCAAACCAGCTTTTTATCCCAAGAGTGATGTTTGCTGGTATTTTAAAATTGTCTGTAGGTCTGATAGAGCCAGCCTCCCACATCTCTGGAAAACCACCATGAACAACTCTACTTTAGTGCCTACCTGGGGAAGGGACAGGTTTTCTCTCCCTGTGCAGATCTGAAACATAGATTTTCTAGTCAAACAACAGAGATACTATTTTGGCAGAGGCAGATTTCCAAATCATCTGTGAGGTGCTCTCTTGCCAGGAGATGGGAGTCATTTTAGGAGTTTCCAGCACAATACAGATTCACTTGGAGCTGCGTAGGTGTACCTGACCACTCTAGGCAAGGAGAACTTTGCTCTGGTATAACATCCCCAGCTATGGCAGTTCCCCATTAGGCAGGATGAGGAAGACAAGGATGTGGATGAGGAGTAGGACTGTCCCAGGGTTACCAGAGAGCTCAGTTCCCCTCCACAGGTGGGATACCCAGGGTCCTGTGGGCAGGGAGAAGCCATGGCCAGCTCCTAAGGGACATGCAAATACAACAGTGTTTAGGTTTGAAAGGAGACATCTCTGGTAAAGCCTGCTCTGAGAAATTACTTTGGTTCAAGAGAATTACTTTGGTTCACCCCAGAGGTGGCAGAAAAGAGGATATGAGGCTTCCAGGACTATGCTTGGATTTAAATCAAGACCCTATGGGGATTTGCTTTAGAAAGGATTTGTTAATTTGACAAGTGAATCAAATCAAGCAGGCAATCCCTCTGACATCAGCAAATTAATCATGACATGCATTAACCTTTTTCTGTGATGAATTATAACAGAAATATCTCCTTAAGAGGCATTGCAGTGAATTTTGATATCTCTTTAGAATATTTTGCAATGTTATAACAACTCTGCCTCTCAAGAATATGCAATACGCTGTATCTTATTTGTTTTATATCAGCATCTACAGGCCTCAACTGAGTTTGGGACTGCTTTGTCAGGTCCTATTGCAAACAAATCCTGGCCTTCAAGACCATTTCCAGAGACAAGAAATAGAGAGGAAAACAAACCCCAAAAGTGATGAGTAACTTGCTGAAGTTCATCAGTCAATCAGTGATACCGTCAAGAGTACAGAACAGATTCTTGAGCCCAAGCCATTAGAGCACTGTACCTATCTAGGGAGAGTTCCTCAAGTATTTGTTGTTCAGGACACACTATGGCTTGGTATTTCTGCAGAAATGTTCAGAGCTTTTGACCAAGCATAAGAGGCTTCATGTTCCAGGAAAATAACGGGAGCAGGCAAGGGTCTCCCAGAGGAATGCTTTTCCTAAAGGCAGTTACTCAGGGGCCAAAAGTGGTGGGTTGTTTTTTCCTTTTGTGTATATATATTATGGAAAAGATGTATTTTAAAACAATAGCTACAAATGTCCTACTTTGCTTGGAGTCTGTGTTCTGTTGTCTTGGGTAATCTCTCATATGAAGCATGGACTGAAGCCAGGCGAAGGCTGAAGTGTGTGTGGCACACAGAGATGGGAATTAGGGCTGGCAAGTGCCATTGTTCTCCTCTTTGCCTCCCAGTGAACAGTCTTTAATTCTGTTTACAGTTGTCAGAGGAGATTAAATAACTAAATTCTGGTATCAATAAGTGGTCTGTCTGATCACATAGGTGCAGAAAACGTTTCACTGAAGAAACTCAGATGCGTGATTAAGCCATTCAACAGCAACATAGCACATTTACAGAAAGTCAGCTTTTGAAAAAAAGCATTTGAACAACACAAAAATAATCAAATTAACAAGAGTCCTGGGGATAAAGGATTAATTTTCCCAGCAGGCCACCAGAAGGGAAGGCCGGGTTATCAGCTCCACATAAGAGAGGTCTTTCTAGCAGAGCAGCAACAGCCAGAGCTCTCCTAAAGATGTCCCTCTCCAGGGGAACAGCACATTAACAAATGTTCCTCAAAGATAAGTGAAAACTAAAATATGAATGATGGGAGGAAACCAAACAGAGAAATTGTATTGCAAAAGGAGGAGAAAACAAACGAGCTATTATTTTAAATGCTTACCAGCAGAGGACACATCTGTTAACTTTTGGCAAACCAAAAGGACATGGCAAAGAAAGTCAGAAAAGTGCTGCTTATCAAAACACTTTACACTCAACCCAGAAATCATGTGTACATAATCTCCAAAGGCTTGAGCAGAGGGGTATGATGTCCACTGTGTTTTTCTCCCAGAGACAAAGGGAATATATTTTTCCTTATAAAAGTAAGGGATGATGAAATAAATTTCTCAGCAGCATTGTGCCCCCAGGTGTGCCACCCTGGGGCAGATCAGTGCCCCTGCAGGGGGTGGGGAGGGGCAGCATTCTCCATCCCCAAGGATGAACTCAGCCTGGGGAGAGCCTATGTCTCCTCTCCATCACTATTAACTGCAATTATTGCTTGTAGGGGGTTTAAAGCACACATGTTGCTTCTAGTGTCCTAAATTCTATGGTTCTATGGTTTAGTGGTGACCTGGCAGTGCTGGGTTAACAGTTGGACTTGATGATCTCAAAGGTCTCTTCCAACCAAACTAATTCTATTATTCTATGATTCTAAAATGCTATGGAGCAGGGCAGAAGGAAAACATGCTCCTTCCCTACCTGCAGGCCCTTTCCACATGGCACGTGGAAGGCCTGTGACATAGAGGATGGACATGCTCCCGCAAGGCCTCTGGTACCCTGAGGTGTCCTCATTGCCTCTAGCCATTCTGCCCGTGACTTCACACGCAGCACCCCTATTCCCATTCCTCCACGGGGAGGATTTAAATAAGGGAACAAAAGGAAAATACTTGTAGTACTGATATGAAATTCACAGCCTGTGCAATGACAATTCTGTTTGCACCTTATTTCATCTCTTCCTCACCTTTACCTACACATGGCAAAAGGTGTAGCTCTCCTGTGCGCTGTACAGGGACCACTACAGTGGGGTCCAGCTTCAGCTGGCTGCTCTGCTCCACTCCACAGTGATGAAGAGAATTAATAAGACAAGCAAACAAGGGAGGGTTTGGCAAAGAAGAGGAAGCCAACACAAGCAGGACTTGGTAAGCAACATCTCAAACTTCTTTCTGCAAAAGTAATTTATAGGCTTGCACAAGTCTGCTTTTTACATGAATTTTATTGTGTTTTGTATAATTTTATTGTGTTTTGATGAAGGAAGGGCTGTGGATGTTGTCCACCTTGACTTTAGCAAGGCGTTTGACACAGTTTCCCACAGCATTCTCCTGGAGAAACTGGCTGCTCGTGGCTTGGATGAGCACACCCTTGGCTGGATCAAAAACTGGTTGGATGGCCGAGTCCAGAGGGTTGTGTTCAATGGAGTCAAGTCAGGTTGGCAGCCGGTCACGAGCGGTGTCCCTCAGGGGTCAGTGTTGGGGCCTCTCCTGTTCAACATCTTTATTGATGACTTGGATGAGGGGATAGAGTGCACCCTTAGTAAGTTTGCAGATGACACTAAACTGGGTGGGAGTGTCGATCTGCTTGAGGGTAGGCAGGCTCTGCAGAGGGACCTAGACAGGCTGGGTTGATGGGCAGAGGCCAATGGGATGAGTTTTAATAAGGCTAAATGTAGAGT
>VWZX01001522.1:103508-135335 GCA_013399015.1 Galbula dea | reverse complement strand
TGATTCTGTGATTCTGTATAAAATTGCATACAGTTAATCAGACTACTCAAGAAACAGGCAGTATTTTTAGTACCTGCAGTCTGGTCTATTTCTTTCCAGCTACTCAGCATAAGTCTTAGCAGGATTTTAATGCTCTAAAGGGTAACTAAAACTATCAGCATCATCCATGAAGACACCTCTTCTTATTGGGGTTTAATGACGCTTTTGAGAAAATTCCTAACTATATTCTGAACTTAAGAAGAGACATCCTGTGGCTTGTGAAAATTTAGTCTCTGTACCCCTCCCTAATGTGAGTATCTGAAAACATCCTCCATAGAAAAAAAAGTACTGCCAGTGTTGGAGAACATTTTTTTTCAACATAGAGCTTTTTATTTGTTGTAATTTTTGTCACATATCACCATCTCAAGTCTTTCTATGAAAGACAAATAATTGGTCTTGAGTGAAAAAACTTATATTCTGAAAAGAGCTCTGGACTTACAAGAGAAAAAAAAGTCCTAATGGAGCTGTAATTGTTTTACTAAAACACATTTAAAAGAAAAAACCCTGATGGCTGACAAGCAATCATCTGTCTGTAAGGAGAGTATTGCTCTCCTCACAGACATTGTGTGTGTAAGTGCCAGCTAAAGACAATTTCATCTCCACATACTCCACATTACCTCTGCTCCACAGCACACTGCTCCTAGCCTTGTGCCAGTATAAGTATGCTCCTATTGCACTCTGGTCCTGGGATCTAAGCTGGCTTTTAGACAAAACACAATGGGCTGAGTTCTTTTTCCTGGCAAAGGAGACCCCTGTTCAGTTTAAAGTGTGGCAACACCTAGGGCAGCACTGGCAGATTAAGGGCATGGGAGCTATGGCATGGAGGCAGGAAGAAGATGCAGAAGTGCTGTAAATTAGAATAGCTGCTGAAGACTTTCTCTGAATTCACAGGCATAGTTTCTGCCTTTCTGCATCAGTTTTTAGCCAACATTTATACAGTCATACATCTGTCTACATTTAGCTTGTGTCTGGGGCGAAACTATGGCAGTTGCTCTATTACTCAAAGACCTCTCCTCAGCAAAGAGGGGGAACTAGGAAAAGACGACCCACAGGTTGAAATGAAAATAGATTTAATGAAACAACAAAACAGGTACTAATATAAAATATATAAATTTATACTCAGCCCAACAAAAGTGGAGCAGGAGCAGGAACCTCCCCTTTCCTCCACAAACTTCCCCCTTTATAGTGAGTGGTATGGGATACACCTGTGAGCCAAGTCAGGTCAGCTGCCCTGGCTGACTCAAAACTGCTAATGGTCTGCACCCCATAACTGGCCTAGGATTATATACTAGCAAAACCAGGACACTATCCATTTTCCACAGGCAGAACTCCACTGACAAGAAAATGTTGTTTGGGGAGTCTCTTTACCCACAAGTATCAGCAATTTCCCTTGCAATTAAAAACAAGAACTTCCATTCTAATTTCATTCATGTCTGTTACAACCCCAGCTTATCATTTGTACAATTAATTATAGTCAGACCTTACATTAAAACTAGGAATTGAAAAAAAAACCTACAAACCCAGAACACAGAGTCCATATTTCAGTCATTAAAAAACAAAAGGAATCAAGGCTTTCCTTGATTTTGGATAGTCCGTAAATGTCTTGAGATAGTACCTGAAAGAAAATAAGCAAGAAAATAAGCACGTGAACCTGTACACATGCAAGAAAACTGCACAGTTTTAACACAGGTCAGCTGAGGAAACTTAAAATTCCTCCAATCTGCCTTGCTTTGTAAACTCTCTGTGTTACTCTGAAGAAGAGCATTCTGAAACGATTTACTTTTGGTTATTTAAGTGAAAGCTGGCAATTCTGTTAAGGTTCTAAGAGACCTAAAATAGAAACTTTAGGAATTCAGTGCAGGGGATCATATCTACTTCAAAGAGCTGCAGAGGTTGCAAGGGAACCCTTAGGAAAGGATCATATTTACAAGCCTCAGTGAAAAGAGGCTTGATGGAGGCAGTGATGTAGCTCATGTTGGATTAGATGGCTATCAGGCTCACTTGACTTAACAGGTGCTTCAGCTGACTGCCTTACTTCCACCTGGTCATATATAAGCCAATACACTTCTTGTACATAGTAGTAAATATTGCTTTTATCTTGAATCCTGTGGTCCTGCTCCTCTGCCCCTTCCTGACACTTTGCAAACTGTACTCCAAGAGCAAGCAGCAGCATAGAAACAGTTTGATACCTGTGATGGTGGTAAGCACGTGGCCCGATGCAGCAAAGAGTAAAAAAGGCAAAGGCGAAGGCTGGTAGGGACCAGGTTGCTATGGCAAAACCAAACCATTCCACAATTTCTCCAAAGTAGTTGGCTCCAGAAACGTAGGTGAACAGTCCCCCTGCATCAACAGACAAAATATGCAATTTTTACATATTTTGTCATCTCATGCACATGGAAAGTTCTTTCCCATAAAGTCAGCACCAGAGTGAGCTACCTTTCTTATCCAGAGCCCATAACAGCAACCTAAACCCACTGCCCTGAAGGCAGTGTAGCCATGACAAACCAAAAGGAAGATCTTTCACAAGACTCTTGTATGACTACAAGAATCAAGGTCATTCTAACACAGAGGCTTCCAGCACTTTCACAGTAATTTATTTTTATTTGGAAAAGGACCTAAGAAAGCTCATTATTAGATTTTAATTAAAATTATTAACATAGGTCAATTCTCTTCTGGTACTAAAAATATTTTGCAACTCCACTACCTTTGGGGAATGCAAAATCTGGATCTCAGTTTTGCCTCATAGCTAATCACAACATCTACAAAAGGAAGATAGCCATTGCAAGTGAGAAACTCTGGGGGAGATTTTTACCATCTGTAACAAGCCAGCAAAAGGAGTCAGCATCAAAACCAGGCAACTCCTGGATCCCCATTCATGCTGCTCTACAAAGCTAGACATTTTCTGATGCAGCACCCTGGCCCATGCCCACCCTTCCTCAGCAAGCCCCACCTTGAAGGGAGTTGGAAAGGAAATTCTGCACCTTGCATCCTTGGTGTTATTTTCCCTTTAAAGTTTAAACTTTTTCCTGGGCATGGAGAAGAGTATTTCCTTCTTTGCAGCTACCTTCTTACAAGGTTAAAATATTTTTCCTATGTCCCACTTCTATCTTCTCTAAATTACCCAGCTCATTTCCTAAAATCACTCCTCATAGCTCATGTTTTCCAGATACCCTTGCTGCTTGTGGACTATCTGCAGCCACCTCACACTAGTCCCTGCGGCTCAGAGGGGCACCTGGTCCAAGTACCTGTGGAATTCTGGCATCTCGGCTATTATTGTCACTTTTCTGTGAATTCAGTCAAAAAACATTATCCATCTTGCTGCCCTACTTTGTCTAAGGAGGTGGAGAATAGGAATTTACCTTGAGGAATCTTGTAAGTGACTTCCCCGGGTTTCCTCAGCTGGCACAACAGGAGATCACTATGAATGTTGATTCCCATTCCCAGCAGAAATAAGAGGAGTCCTAAGAAACAAACAAGAAATGGATTAGAAAGACAGCTCTGCCTAATTATCCCTTCTCAAGCACATATATGAGGTTTATCTTTGGAGCAGGACAGAAAGAAGACCTAACATGAGGTGGGTGGATTCTTTTTCAAGTCAAAGATGTATTGCTACTTAGAAGGCTACTGAGCTAGGGAAGCATAGGTGACTGGTAACTGATAACCCTATAACTCTATGTCAGTTGTAGGATCACAGTCCTCTGGGTTCACATGCATTGTATAGTTTCAGTGTGGAGAGCAACTGTGGGCAGAGCAATAACCACATTATTTTGTCAGTCAGACCAGAGCACTTTCAGCTGGTGTAAGAAAAAGATGAACTTCCCAGTTGGCCATAGTCACCATTTATTGAACATTGAGGAAGGGGATAAAAGTACCCAACTGACACTACTTGCTGATGCAGCCAGCCACAGCTGTGGATGTTACTGCAGAGTAACCAGAGTTGTCGGCAAGTACACTCTCATTTTACAGCTAGGGAAAGAGAAACACATAGAACACAAACTTATTCAGCACATCACTGGAGTCAGGGAGGGTATCTACATCTCAGCACAGCTCAGTCCACTGCCAGTGAGGCTGCCTGGACTATGGAGGTGCACATGGAGCAGTTACTTGCTGGAGGATGCTGAGAGCTTTTGGTCAGAATAGTTCACTGACTGTACTCCATTTAGATGGAAAACTAGAGGCATTTGATTGAGAAACTCTGCAGGTGACATGCCCTACATTTCATGCCACATTAGACAGTAATTAAACCACCTCTGATGCTGATTGGAAAGCAAAAAAAGAAATAGAGGTGATGTGTGCTATGAAGTACAGAAAAAAGACTAAGTGTTGATATAACCTCAACACTTCCAGTAGCACCAGTTGGTAAGAGTCTGTAGAGCAAGAACATACTGTTTGGTTTTTATTTAATATTTCAAATACTGCCAATGCTGATTAATATCTTTCATTATGTATTTCATTTATTATGCCAATTATGTGATGTGATGTTTTTTTTGTTGGATGTGGGAATTCTTACTAAATGATGTCCAGGACTTTTACTATGCAATGCTGTCTGAAAAGACTGAACTTGCATCCACAGTCTTAAACAAGGTACAGAAAGTACCATGGTTATGTTGTATTTGTCATATCGAAAACATTTCCTCAAAACTCTATGTTCATCTCCATTTCTATGTGTGTATTTAAAAAACATCATTTGTGCAGCACCAAATGTGTAATGCCACCTAGCTGCTCCTGCTCAGTTACTCTTTCAGGCTTACAGCGTGAAATTCAGCGGGGCTACTAAGTTACAGAGTATGAAGAAGCCAGATTAACATACAACCAGACTGTGTGTGATCTCTAATCTTCCCATGTGCCTTACACAAGAAAAAAGAGCCCTTTTTCTCTAAAGTCTCATTTAGGTTGGGGGTTTGCCATTCTTTTTCTCTCTCAGTCAGAATAGCTGCATCAAGCACAAAGCTCCCTGATGATGAAGAGAAAGCCACAGTTTGTGCTTGAAGATGGCCACTGCTGGGTGGACACTTCTGGCTGAGCAAGGGCACATCATCATTCAGTTGCAACATGAGATTGCATCTCCACAGCCCATAGCAGCAGGAGGCTCCGGAGTGGTGTCAGTACAACGAGGCTGTTGATTTGAGACTAGCACATTACATCGTATGTCTTCGAAAGTCACTGCATATTTATTTGTTTTATCTGGACCTGCAGGCAGGTTTTACGCTGGTTTCCATCACAGCTGGTCTGACTCAGGTGTTCAGTGAAGATTAGGATGCAATTCAGAACGTTTACAAATTGCTTGGAGATTAGATCTTGGGAATCTTGCAGCTGTAATTACCTGATGTAAATCTGATGTCGGTGCACCAATCGTTTGGATATTCAGCACAGTAAATCAAGTAGTACCCCTGGAGGAAGCCATTATAGATACAGAATAATGTGCCAAAGAAAAGCAGTTGCAGTGGGAAAGGTCTGCCTCTAGTGAAGAAGGGGTAAATAAAGGTCCTAAGGTAGATAAGAAAACGAAGTCAGCATACCACTTATGACAACATTGTATCTGCAATTTCTCTGCTGTAAGAAAAAAACACTAATGAAACACAGAATTTTAAAAAGGTCAATAAACATTTTAAAATGGTAAACAGCTGTAACAAAATAAGATCAGCAACTAACAGGAACAAGAAGTACTGCAGATACCCATATTTTTCAGGTCCTTCAGGACAAAACATGAAGTGGGAATCTAGAAATCTCATCCAGTCACTGCTGCTTTGGTAATGTCTCTCTGCCTTCCCTCTCCCATGCTGGTAAAATGAGGAACTTGTGCCCACAAACAGCATTTTTGTTTTAAGACTTTGGCTGCCCTTTGCTATAATGCTACAAAGGGCCAAGCAAAGGATGCTGTGGAGGCACATGAGCACAATGATGTTCAAACCAAAGTATTGTGGGGCAGTACCAACTGCACTATCAATTCCCCAAATGAGCATTGCTAATGCACAAGCTCTGTGAAAGAGCTTTATTATGGAGAAAACGTTTCTGATCCACTGTGGGGACTGATCCCTGAGGGCTTTAGCCCATGGTGGCAGATGGTGCTGAAGGCAGTGTTGAGACCCCTCTGGCTCTCACATCCCCTGCAGTATATAGCCTAAGCTGTAATCCCCTTTCCTAGCCTCTTCCACCCCACTCAGAGACCTACACTCATCCCCAACAGACAGCAGCTCTGTCCTGCTCTGCTTTGACACTGTGACACAGAGGCAGAGTAATGTTGGCTGCTTAGAGGAGCTGTTTTGCCTCTAGTCCCTGCCTCTCCTCTGTGCTTTCAAAGTTTTCTTTAAAATAAGAACTAAAACTCTACATTTAATATGCTAAACACCAAGATTTCCATGTAGCTCCAGCACCTATGGCTTCCTTAGACAAAAGCTAACACTAGCTTTAACATGTGTAGGAGCAAATAATTTGCGCTTCTATCATTTTAATTTTCACATATGTTTGGTTCAGCTGTGCATATCCCTCTTGACACTTTGGATAATCCATATTAGAAGTGAAATGGTGAAATTATGTTCAAATATGTTAGGTATTTTCTTACCTGGCCATTTAAGTTCTGTATGTGATAAAATCTACACTTAATTTCTTTTTTTTGCCCTCTTGGGCTTTGGATGGTGCTCATCATACCAGTATATAAGCACCATTGATAAGTAATCCACATCCCACGTTGCCAAAAACAACTTTAGCAAGCTGAGGCATAAAATGTCATAATATTACAAATCTAGATTAAAACATATTGTGTGTCTGAAAGTGAGTAAGCAGAGCACACAGAATCACAGGATCACAGAATGTTAGGAGTTGGAAGGGACCTCGAAAGATCATCTAGTCCAACCCTCCTGCCACAGCAGGATTCCCTAGACCAGGTCAGACAGAAGCGTGTCCAGATGGCTTTTGAATACCTCCAGAGAAGGAGACTCCACAGCCTCTCTGGGCAGTCTATTCCAGTGCTCTGTCACCCTCACTGTGAAAACATGTTAATACACTCATTGCTTTCCTTAGCAAGGCAGTCTAGCATTTAAGACAATTGTGATGCAGAAGTTCCAAATATTTTTAAATATAGTGAAACCTAAGAGGTATAGAGAATATTTTTTGGACAGTGGCATCATATTTGTCATATTTACTACAGTATGGAAAGAAATGCTCTTCAGAGTAATGTTACCAATAGGGTTTGTCCTTTGGGAATGAGATGCTGGAGCTATGAGTAGGCAAGGCCAGCTTTAGCAGTCCAATTGCCTGTTGAAATAATACTGACAAATTGGACCTGAACAGCTATGAGAAGAAGTGAGAAATTTGCAAGCATGAACTCCGCAAATTGTATAGAAGAGTAAATGATATCAAACCACATCAAGTGAGTTAAGGAGGGGAATTTATACAGCAGATTTGGGTGGGATTTTTATTGCTTTATCTTTCATCAAATCCAGTAATGTTTAAGAGTCTCTTCATTTTTATAGCTGATGCAAACAGAAGTTTCTAGCACAAGCTGGCATTTCTCAACTCCCAGCAACATTGACTGTCCCTCAAGTGCTTCCTGATGCTGCTGTTGCAGGAAGAAGATTACAGGTCCTTGAAAGGTGACTTGTCTTGCAGCTGGAGGAGTTAAAAATCAGCAGTAGACCTATCTACCATGGACGCAGTGGATGCAGACAGAAAGAACCAGCATGCAAAGTTTAAGTGCAATTGCAGGGCAGCCAGGAGGCATCAGCATTCTTTTCTTGAGGGAGTGAAATTCTGGCATTGCTGAAGTCCTGCCCCATAACAGTTTTGAAAATCCTTGTCAGGAATTCAGCCAAGAATCTTTGTTGTGGAACAACTTCTCCAAGGAAATCTGCTTGGGTCTGTAAATCCAGAGGCCAGATTCATTTCCCTGTATCCAAACAATGCCCTAAGCCTTTGTTTTAATGCAGCACCTGTCAGCTTGTACTACATAGCTACTTGAGGGTACACACATTATTGCTGATGGGTTTTGAAAAAGCAATTAAGATAAAGTGGGGACATTTAACAGGTTTAAATATTCCATGGAGGAGTTTGCATCTCTCCTGGAACTATTTTGCAGTGTGAAAATCAAAGGGGGACCGACAGCCACCATTTTAGTATAACAGAATAAAACCTGGCCTTTTGGATTTAGACCAATGACAAATTTGACCTTTTTCTTTCAGTGCAGTATTGATGACTAATCTTTTATTCCTTTATCATCTTTTCTGGCCAAAGGCACTGTATCAGATTAAACCATTGCCAACAGCTTATTTTAAATGAGTGAATAATAAATTATTAATCTTCTTTTCCACCATTTATTTTCCCGAAGAACAGGTTTTGAACAGAAAATCATTTGACACTGCATCAAATTTCATCTTAAAGGTATTAATCCAGCTCTTTGAAAACTCCAGAGACCTTCACTCAAACTGGGGGAAACTATAGGTTTGCCCTTTCCACAGAAGGTGGAAATCTTTTCATATATGCTACCATAATCCACTAGGAGTCCTTTTCCAACAGCTGGTTAATTTGAGGCACTTATGCTGCTGCTGTGCCTTCTCCTCTCTAGGGCCCAGACGTAGTAGCTCAGATAGTAGCAGCTCATGCTTTTCAGTCTGGAAATTAGAGGTGTTTCCAGTACTCGTGAGTTGTTTTACACCTGGTTCTTGAGAAGAAGGGCAAGGGAAAGCAGAAGGACTGGCCAGCACTGATTTAAGGCAAAGAGAAGGATTCAGTGACAAAATAAGAAGAGGTGTGGAAGAGACCAGCATACCAGCATTGGGGCTGCTGAAGTAAAGAGCTTGATAGGACTGAAAGGAGAAGGGGGATAACCACAGGTTACAGATACATGCAGGTCCTTTAATAAAGAGAAGAAAAAGTCTAAAGGTTTGGAATGCATACCCATTTTCATATTCCAGGGCATAAAACACATAGGAAGCTCAACATGAGCCAACAGTGTGCCCAGGTGGCCAAGAAGGCCAATGGTTTCCTGTGCTGTATCAAAAATAGCGTGGTCAGCAGGACAAGGGAAGTGATCCTTCCCCTGTACTCTGCATTGGTGAGGCCACACCTGGAGTACTGTGTTCAGTTCTGGGCCCCTCAGTTCAGGAAAGTTATTGAAGTGCTGGAGTGGGTCCAGAGAAGAGCAACAAGAATGGTGAAAGGACTGGAACACAAGACCTATGGGGAGAGGCTGAGGGAGCTGGGATTGTTTAGTCCGGAGAAGAGGAGGCTTAGAGGTGACCTCATCACTCTCTGTAACTATCTGAAGGGAAGTTATAGCCAGGTGGGTATTGGTCTCTTTTCCCAGGCAGTTAGCAATAGGACAAGGGGGCACGGGCTTAAGCTCTGCCAGGGGAAATTTAGGCTGGATATTAGAAAGAAATTCTTTACAGAGAGAGTGGTCAGGCATTGGAATGGCCTGCCCAGGGAGGTGGTGGATTCACTGTCCCTGGAGGTTTTTAAACTGAGATTGGACATGGCACTGAGTGCCATGATCTAGTAAACAGACAGGAGTTGGACCAAGGGTTGGACTTGATGATCTCCGAGGTCTTTTCCGACCCAATCGATTCTATGATTCTACGATTCCATTTAAAAGAGGCAGAAGGTAGCAGCTGCTCTAGTCAACTGACCAGCATTTATTGCACTTTCTTTTGAATGATCTTCTGCCAAGACAGAGTGCTGACTGTGAAGGACCTCTGCTCTAATCCAGTATGATAAGTTCAGGGTTTCATAATGTCACACGATTCGTCTAGCATTACATACAAACTGAATGAGTAAAAGTTATAGAATTGATAAGCAAGTGCTTAACACCAGCATTTACAAATGAAGCTCCACAGTGATATTCACTGCCCTAGGAAGGCTAACACCATGGGTGACAGCACTTGCAGAAACCAACTTTGTCAAAGACTGACACTCAAAGGGAACCAGCAACTACACTTGACTTCTGGCCACACAATTAAATACAGACTTCAATTTGAATCCTTGGTGCTGAGTCAGAAAAGCTCAGTTGCTTACAACTGCATTTGAATAAAGTGGGATTATAGGAAAAAAACCTATAAATATTGGCCAAAGCATGTGTATCTGATGAAAATGGCTACAAATAACATGCTGCTTCTATATTACCATCAATCATTGCTGAAGAAAACTGTGATGCCTTTGACCTTGGATAAATAGAAGGAACCTGAGCTATATAATGCTCAGTTCCAACATTATAAACACCTATAGTAACACTATAAATGTCTATAGTCAGTCATTCTGACCCTTTATCATTAGTCAGTAGTGCCTCGCTGATTGCTACAAATTTTAGGCATGACATGTAGTCAGCAAGGTAAGTAGGACAAATACACTTTAGGGGTGAAACTGAATCCTCTTCACATTGCATACAGGAATTATTAGATGTGCTATACTTCATAAAATACAAAAGTCTTTAAAAAAGGAAAAGGGCCTTTTATGAGGACATAACCGGGTGGATAGATGATGGTAGAGCAGTGGATGTGGTTTATCTTGACTTAAAATAAAGTGTTTGACATTGTCTCCCACAGCATCCTTGCAGCTAAACTGAGCAAGTGTGGTCTGGCTGATTGGGTAGTGAGGTGGATTGTGAACTGGTTGAAGGACAGAAGTCAGAGAGTTGTGGTCAATGGGATGGAGTCTAGTTGGAGGCCTGTGTCTAGTGGAGTCCCTCAGGGGTCAGTAATGGGACCAGTACTTTTCAATCTATTCATTAATGACCTGGATGAGGGAACAGAGTGCAGTGTCAGCAAGTTTGCTGATGACATTAAACTGGGTGGAGTGGCTGACACACCAGAGGGTTGTGCTGCCATTTAGCGTGAATTAGAAAGGCTGGAGAGTTGGGCAGGGAGAAATTGAATGAAATCCAATAAGGCCAAATGTCGAGTTTTGCACCTGGGAAAGACCAACTCCACATACCAGTATAGGTTGGGGACTGACCTGTTGGAGAGCAGTGAAGGGGAAAGGGACCTGGGGATCCTGGTGGATGGAAGGATGACCATGAGCCAGCAGTGTGCTCTTGTGGCCAGGAGGGCCAATGGGATTCTGGGGTGTATTAGAAGGGGTGTGGTTAGTAGGTCGAGAGAGGTTCTTCTCCCCCTTTACTCTACCCTGGTGAGGCCACAGGGGGAATATTGTGTCCAGTTTAAGAAGGATAGGGAACTGCTGGAAAGAGTCCAGTGCAGAGCCACCAAGATGATGAAGGGGCTGGACCATCTTCCTGATGAGGAAAGGCTGAGGGAGCTGGGTCTCTTTAGCTTGGAGAAGAGGAGACTAAGGGGTGACCTCATCTATGCTTTTAAATTTGTGAAGGGTGTGTGTCAGGAGATGGGGTCAGGCTCTTCTCTGTGAAGCCCAGTGACAAGAGAAGAGGCAATGGCTTTAAGCTGAAGCATAGGAGGTTCTGTGTGAATACACAGAGCAATTTTTTTCCCAGTGAGGGTGCCATAGCACTGGAATAGAGTACCCAGAGAGGCTGTGGAGTCTCCTTCTATGGAGGTATTCAAAACCCGTCTGAACACGCTTCTGTGTGACCTGGTCTAGGGAATCCTGCTGTGGCAGGGGGGTTGGACTAGATGATCTCTCCAGGTCCCTTCCAACTCCTAATATTCTGTGATTCTGTGATTCTGTTTGCAGGTGACACAATTCTGGGACACACTGAGGAAACCAAGAGTGAGGACTAGAGTTTACAATAAATTTCAAATATTGATTTCATAGCTTTAAACCAGTAGATTTAATTCAGTAAAGACAATGGCAAAATACTACACTTGGGTAAGACTGACCAAATGTAAAAGACAAGCTGGAGAACAGGCTGGATAGTAGAGGGAGTACTGGCAGGTAGCAAACTGTGCAGGAGTTAACCTTGTCAAGCTTTTGTGAAAAAGCTAAATGTTAAAACATAACATGTGAACAGGTGTGCTTTTGGAGACACCTAAAGTAATATCCCCCTTTGCATGGTGTTAATAGGAACTTGAATTATACTGTGTCCAGTTTGTAAAAGACAAGGACAAAGTGGATGGAGACCAAAGAAAAACAAGTGTGGTCTAGGAAATGTGACATATAGAAAGACTGAAGACATGGTTGTTTAAACTAAGAGAAAACCAGTGGAAGGCAACTGTATAAAAAGTTGATGCAAAAAAGAAAGGAGTAAAGTATTCTACTTGTCGACTACGGACACAGTAATAAGTAACAGGCCTACATAGCTGTATAGAAAATTCAGCTTAGACACTAAGAAAGGACAGAGAAGCACTGGGACATGCTAGCTGAAGGGCTGGAGGAATCTCCATCAATGGCAACTGATGGACAGGCCATACAACCATCCATCAGGAATGAGAAGACAATTTGAGGACTATATGTGGCCAGGAACTGTCTGGGAATAGGAACTTGGCGCTATCTTGGTGAAAGAAAGGCTCTGACAAGAAGCCAGAGCACAGAGAGGAGACCTGGAATTAGCTCAGCTATAAAACCTAGCACAACCAAAACCTTTTGCTGAGGCTGCAGGCTGAACTCAATGCCAGGCCAGCTATCTCAGTTGAAACTCTAACTAAACTTGGTCCAATATGTATGAGTATGAGGATTAGAGGACAGGACAAGGGTCAACACAACTAGATGGACTGTGGTGATGACAAACATGCAAATCTCAGGGTGCTTCATGATTACCTTGGCTACTTGATAGAATCTAAAGTGCAACAGTACGTAAAGATTATGAGATGGTTTGTTCTTCATGTAAGCAATGGTGTGTCAAAGGCTCAGCCAGCCAAAACATATATTTCAGCAAGGTATTTCATTCTTTTCTTCTCCAGAAATAACTGCTTGCTATCTATGAAGACAGATCAGTTCATTCCTATTGCTAAACCGTGGGTGTCTGCCAAAAGCGTGAAATGTGTGCCACAGTACCATAACCAGACACTATGCTCTTCAAAAAGCTCACTGCTCCACTGAAGCAGAGAGTTCAAAGAGTTCAGAGTGAACAGTGTGCTGAGAGTGTGAGTAGAACAAAAGGCCACATCCACATCAGGGGTAGTACAAAATCTAAGAATGCACAAATCTGTACTCTTACAACTGCACTTATCAGAGGAAGTGTATTTATTTTCCATAAGTGGTCCACATGGGGCTGAGAAATGACCCAAGGAAGCCAAATATTTGGTAAGCTACCCCTCTCAAAAGCTAGATCATGGTCAGACTCTATCCAACCAACACACACTACACTATAGAGTTGCAACCAGAGTTGCAAGACACATTGCTTATAGTCTTTAAAATACTCTTATCTGGCTTTTTCCACTCAAGTAATTCCTTTTTTTCCTCTTTCATGCTTAACACTGCATACATTTTTTTCCAATATGGAAAAAAAAAGTTAAAGCTGAAAATTATAATTTCTAAATCCTTAGGCTTACATTTTGAAGAACACTGGTTGAAATGTCTGACATTTAGAAAGGCAGTAATCCAAATTTCTTCTGAACCTGTATGACCTCATGGCATCCATGGCAGTACATACGCACAGAGAGGAACAACATTCGAAATGGTCAGGTCTGGTCTTGAGCTTCTGCTCACATTAAAATGATCAGAGGACTTAATATCCTCTTTTTATCTAAGGAAAAACACTATCATGGGCTGACTGAGTCCCAGTCTTCTTTGCTCCCTCTCAAAATGGCAAAAGATTTCCTAACACTGAAAGTTGCTAAGTGAAACACTCAACACAAAGAAAGTGTCAGTATTAAAGTGTCTTTAGACACCTGGATACTGCCCTCTCACATCATCTCCTTTTCCTTTCCATTTCTTACTACTCCTGCCCCACCTTCTATCCTAGCTGTTTTTAACAATTGTCCTACTCGTCCCTTCCTGTGCTTCTCTCTTTCATCTGACCTTTTTACCTCTTCCTACCTTCTAGACCTGACTGTAAGCCTCAGAGTGTTTTTTATTTCTCTACTTTCAAGACAATTTGTATTTTCCTAATCCATTCTGCCACAACTCCAGCTAGGAGACCATTTCTTCCCTGTTGAGTACTCTACCAGCTAGAAATGCATGAAAAGTCCTTCTCTGCTTGTACAGTGCCAGCCTGCACAATACTTGGCTGGATTGCAGGCTCACACACTGTGGTCCTGCTTACAGTCTCAGATGAACCAGGGGAACTGCTCTGCACAAGCAGACTCTAAATATGTTAGCTGACAAACTTTATGTTTGAACAGATAAAAATGTCCACAGAAACAACTCTGCCAAGTTTAAATTGCTTTTCCTGTGAACAACCAGAAACACATCTTTACACTTTATTAACCTTAAACCAGGCCAAGTTTGAAAAAAAATGAACATTTTAATGATTTTTTTAATTCATAAGAGAAGCAAACAAACACAAAGAATGCAGTAGCATCATGTAAATACAATTTTTTTCTCCTCTCTATTGTTCTCAGGAGTGGCAAAAGTTTTACAGATGCACATGAATTGACCTGCCCCAAATGTGAAACAGGAGTAACCAGAAGGCTTACTTAGGACCACGCTTTCTAGAAATATTTTCACGTGCATCTCCAGCAGGAGGCCATGCTGATGTGACTAGACTGCTTTGAGTAGCCCAGCTAGTTCATTTAGAGCTCTTTTTAGCCATCCTGCCCCACACCAAATGGTGGCATGAAGACCTAGCTCTAGGAGATCTGGCTTTCTAAGAAAAAGCCACAGGATAGGCCCAGCCTATATTTAGCAAGACATGAAGTGCTGCAGGTTGCCCCAAGATCTGCGTGGGTGTAGTCCTACTTGGGAATGGATCTATTCCTTAACATCTCTGATAGGTAAACCCTTTTTCTCTAGTAGACAACACATCTCCTTTCAGACAACCTTGATGGGAGTGACATTTTCCAAAGACAATTCTGGAAGGCAGCCTCTCAGTATGGAAAGTTTCAGGCTAAATTGGTGAATTCTAGCACAGTTAAAAGCAAAATAGTATTTTACATATGGCAAAAGTTGACTGTGGGTGTTGCTGTTCTACTACATGTTTATAAAGAGTAATGAGGAAGAAAGAGGTCAAAACCACCTTCCTTCAAATGTGACCTTTTTTCATTGTTACTGGAGGTCACATTTTGATGCACCTTTCTAGAAATGGTGAAATTTTCTGCTCATCCTTAGGTATTAATATGGTAGCAATTCATGTTTCAAAAGTTCACAACTAGATAGAATTTAGCTGGCCCTTACAATGAATTTGGATTTATAGAAATATTTTTTTTTTTCTTCTGATCACTTAACTTTTCCCATCTTATTGCACTGGAATTTTTAAGCCAGTTTTAGTATTCATTTTAAAAAATGAAATAATTTCTTTGATATTGTTGTATCTGTGAGATGTTCCAGAAAGAATTACAAGGTCAGTTGAGTGGTAAGCAAAGATTAACAGTTTTTATGTTCAAATAGTTGTAGAGGTACATGAATTTGATTATTTGACCAAATTCAATAAGCATCACACTACCGATCGGTTCACGTGCCACATTTAAATCAACATCTACAGAGAGAGAAGAACACTTGCAAGGTAACTTCAGAATAGTCTCTTGATTCATAGCTTTAAAATAGTTCTTTAGCATAATTTTTCTGACCAAAATTACTTCAATTTTGAAGAAGATATCAAGAATATAACTTACACCAAAAGAAATAGGTACATTGTCTGGGATGGACATTTATTTATAATCGTATTATATTACCAAATCAAGAGGTTATTTCTTAAGTTTTTATTCTTAACTGACCTCCCCAAAACTGGGAAATGACCTAATTGTATAAGCTTTTCAGCTTGTGAAAATTTGTCCTTTTGTTAAACTATATTTATTGTGTCAGGTAAAAAATGTTACCTTCCCTCACAATGGCTGCCACTCCTACAATAAGAAATCAAGAAAATAGACTTGTGGACCTTGAAAGAGCAAGGTCCACAATGAATTTTCCACTGTACATATGGAATGAACCTTAACATTTTCCTCTTGCTTTTTATTTCCTGCTTAAAAGAGCAGCCCCAATAAGGGACTACTATAGACATTCCATTATTAAAACAAACTATTTCCTTGTTTGGTAAAATCATCATTATTTTTGAATAAAAACATCTACTGAAACTACTGTGTAAAATTTGATCTTTTCCCTCTGTCTTACTGGAGCCTTAATAACCCTGTTTTTCCAATATTGACAGCAGAAATCTGGTAATGCAAATCCAGATCTTTACATCCTCATCAGTCTTATCAAAGCTCAGCAGAGTTTGGTGCTCTGAATGTATCTTCTAAAAAGGCTTGAAAATTCCAGGATATCAAGTGTGGTAACTTCCCCATTGGGCCCAAATTTCACAGAGATGAGATCAAAGAAGCCTACTTGTGCCTTGGTGATAGTCTCATGGCTGGGACTTCAGATCTCTGCCCTGGGACTGCAATTTGAACAGCTCTCTGCAGAGCATCCAGGACTGACCACCCACCCAGCCTTTGTGTATTTATTAGTGACAGGCAAATAGGAGTGACAGAGAAGTTTCAGAGCAAATATGAATACTCCTTTAGCTATGGCCCTGCCTCAGGTAGCAGAGATGGAACAGAGAAAAAACTCATGTGACCTACACTGTGTGTATTGTGCTTTCCTTTACTTCTGGAAGGCAGAACAGACATGCCATGTATGGAGCTCAGGCCAGTGGACTGGCTGCAAGACAAATGTCATCTGGAATCATCAACTGTAGCACTGTGCAGCACATAAGCATACAAAACCTTCTTGAACAACCAGATTAGGGAATTATGGCCTTAGGTGGCACGCTAGGACTGGTGAGTATGATATGGAATGGAGTAGGAGCATGGCACACAATGATGTCTGTCTGGGAAGAAAACTTTGGAGTAGAAGTACAAAACTATGAAGGATTGTAAGACTGCCCACTAATGACAAAACAGCACAAATGAATTTGCATTGGATAGAAATATACTGTTAACAGCCATGTTGTCTTGAAGAGAAGTGAAGAAAAAGTCTTAAGTAATTTCTGCAGAAATTCTTCCAGTCCAAGAGACAAAAGGGAAAATTATGTGGGTAGACTTTGGGCTGGACAAAACCTATAGGTTTCTGTAATGTTATCCCACTTTCCAATGGGAAAAAAATGTATAGATAAGATTATTTGTGCTAAAAGTTAGGAAGGCAGTCAGCTAGTGTTCTATTTCTGAGATCATAATTAGGAAGGTATTGCTTAATGCTAGAGGAGACCACAAAGAAGCAAATTCCATGCCAGCACTGGGTACATGGACAATTTACACTGCCACGGCAAAGTGTTCAATGAGATATTTTTGTTGACTATTCACACATTAATTTGAGGAACATCAGTGAAAACAGCAACTAGTGTAGTGTTTTCACTGAAGACAAGAAACCAGATATTAGCATTGCTGAAACTCACTTAGATGAATGGCAAAAGGTTAAACTCATTGACTGGGGAGCAAGGAACACATGGAAGCGGCAAAGTGAATGGCCATCCTCTATGAGACATATTGCTACCAGATCTAGAGTTACTGCTGAGTCCAAACAGCTGGAGAGTGGACGCTGATGTACTACTCTGCAACTGGTAAAGGCCAAAAGGAATATGGTTAGTGTCTACTGCAAAGCATTGAGGTGAAGCAAAACAGAATAGGATTTGTTACTTGTCAAATACTTGCATCTTGTGTATTGGGTGAGTAATACAGACATTGCATGAGGCCAATAATAAAAAAGTCTTTAATTATTGACAATTAGTAATGGTGACTTTCTAAGACAAAAGGATAAAATAACTATTTCTATGGGGAAAAAAAAATTAATCCCTAGATTGAATCTAGTGGTTATCATATGGCCTGATTGCATACACTATTAACAAGGAGAGTACCAGTTAGAAATATATCAATATATTCAAACTTAATCTGATCTCTGTTTATCCACTTCATGTTTGAAAAAAACATGACCAAAACTTCTTATGAAGGAATACAAAGTACTCCTAAAGATTATGAGTGAATGAATTTATAAATGACTTACTCATTTGGGGCCTGCTTCCATCTGCATTTCTCTGGAGGCTTGAGCTGCTTTTCTTACTGATCACAAGTAAGCACACCTACATGAAAAAATGACCAGCATGTCACACTAAATGCTGCACCTGGCTGACCAACCAGGCAGTACAGGTAGGCTTATAAAGGAACTACATGAGCCACATTCTGCAGAGCCTGGGTAGAGGGAAACTTTTTTTTTTTTTTATTCCCCCTGACTTAGTTTCAGAGAGAGGGGAACTGGCCAAAAGAAGTGTAAAAAATCTTATGCAAATATATTGTTTTCAAATGCTCATAGTTTCCCACTCTTTTGCCAAGAAAACCTGCTTTCCCTGATCTTTTAGAAAGATATCAATTTGTAGAAAACCAAGTACATGCACACCAAATAGGTCACCTGCAATCAAAGAGGTTTGGAGATCCAGCTGTGTCTGAAAGAGCAGCCTGCTTACTGTCTGCCAGATTCACCTGAATGCACTTCTGAAATGAAAACAGCATTTAAAAATAAAATACTAACACAGTAAAATATTATGGTTTTGGTTGGAAACAAAGTTGCAAGAGAAGAAAATAAATTAAAAAATTGTAATTCTAAGGTGTATTTGAAACTGAAATGCCTCTTTAAATTGCTAGTGCCTTAGCTATTATGGGCAGCAGAGTCAGGGGCAAACACAGCACCCTGTCTTTTACACAAGTACCTTCAAGATTAGCTTTGTAGGTAATGAGACAAGGCCTTCCTCCCCTGCCATTGCTCCCCCACCACTCTGCCATTCTCACTTCTAAGAGAAGTGCAACATTAAGGTTTGTATGCAATTTGAATGTGATGGCTTCCTCTCCTTATCTTATAGTTTGTTTCCCACCTTTGGTTGTTCAAGCTGGACTGCAAAATAGAAACAGCTCTCCTGGCCACCTGAGGGCTTCACCTGGCATTCTCACTGTATTTCTTAACCAGCACAGCCGCTCTAGCAGGAAAGGCTGTATTACAAACTACATTTCAGGGCAAAATACTTTGTAAGTCATCTATGACAAGAAGTATTCCTGTACATACATCTTATGCCATTCATCATCTTCAGCTCATGGCCAACTTTTCACAGAGATTGCATATGCAGATGTCAGACCTGGCATTCAGTGCTTTTCTCACTTTCTTCCTCCTTTTCTCTGCCTTTTGATTCCATCAGTTTTGCAGGCCCCACCATCATAGGCCCTTACTGAAGAGAAGAAGCTTACCTAAGCCAGATGTGATAAATTCAGATTTGTATAGAATGGTTGCCTTAGCACCACAGAACTAATTTGATTAAATTCACACCATGCTGTAGTAATAAAGGACACATAAAGACACAAAGAGCTGGCTAATAGCAGACAAAGAGGCAGGGAGTGGGATTGAGAATTCTTCCCTTTCTTTTCCTCACCTCAGCAGCAGCAGCCTGCCTTCAACCTTTCATGAAAGCCTCAGGTAACACACCGTCTTGTGCCTGCCACGAAGAGACAGGCTGCTGCCTAGTGGTGACAGAGAAAGATGAAGAGCATAGTGCTGCTACACAAGCTGCTGCTCCCGGGCCAAGATGGGACGGGGAGAAGGTCTACTGGCTGCCTTCACCTCCCTTTTGCATCCTCTTGGGCTGCAAATCTTTGCATTGGACTTTGCAAGGGGAGGGTTGGCTCTTTGGCCAGCAGTTGGTGACCATCTCCTTTCTCTTTCAGCAGTGGGCTGGATGGGGGCAGACCACCTGCCAGACCTGGTTCACAGAGCTCCACTGGGCAAACACAGAGAGGTCCTACAAAGCCCTTGTTAATGAGAAGGAGCCATCAGGATTAACCCAGGGAGTTTCCAGAAGAGGATTAGAATGCTCCTTACCACACTCCAGTATATTCCTCAATGACCTAACACTAAATACAAAATTACCACTGATAAAGCTGCCACGTGGCTCAAATTCTAGACTAGTGAATATCAGTGTGAGTAGGACAGCATTACTGAGCACTATACAGAAAAGCTACTTTAAAATCAAAGAAGTACAGCCATACAAACACAAACCAACCCAAAGGAGTGGTAGATTGTAACTTGTTACAATCGTGGTTACAACAGCTCCATGGTGTTCAGGAAACACAGGGGTTCCTTGTGTGACTCCAAAACAGAGAGCACTCTTCTGATCTGTAAGCATTACAGTAGCATATGGGAACAGGAATGTCCTGTTGTCTCTAGAAATGCTACTGCAACTGGTATTTTATCCTACGTCCAACACTGATATCTTCATTTTAAAATGGATAGAGGAGGAGAGGAAGAGAGCCATAAAAATTATCCAAGGGCTGAGGGAAAAAAAAGTCTTGCATTGAGTGCCTTCAGCTGTGGTTCAGTGACATTGTAATTTTAGTTTAGGGTACCTCAGATCAAATGAAAAATGTCACAGCTACTTGACACCACGTCCAAAAGCAGGACAAATTACTTTTGCTGTTTTAAACCTGTTCCTAAATTTATGAAAAGGTAATTTTATCCTAACCAACTTCATGCTGGATGAAGTATCATGTGTCTGCACCCCTATAACTCTATGTCAGATCAGGTAATGTCTGTTCCCCTGTAGCTGGCATAAATCCACCATAAAAACATAAATTCCACATAAGCACCGTATCATGTGCAGTAGTTAATGAATAAGAAATATGATCATAGGCCCCTACATTATCTGGATCACACTGGTACAGATGGAGGACCTGGCAGCTCTGTAACAAGTAAACTGCAAGATGATCTATGATTACTGGATAAGTGGTATCTAAAGGGTACTAAAGGAGTGCTTTAAATTAGCACAGAGCGAGAAATAGCAAACACCACTGGGAGAAAAAAAAGGCTGGCCAAATTCAAGCATGACATTTTAAACACATTGTTTAAGTAATAGTAGAAGAGTTCAGAAGACTACACTACTACAGAAAACAGTGGATTCTCCATAGAAAAATCATGGATTTCACCTTCTTCATCTTCCGGAGTCTTCGGATCAAGACTTGAAGTTACTCTGAAATACATGGTTCAGTCAAACACAAGCTACTGGGGCAGCACAGCTGGTTATAGCATATGGGAAAGCAGGATAGGTAGCATAGCAGTCCTTTAAAGAAAAATCAATGCTTCTGGAAACAATCTAGTCCTTCTGAGCATACCTCTAAGCAAACCTTCCCTTCTACATGCATGTTTGGTATACCAGATGAGGTAAAACCAGAATTGATAAAAAGGTTCCCTGTGGACAGAAGTAAGTCACTACATAATGCAACAATATACAAAGAAACTTTTCTCTTGTTTCATGCAAACATAAAAGAATGCTTAAATACAGCTGTCAAATAACCAATAGTGAAAGCAGCAGATCAACAAAATATATTCTTAATTAAAAGTGTAACAGCTTTATTCACTTCAAAATATTAAAGGCAAAAAAAAATGCAGTAAGCTACATCCATTAAGTAAATGCAGTTTTATTATTGATCAGTTGTGTGATTTACTCATTATACTTGCAGTCAAGTTCAAACATGAAAGTATTTAAAACTGATGTTGGATTATTTCTAATGAAGATAATAAACTGAAAAAGTATCAAGACAAATTCTGGCTGTTATATCAAAGTACTGAACCTCTTCTCAAGTACTACATGCTGACATAATGCCCTAACCCAGTGTGACTAGTAGCCCTTGCTCCTAACCCCTGGTAATATGGCTAGCATAGGCAATGGCATTTTATAAGGCAAACATCTGTAGCAACACTGATCACATACCACCTGTCCTTTCTTTCTACCCCTTTTTCAACACTGCAGTAGGACTCACTGCCCACCAGTATTGTCACCAGGATGTGGTGGCAACCGTCATGGAACAAGGAAGCATAACAGCACATGAGATACAGCCTATAAAATCCAGCATCTGCAAATGGTCTTAGACGGGAACTGCTGCTGGATGGCACACTCATGATTCCTTGGTGGTCGTGGATACCTCCACCAGCATCATCATCATCTTCTGAGGACTGAGCTGGTAACTCCTGTTCTTTTAGGTAAAGTCTGAGTCTAGCTTTCAATTATTGCTTCATGTGCTTATTAAGAATTTGACCTGCTCTGCAGAGGGTCTGAGCAACTGAAAAGTCTAGGTAAATACAGATTCTAGATAATAAGAAAGCTACACAAATTATAAGAGATTCTGTTTAACCGCAAGCTATGCCAATTGCTAAAAACTTTTGCAATAATAAGCTATGCTAACTGCTAGAAACTGTTGATAGCAATAAGCTATGCTGATTATGTTAAAGTTTTTATGTAATAATAAAGCTTTAATTATAACCACAACCCAGTGGCCATTGGTCATTCTACCAAGGATCCCACAAAGATCCTGCTTCTCCCCATAGTGCCAGATGACACCCAGAAAAACTCTTAATTTGAGATTTTTGTTGCTCTTTCAAATAACAATTGAGCACTAATCTTTCATACAACATTTCAAATATTAATTGATTCAGTACAATCTCAGAATGGCTTGCATGAGAAGAGGCTGCATACTGCAAGAATAACACTGGAGTAACATGTGGTGTTAGAAACAAAATTGTTTGTTATGCAGACTTGGTTAAAATAAGGGCTTTTATTTTTACAAGTGAAGAAATATAATCTAACCAGAGATGAGAAGACTCACAAATTATTTGTGAAAGGAAATGTAGAACACAGTGCTTCTGCCTAAGTCTAGCAGTAGTCTAGAGGTGCTTGTTGATTTCTGTGTTTCTGAAATAATCAGCATATCTTGAGAACAGCAGAATGCATTAAATCAAATGTAGTATAACTACATATAATTAATACATCTTGCTTTCTGGGAGACAAAAGTGTTAGCAGCAAAGAACAGACAATGTTGGTGAAAACAAATATACCTCTGACATAGTGGTTTAGCTGTTTAAACCATTTTCCATTTCAAATCTATCTGCAACAGCCTAGAGTTTCTATCCCTAAACTGTCTGCAGACATACTGCAGGCTGGATTTTCAACATACTGATTTTGGTCAAGTTGCAAATAACAATTTCTGATCAATTATTACATTATTGCTTTCTATTTCTAGGAAGCAAAATTAAAAAAGAAACAGGAATTGAGGTAAAGAAAGGGTAAACCAAGTCAGCAGAAGTTGGGGGTTTTTTGCCTCAGAAGTTACATAGCTTTTTACTACATAATGTCATAATGTTGTCACATGCACTTGCCATTTGTGACAAGCATTTTGTTCCTGTGAACTGAGAAACAAAAGTCAAACTCCTCATGAAAGAACTCCATAGAAAATGGAAGTGGAGCAGAAGATAAAAGATACTCCACTCAATATGTCAGTAGATATATTCTAGGGATATGCTCCAGAACCAAGTCCCACTGACTGCAAAACCAGGTAACAACTGTAGTGCTGTCACTTCAAAGGTATCAACAATGGTGGCTCAAAACCCGATTTTTTTCTTTGTCTGATTAGTAAATACATAATTAATTAGTTACAGCATTCATTGACTCTGATATGACAAAGTTTCTAAAAAGAAAAGAAAAAAAACATACAATGTTACTTCGCTGGTGAAGCAGGAATGACGAATTGAGCATAAAGAACCAACTCTTGTGTTGTAGTACAGAAAGCCTACGGCGATTTTGTTTTTTCCCGTGCTGACTGCCCACCAATGCGGCTCACTCGGTCCTTGCTCTCTCAGTGCTGTAATGGGTTTGCTCTGGGGCCACACGCCTGTCCCCAGGGCTTGCTCTGGCGGCCGGCGCTTGCTGTGCTGCGCTTCTCCTGCCCGCAGTAAGCGCTTCACACGTTCCTTTACATAATATTTTGATTCGGTTCATCCAAAACTTTGCTTCAATTTAGCGTGACCTCCTCCTACTCTTTCCACACACACACACACACACCCCGATCCTCTCCCCTGCTTCAAGCACCCGAATACCACCTGCTCCTTCCTCCGCGGCCAGGACGGGGAAAGGATGCCGACGCGACCGGCCCCCAGGTGTCGAGCACAACTCGGGGCCGCGGACTAGCTGCTCCCGCGACCTCCCGTCGGTGATAAGAGGAGCGACCGCGTCGGACTTGGAACGGAGCGACGCTGCAACCAAGAGCTACCCAAGCCCCACAGCCCATTCGACTCCGTCTGCGCCCACTCCCGCAGCTTCCCGTGGTTGATGGTTTCCCCGAAGGGAGGCCGCAGATTTTCGCAGCCGCCGGAGCACCGCGGGCCGGTGGCGGGGCGGCTCTGGGCGGCGAGGGGATGCCGGGGGGGGGATTTGTGGGGGGTGTGCGGGAGCCCTGCCCGGCGGCGGTACCTGTAGAAGTAGTGCCAGCAGAAGAGGCAGCACAGGAGGCGGCAGCCGAGCGGCTCGAGGCGGGGCGGGCTGCGCACTATCAGTAGCAGCGCTGGCACCAGGAAGGAGGGAAGCTCCTGCAGGAACCAGGCGCAGCGCGCCGGCAGCCGTCCCCGCGGCCGGCACAGCCGCTCCTCGTGCTTCCCGTAGCGGGATGGCACGCGGAGGTACAGCGAGAGCTGCAGCAGCGCCAAGGCGCCCAGCAGCGAGCTGAGGGCCAACACCAGGCTGGGGAAGCACTGCATGCTCGGGGGCGGACGGGGGTGCCAGGCGATGCTGGGCACCAAGGTAAACAGCCCTCGGCCGGCGTCAGCCCTGGCCTTATTAGAGCCGCAGCAGTCACCCCGCCCCGCCGCGCTGCCGCCCATCGCCCAGGCTCGTCAGAGGGCGCAACCCCTCTCGCTGGCGCGGGCGAGATGCCCCGGTTACATGCGCCGAGGGGAGTTGCTCCCGGCGGGGCTCCTCCCTCAGCCGGCCCCGTTCGCTCCCACAGCCCGGTGGCGGCCCCTCCGCCGGGTTCGACGCGGGGGCGACGGCGGCGGTCGGCGGTCAGCACGAGGGCAGGCGCTGAACGTCGAGGGGCGGTGAGGCGGCAGCGCCAGGCTGTGGGCGGGCAGCCCGCGGCGACGGGAGAGATGACCGGCAGTGGGGCGGCTCAGGGGTGAGCGTGCGGCTTGGAGGTGTGGGGGTATGATTCCCAGCAGCAGGCACTTGAACGCGGTAAGATGTGAGCGGCGGCGTTTCCTTCCTTCTGCCCCAGGGAGGTGTTGTGAGGCGAAGGGAGGCGCATAGCGTCCTGGCAGCCGCACCCTGGGTAGCTGCACGACGGCTGGATCAGCAGGCACGATGCTGCTTGCAGGCCGTGGAACGAGAACTCTGCAGTGTTTCTGGCGCTGTAAATGTCGCGGCGTAGGTCGCCTGGTGATCTGTGATGTACTGGCTGAGCAACCTTGCGGTAGCGGAGAGCGTCACTCCATTTGCTTACAGGTAGAGCGCAAAAGCAGAAAAGTGCTAAATGCTGGATGAAAACTAACAAATGTAGATGCCCATGCTAGTACTAGGGAAACCTGGTCCAAAACCAACGAGTCTGAACTGCAGCTCATGTTTGGCATAACCAGACTGTGCCCCACTTTTTGGCGAATGTCGTCCTCTTGTAAGTGCTGGCTTTGGGGTATGCTCAGAAACCCTTCAGTCTCAACCACATAAAGCAGTTTTGACAACAGTTTGGCTGAAGCTACAGTCCAGTAATAAGGCTTTTTGTTGCCTGTTTCTTCAGGGATCTTCATCTGGTAAGGACTGTCAGGGCTAACAGGACATAAACTCTGTATTGTAACTGGCCACTACAGCATATCACCTTGAGGCCATAAGTTAACAGCTGCATCATCATTTTGCAGCTTCACTGATAAAACAGTTGGATCCAGCGCCACAAAGGGTTGCATGCCACACAAAATGCTCTTGTGGAGAGGTGATAACTGTTTTTTATTCAAGGTCTGGGGTGGGAGTATTTGTTGGAAAAAAATATTTCATCAGTGAAGTGTTTGCAGACCTCCTGACTTTGAAGGGGGAGGGGAAAAACAGTCTGCATATCTGATAAAATTTCATAACTTTTTGCTTATTTTGTCTTTGAAGAGAAAAATCCAACTCTTCTGCAGAATTGAATTGTACAAAATGTACAGGAGGTACAAAAAGAGGTATGTCAGAGGTATAAATTTATAAATAGGAATCATCTGGAGAAAAACTGGCTCGTTCATAAATCTAGAGGTCTGTGGATTTAAGGGGCTTTTCAGAAGAAAATTATAGATTATAACAGGTTTTTTTTTTCCTTGAGTTCAGGAGGTAGACAGTAATTGGTATGTCCCACCCAGAATTGCTGAAGTGTCGCATTCCCATAGCACATACTGCTGCATTCTGACATACCTGTGCCTCTTCTGATCCCAGTGTGTATGCCTCTGCTTTCGTAGCTCAAGGTGAGAACAGAATGGTTCTTTTTGGTTGCCTTTCTGTGGTCCAGATAAACTTCTTACCTGAGAGCACTCTTATATACCAGAATCAGAGCACAGTGGAATTAAGAAGTGGTCTGTCACTTTTACTGTGCACTGGTGCAATTTTGAACAAATATCTTTCCAGTGCTGACATGAATGTAGCTAGATTGAATTTAAGAAACATTGAGGAGCCATTAGCTGCTGTTGACTTTTTTTTTTCTCTACATCATATGTTCCTGTGCTGAATAAGAAACTGTTCATTTCCTCATGGTTCATTTCCTATTGTGGTATCCTCATATAATATTTAATGTCACAAGAAGAGAGTGTTAACAATTCAATATAGACATTTCCTTCTCAAGTAGTCTTTTATGACTTAGTAGGAGTTGTCATCTACTGACATAAGAAGCTGCATGACTGTCACTTTGCATCACATGTTAGATGCAGCAGATGAATATTTTTTAAAAGAGAAAATTATTTTCATTTTTCTTCAGTCAAAAGATGATGGTGCATAGAAAGAGTAGGAACCAAACAACATGTGGTTAGTAAACCGACATCTTTAAAGGCCTGTTCTTTGATTTATGCAAGCAAACTGGAGAAGTGTGCATTAATTTGGCTTCTGAAATTTAATAAATAAGCTGCTGCTGTAGTTTGTACTCTTAATGCTGATGGAAGTGTGAGAACAGGTTTTGAGGAAGGCTGGGCGCTCCAGTGTGTGTGAAGAAGGAGAACTAAATCAAGCAAGATTAACTTTAACCTAGTCCATGCAGAGTTTTGCAGCAAGTTCTTTTTAATAGTGTGCTTGCATCATTAGTGGGATGAATATAACAACAGTGATGAACAAAAGCCCACAAACAATAGGAAGGGACAATGTTTTAAGGCTGGCTTTCCTTTTATTTCACATTTTCTTGGACAGCATCAATATAAATCAGCCACGAGATCAGAATCTGACCCCCCTGTTCTCTCCTTTAATTAATCTTATTTTATCTAGTGACATTCCTGTTTTGTTGTCTGGTTCTGTTCCCTGAGAACAGTTCTTTCAGCAGAGAGGGAAAATACCTTTACATCCGGACTGCCTTACCTACTCCAGTGTGTTAGCACTAAAACATCCTAGCTGCCGAATGCTACAAGAAGGTGAGGGAACACAGTGAACCTAACTGTCCAATTCATTAAAGCTGAGCCAGAGAATCACAGAATGAAAAGCAGGGGGAGCTTGAGGAGCACAAGAGAATCTTCTTTATCTGGTATCTGGTGTGAAGCACTGCGTCCACACAGCAGAGAACTGCTGTTTCTGTGCTCACCAGGAGCTGAGACACTGTCATTGCAGACAGTTTCTCCAGGGAAATTAGCTGTAAACTCTAACATGTTTTTCCTGATCATTGTAAACTGCATATTTTCAGTGACTGTCTTGCTTGGCAAGTCCCAGATGGGAAGGCCACCTTCTGACAAATTTCATGTGAATGATCCAAAGCTTGGGGGTGTTAGAACAGCTCAAAGAAAATGTAACTATTTTTTTTAATGTGGTTAATTATTTATTTTTTTTTTTCAGAAGCAGATGAATTGTTTGCTGACCTTTTCCAAAAACTTTGAGCAGGCACCAAACTTAGAAAACCACAGACTGCATGGTTAGAGCTGGCAAAGTTATAAACAATGTATAAGAGACCTAACAATGGAAATGCCAGACATCGTTAATGATTTTTGGCATTTTTTTCTCCCACCTGCCATGTATGGAAGCAACAAATGAGTTAGAGCCATCCCAATGCTGCTGCATTCTCCTGCCTGAATCCCAGCAGCAGGGGTTGCCACTGTAGCACTATTGTTGCCTGCCCCGCCTGTGACTCAGTGGCCTGGGTGCACCTTGTGGAAACTCTGACTGTGCTGGATTGAAGGGCAGATGCCTTCCCTGGAGGTCCTAGGCTCTTCCCTGTTAAAATCAGGGACCTGTCTGGAGTGTGCTACAGCTTCTGGGCTTCTCCTCCGTGGAAATGGAGAGTCCAGGAAAGGACAGGACCTGGACAGAATATGTTAGTGTCCTTATGTACAGTTGGCTGAGTAGTAAATTCTGAGTACCCGGGTCTTGTGAATATGTATCTGTGCTTCATTTGCCTGTCTGTGGAGGGTCTGTTTCCAATAAGGTATGTAAATTAGAGAAGTTTTGGGTTCTGAGCTCTTATGAAAATTAGCAAGTTCAGGAACAGGAAGTTTGTTGAGTACTTTAGGTCTGTGGCTTGCTTAAACACTAGCAATTGCTTTACATAACTGAGAGGCATGGAAATTTTTCTTTCCTCACCAACAAGCATCCAGATTCTTAGCTGGCTATGCTGTTTCTTCATCCTGCTCTGCATTGAGGCAGCAGTTTCACTTTGGCTTCTCTGAACTACTCCAGTATCCAAATTACCTCCTGAAGGCTCTCCATATCTCAAGAGACTCCACAGGTGGAGTCTTAACTGCAACAATCCTCAGATGCTAGAAAGCCGTGTGACAAACCAGAGTAGCCCAAGCCCTTGCTGACAGAAAGACAGAATGGGCTGCTTAGTGTAATTCGGTGTGTCATTGTCATGAATATCTCCATGTGATCATCAGTTTGTATTATATAGTATTCTGAACTCTCAGAGCTGTGACAGCACAGCCTGTGACAGTATTAGCCTTCTGCTTCTTGGTACTTTGTGGCAAGTCAGCTTCAAATTGGGCCCTTGTGGCAAAGAAGCTAGATAGTGTGTTATCCTGGGCTGCATTAGGAGGGGTGCCGTCACTATGTGGGGGAAAGTGGTCCTTCCCCCCTGCTTAGCACTGATGAGGCCACATCTGGAGTGCTGTGTTCTGGTCTGGGCTCCCCAGTGTAATAGAGAGAAAGTTACTGGAGAGTCCAGTAAAGGGCCATTGAGATGATTAAGGGTCTGCAGCCTGCGTGCTTTGAGGACAGACCAAAAGAGCTGGCACTGTTCAGCCTGGAGAGGAGAAGGTTCAGGGGGATGGGATCAATGCATATAAATACCTGGAGTGAGGGTATAAAGAAGGCAGAGCTAGGTACTTTTCAGTGGTGCCCAGTGACAGGACCAAAGGCGATGGGTACAAACTGAAACATGGTAGGCTCCATCTGAACATCAAGAAACACTTTTTCACTGTGAAGGTGACTGAGCGCTGACACGTTTTGCCCACAAAGGTTGTGGAGATACCTGTCATTGGAGATAGATATTCAAAAGCTATCTAAGTATGGTCCAGGGGAGCTTGCTCTAGTTGGCCCTGCTTGAGCAAAGGGGTTGTATCAAGTGACTTCCAGAAGTCCCTTCCAACCTCAACTGTTCTATGATTCTGTTAAACTCTGGGGCAAATTCTTTTAAACTGAGGTAGGGAAGTTACCAAGTGATCCATATACTATTTCAATGTTGCTAGCATCTATTTCAGTAACTGGATGGATTTATTTGTGCTTTTAGTGCATTTTCATTTTACCACAGATTTTGTGATAGTATATATACTATTATATGTACTATGCACAGTATATGTGATCACATTTATACATAAAGATTGTCTTTCATGCTATTTTGTTTTCCATTTCCAATTATTGTTTCTTCCAGAATTACAAAGAGTTGAATGAAACTAATGTCTTCATGTAGTTTTTGAACTGAATATTTAGCACATTATGACAAACCCCAATTAAAGGAAAAGTTGCAATAAAATATGATAATGCTCTGTCACTGATATGTCACTTAGTTTGGGTGAGTGCATAAGCCTCATCTAAATCAGGACCAAAACAACCATTAGTGAATGCGCTAGTATAAGAGTTTAAAACTAGCAGGATCTCAATATGATCTCAATACAAGAGAGATTACAAGTCAAAATTACAATTTAATAAAAGATAAGGAAATGAACCTTACAATAAATGCAACAAACTTAGTTTCAACCCAGAACTAACAACCCAGCACCCTGGGGCACGAGGAGAATGGTGCTGCAAGCCCCTGAGCCCAGCTCCAAGTCCTTCCCCTTCTCCCAAGTCCCGAACAAAGAAACCTATTTGCTCTGCAGATGAAAAGTCACAGTCCAGGTGAAGAGTGGGGGTCGAGAGGGGTCTCGGGGAAGGTAGATCCTGGAGAATCCCTGCGGCACAAAGGGTGTCTCGGCAAGAGGTCCTGGTGAGTCCCTGTGGCATGAAGGGGTCTCGGCAAGAGGTCCTCGAGGGTCCCATCCTTTTTCTCCGGCTCTCACGAGTGGCTCCGGAAGTCTCTCCCAGCCCCAAGACAATACCCCCTTGGTTGCTGCGGGAATGCCCGACCCCTTCCCCCCTCCCCATGCCCGGAATGGGTGCGAATGACTCCCGGGTGGGAGGCGGGGTGGTGTGTGTGTTGTAGAAGTGGCATAGAGGTATGGAATACACAGCTTTGATAGAACTGATCCCAGCAGTTAAAAACCAGGACAGTGAAGGATCTGAGCATACTGCACATGAGTTGCAATCTCAAAGTATAGCTTGGTGTATAACCTGTCCCACTGAGAGGAATGGAGCAGGTCCTGTCTTTCAGTGATGATACTTCAAGGAGTCTGTAGACTGCTGGACCTATTTTGCATGCAGGTTGTCTATAGAGAACGGACCCATACCAACACTAATGGCCAAAGTATGCACTATAATCCCAGCTGAGAGTTATTTCGTTTAGGCCAAACTATGCCAAGGATCATTCTAGCAATTGAACAGTTGCCCTCTAGTGCTGCTCCTGGCATCATCCAGTTCAGCAGAGCAAGTGCAGCCAAAGGTTGCCAGAGTGTATTTATTTTTGATGAAAGACTAGGTTCCTCTATATCAGTCTGAAGCCATTAACAGTTTCTAAACCAAATTGATATTCACAAAATCAACATGTTATTGTTTGTTATGTTTTTAAAGAGGCAGGGCAGTTGACAATTTAGTAAGTCAAATCAGGAGTGCAAATAGTGAAGGGTACATTTCTCCTTGAACTATATATGTAAGCAAAAAGAGTAATTATGTGTCTGTCATTCCAGCCTCAACTTCTACAGAGCCAGTGAGGCTCCATCTGTAAACTTGACTCTTGGAACCTAGTTCCTCTAAAGCAAATGGAAACAACTGTTTCAAATAAATTTGCATTCTCTTGGTGAGACCTAATGGGATACCTTGTAAAATGAGGACCTTTCTTCCTGACCTCACATGAAACACAGCGAAGTTCTGTTTCCACCTTCTGAACTCTTTCCACTGTCCTCTGAAATACTTTGGGTACTTTTAAATCCATATGGTATTTTCAGATGATTATACCATTTGATGATGCCTGGTTACAAGGGGAATTCTGTTTCCAAATCTGCCATTAACATTATTATAAATAATGTTTCCAAAATTGCTGAAATGAGATATAAAATTATTCTAGGATTGAAAACAAAATCATACAGGAATATTTTAAGATTACTTGGTTTTTAAGTTTGAGAGATGACTTTATACATGTGACAGCACCTTCATAGAGGCAAAATACTTGGTGCTAAATGACTCTTTAGTTTATCAGAAAAATGTGTAACAACCCCCCC